>OY720443.1:76108273-76708273 GCA_963082915.1 Dolichopus griseipennis
AACGAGGAAGATTATAGTTGCCCTTGTCAACTTTTAGATACCCGTGCATACCCACTATGGTGTATAAAATAAACCGTAATTTACTTCCCTTATACATTTAACTCATTACCCCATAATTTTGACGTAAAAAAAAAAAAAATATTAACAAAAAAAAAAAAAAATCACTAAACAAAAAACAAAATTTTCATTTATTGTCCCATAACCAAAGCTGTTCAAAAAAAAAAAAAAAAAAATTAACAAAAAAAAAAAAAAATCACAAAAAAAAAAAACAAAATTTTCATTCATTGTCCCATAACTTTAGTTTAAAAAAAAAAAAAAAAAAAATAAAAAAAAAAAAAAAACAAAAAAAAAAAATTGGCCCACCCTAAAAGTCTGATGGTCCGAGTGATGTCCAACTTTGTCAAGTAACTTGCCCTATTAATTTACCTGCCCAATTTTAATTTTAACCTTGTAGCTTTATTAGATTCACAGTTATTGAATCGAAAACTTTGTATGGCAGCCCCCGAAAATGGGGCCCTAACATTTTGAAACTTCATATAAGTGCTCGATTCATTATGTAACTAACCGTGTGTAATTTTGAGCCTCGTAGTATAATTAGTTTTGAAGAAATTCATATTGGTGCAAAGAAGTTGTATGGCAGCCCCCCGTAAATGGGGCCCTAACATTTTGAAACTTCATATAAGTGCTCGATTCATTATATAACTAACCGTGTGTAATTTTCATCCGCGTAGTATAATTAGTTTTGAAGAAATTCATATTGGTGCAAGGAAGTTGTATGGCAGCCCCCCGGAAATGGGGCCCTAACATTTTGAAACTTCATATAAGTGCCGGAGTAATTATAAAACTAACCGTGTGTAATTTTCATCCCCGTAGTATAAATAGTTTTGAAGAAATTCATATTGGTGCAAAAAAGTTGTATGGCAGCTCCCCGAAGCCTTGGTCCGATTTTAACCAAAAACAATAGGGAACCTAGAAATTGTCTAAAAATGACTTTGTGTGAATTTCAAGACGCTAGCCCTTTTAGTTTTTGAGTTATCGTGCTGACACACGGACGGACGGACGGACGGACGGACGGACGGACCGACGGACGGACGGACAGACACACATAGCTAGATCGACTAATTTTTCGATTCTGAGCCGATACGTACCCTTGACACTATATCTAGCTCGTCTAGATCGATGCGTTACAAACGGAGGAGCAAATCTAATATACCCGATGTCATATATGTATGCACGGGTATAAATATTGAATAAAAATATTATTAAGAAAATATCAAAATATAAAATACAATTCATAAATTCTTTTGTTTTAATATATTAAATATATATATATATATATACAAAAACAAAAATAATCAAACAAATAATACGTAATAATTCAGTACACGTTGGCAAATTTCAGATACATAATATATACATAACATATATGTGTATATTATACTACGAATTAAATTTCAATAAAAAAAGAAATTGAACAAGGACACGTCAATAACTATTACATATATTATTGTCATTTTATTTTTCTCCAGACAAATATACCAAAACCAAGGCAAAACCTAAACTCTGTGGTTTCAGGATTCTCTCATTTTTTTTTTTTGTTTTATTATTTTTTTTACAAAACAATATTCGAAATTCTTACATTGATATTGCCCTTTACAAATTTTCCACGTTTTTCCTTCAACTATTTTTCCACAATAAAAAGGGAATGTTAAGAATTTTTCTTTTCTGTTTTATATAAAATTCCGATCTTTAAACTCTTTTCACACTCATTTATAATTAAATTTTTTTTGTTGTCGTTTTGTTTTTTTTTTTTCAAATATATATATATATATATATTTTTTCCTCTGAGGCTTTTTTTTTTTACTCTAAGGTTATATTACAGTCATTATCATTGTCATGAGCTATAGTAAAAAATAAAAGGATGAAAATTCTTATCAAATTTTCCTCAGATATGAACTCTTAATAACTTATTTTTTCATACATATTAAGATACATACATATTTAAAAAATACATTTGTATAGGTAATCTATTTATATGTATATATTGTTCTTTTATTAAACTATGGTTAAATTCTTTGTAATGTTCTCACGAGTTTTTTTAATTTAAAAAACCAAATTATCAAAAAAATAAATGCAAACATTGCCTAATACTGTTGTTTATCTCTCATAAAGATCGGGATACTAGATATGATTCTATATTAAAGGTCCCATTTTTTTTTGTCAAAATTCTACAATGAAAAATGATTGATATTTTAAATACAATGTTGTGCAAAATTTATTAATTAATTTGTACATCTTTACTACTAGTATTTTAATTGAAGCCTACCACAACACCACATAATTTTTGGGATCTACCTTATGGTTTTTGAAAAGTTAACAAATTGTAACAAAAATTAAAAATTTGCTTGTATAACACGAGCACTAAAACTGTTTCATGGTAAACATTTGTAAATTTTTTATTCTCAATTATTGTAAAATTTAATTCATAAATTTATTGAAAAACAAAAATCTGCGAAGTCCTTAGATATGTCTTTGTCTGCAAAGATCCCAAAAGACAAAAAAACCATTCATAATAAATGGTTACCCACCTAATACTCTAAGTACCAAATTTGAACGCATTCTGGCGGTTAGAACTCAAAATTTTTTGAAAAGTCTGGCGTTTGAGAAACTCTCAATCCCGTGGTACGATTTGACCACAACAGTGACCCATTGTCATTAAACGATTACAGGACACTTACATAATATTTAAAATGACATTGCTTGCTTTCTTTTATGAGGAGTAAACTACCTTTTTCTACTCTCAACGGCTCCCAGCTATACCAGCTATACTTCTTAATGTGTAGATGAGAGGAGTAGATTTTTAAAAATTTCCGACAGATAGCTTTAATTTAAATTTTTCATAATAGGTGGATTTTCATTTGAATAAGTTATGTTAAATCATATTTTTTATTAGATAACCTATAAGTTCTCTCTTCATTTTAAAAAATATTTATATTTATATATATAGGTATATCTTTTTATATTTATATAAATAATTATATATATATCACCAATAAAACTTAATTTTTTCATTTTATTGATATTATCTAAATATATTAAAAATAATAAACTTCTCAAATGACAGATATAGTTTTAAAATGTCAAATATGTATGACAGTTAATTTGACAATTATCTACTCCTGATATAAAAATTAGCGTTCCATTAACAAACTTCTCCTATCTATTCTTCAATAACTCTTTTTGCTAAAAGGAATACATGCACTAATAAAGCATTGCTATCTCTATTTGGTACAATACTGTATATTATATACTTAAATTCTGTCTATATTCTCTACAGATATAATTTGAAAAAAAAAAAATCCAAAAATACAAAAAAAAAAACAAAAATACAAGAAAAAAAAACATAGAGACGAAAAAAAAAAAGTTTTTATTGTTATTTTGTGAAAACAGTGGAAAATCATTTTTTATTTGATTGAGGGCAACAGGTTACTAACAAAAACAAATATTCTTAATATTATTGTTGTTGTTTTCTTTACATAACAATTTTTAGGCAGAGATTATAACTACAATTTCTTCTATTTTAACAAACACAAAATACACACGCACACATACACTAAAATAATACACACTCTCATATTATAGTCATATTATATACAAAAACAAAAAAAATATAAACAAATAAATTTTCTGCGTATAAAAAAAAAATGTATAAAAAAGTTTGTAAAAAAAAATGATAAAGAAAATCACCTCAGGTTATAAAAATATAAACAGAGAAAAAGAGAATAAAAAATATAATCTGAGAGTAAAAAAAAAAAAAGTTTAATGGTTCAATGTCAGGAAGAATAAAAAAAAAAAAAAACAAAATTTACTGTTATGGTAAATACGTTTTACCATTGAAGTCATATTGAAAAAAAAAAACAACAACACAAATACAAAATCAACAATTCGAATACAAATACAATAAAGCTATAAATTTAACAACTTTTATAAGTATTAATATTTTATAATGTTTTATAAGGTATGTGAAAGCTCTTACGTCAAATACCTTTCCAATTGGGGAGAAAAAAAGTGTGTAGAAAAGTACTTTTTACTTTAGATGTACTTTGTGTAGGGGAAATATTTCCATTTTATTTCTTATAAAACAAAAAAGGACTTTTTGTGACATGGGAAATTTTTCGCTTCTGTTGCTTATTTTTTTGTGTTTTTGTGTTTTTCTTTAATTTATTTATGAGCACTTTTATGTAAAGAGTTCGTGCGTAAATGGAAGCTTTTTGTTCTGTTTTTTTTTTTTGCATGTTTTTGCTTTGTATATTTTGTAAAAAAAAAATTTAGTTCTAGGTCAATAGAGCTTTTATTATTGTTATATGGAATTATCTTTTTGTGGTATCTTTTCTCAATGGAACAAATTACAGTATTGCCACACTAAAGTAATTTTTATATTACAAAATTGCGCTAAAAGAAAATTAAAAATTTTGTAATTTAATTATTAAAAATGTTTTAATTGTGGTGTAAAAGTAATATTAGAGTATTTTATTTACCAAAAATATAGCTAATTAGAATATAGCTTATAGTTTTTAAATTTGGATTATATGGACTATAAACTATTTTTTCCTTGTTTTTTATATCTATTCCACTCTTTTAAGAAATATAAGGTATTCACGAAGTCTATTTAGTCTAGGCTTCAGTTTCTGTAACAATTATATTCACTAAATCATTAATCACTGGACTGTAGCTATTATATAATACTATGAACACACAAGTGTTAATATCCTGCGCCATCTATTATCTTACACAAGCGATTTTTAAATATTTTTTTATTAAATTTTATTTTATAATACGCTATAAACTAGTACGAAATAATTATACGATATTTTTTTATTATATATGATCTGATAGGGGCTTGATCCCGAAACTTTTCACATGAAAGGCGGCGTCTTTACTACTACGCAAGGCGAGATTCTTTTACAACTTTTGTTGACTATACTAGCACGATTATTTAATACTCGTCGAATTAAATATTTTTATGAAATTTGAAAAGCCTTATAACTGTAGTTTCAACTGAACAAATTATTCAAAGATTGGCTTCTAAGAGTTGGGTGAAAGAATGAAATCAAGATTATATTATTTAAAGCCTTTTTAAAAGAATTTAGAAAAACTCTTTAAGATGAAAAATTATTATCAATCTTTTATTAAAATGTATTAGAAAATTACTGAGTCCTAAGATGATTGGATATAGTATTTTTTATACAAAAATACTATATACATATCCATTTATATACAAAAATTATAATTCAAGGTTGATTAACGAGTATTTCGAAAATAAATTCAAGGTTTTCCTTAATAGGAATATAAAATGGTTAATAATCAACGAATTTAAAAATACAACAATTATATGGTTGATTAAAAAAATATATAGTATCTTGTATCAATTGCATTGCACCAGCTATTTACAAAATAAAATTAAAAAAAAAAATAAATTTAAAATACTAAAATATCATGGTCTGCATTTTTTGAAAAACATTTAAATTACATTTTTTTAAAAAACAAAAGAAATTTGAAGTGACCACTCTAGTAATAGAATAATTCAAAATTAAGAACCTCTTCTTAAAGAATAAAATTTGTCACCTAAAACAAAGGAAAAATTTAATTTCACTATAATTTTTTTTACCTGCCACAAAAATAAATCAACAATCCTATTTTGTTAAATATAACACCTACACTTCTGAGATTAGCCTAAACTAGAAAATATCAGACAATAGATCCGCAGGATATACTATCTTCTGTTTCAAAAAAAAAGTGTTTGTTCCATTTTTAATTCTCTTTTTTTTGGCGACAAATTGTCTGAACTCAACCAGACACTAGACATTTCGTAAAATAAAAATTTCGCTAGACAATTTGTCACCTTGCAATTTATATATAGGTGGGTAGTATTCTGTTTACAAAGAAAATTATAATTTTATTTCTCAACTACGCCTACGCCTAGGCACTCAAATTTCATTTGATATCATAAGGTATTGTTTTAGGAAATATTCGAAAATTTTAGATTTGGAAAGTGTTTCAAATCAACTTCAAAAGGGTGAAACATACAAATAATGATGATATTTGCATATTTTAAATTTAAATTTTGAGTTTTCAGATCTAATAAAAATCACTGTTAGTTTTCAAAATATTATGAAAATTTTATTTCCCACGGTCCACCTTAGAAATTTTTTCAAAATTTCAAAAAAAGACTTTGGGATTCCAAAAATTTTGCAATTTCATTTTCATTAGTTTTTGAGTCGGTAGAAAATATTTTATCTTTTGTATTTCAAAATTACGCATACGAAATTGCATTACAAAAGAAATTTTTGCAAAAAATTACAAAGACAAGTTTTAAATAAAAAGCACTTACATTATAAATAAAAATTTGAATTCGATTCCCTAGAGTGCTATATGATAAACATATACTTGAATAATGTAAATTACCTGGAATCTTAACTATTGTTATACTTTATAAGTACTATTCTAAATATAGTTTGATTTTAAAACCAAACTAATATTAGAATAGACTTTTGGAATAGGATTTTGTCTAACATCAATTTGACGGCATTGTCCAAAACAATGTAAAACCAAATTGTAAAGACACAAGTGTATATTAACTGAACGTCCATTAATAGAAAATACAAAACGATTTCCTGCTTTCGTAGAAAATTGACCAAATATTTTTTTTTGATTAAAGTCAAGTACAAGTGGTATCCGGCATGAAAGAGCAAAATCAAATTGCACTGAATCTAAACAAAAAACCCAATTTTAAATTGGAATTTATTTAATTCAGAAATTGGTTTTTTTAAATATGTGTAAAAAATTCATTCATAAACAATTGAGTTTTTATGAACTCTCAAAAATTTATATTCCTCAATTTATTAGGAAAATTATTGCAAAGTCATACTGAGTAAAAGAATTGCACCGCCATATGACATTCAATTGATCTTTTATTAACTTAAAAAAAAAGAAATCCATTCTTGATCTATTCCAGGTTCTTCTTTTATTTTACCTTTTTAAAAATTTTCATTCATTAAAAAAAAAAACATTGAGTGGCTGCCCTGCTGTGAATTAAAAATTTTTTTTGGTTAAGGTACAAATTTTACACACAGCCATACAATTGAGTAAAGTACCTAATACCTAAACTATATTTAATCAACCTAAGAAAAAATTAAATTGCATACTAAAACTTACAAATTTTTGCAAAATTACTTGTTAAGTGCATCTTAAATTAAATAAAGTGTCCTTTAAGTGAAGAGGATTTTTTAGAATAACTATTTCAAAATTAGAACCTTATGTATCCGTAGGGTGCCCCTTGAATTTTATTGATTTTCTAATGATTCTTTTCTATATTTTTAAATTTTGAAGATTTTTGTATTTGAGTTGAAGAGCACCTGTGAACCAAAGTTTTAAAAATAAATTATATATTTTACTCTTGAAGGTCAAGTAGTTTGAATGAATTTCTAATATAGGTTTGTTGAGTTTTTACAACATTCACTAATGCAACGTATTTTTGTGTTGAATAACTCGTAAAATCTCAACATGTGAGTATTTAAAAAAAAATTTATACCTTTCAGTTATTGAAATTGAAAATTAGTTGTACCTGTGGGAATAATTTAAGAAGGTTTATATTTAGGACTACTGCTGTTTTTTGTGTATTCTTAGAACCTTTTTTCATTTTTAAAATAAAATTTATCTAATTGTTATTTAATAGAAGTCATTTTAAATGTACATTATTTCAATAGATTGTTAATGGAATATATAGTTTTGCAATTCACATAATAATGAATTTAGAGAAGCTATTCAAGAATTGAAAATTAAAAGAAGGCAGTAGAAAATTGTAAAAAATTTGTTTTCAAAAATATAATATAAAATCAGGTGTTGTTTTAGTATTCAATTAATTTTTTCAAGTAAGGTATAAATTTACCTGGGAAAATAAATAAATATAATTTCTTAAGGTTTAGTGTGTTATAATTCAAAAACATAAGAAAACATGTGTTTGAAGACATAAAAAACCGTACGCAGACTGAATGTCTACAAAGTTTTTCTAACACAAGAATTCAAACATATTTAAATCTACATGAGTGGTTATAGTATTAAATATAGTATATTAAATTAAACATATCTTTTCTTTTTTATTTTTTTTTTCAACTCCTTTAATGAGTATAGGGCATTCACTAAGTCTATTTATAATAGGCATCAGTTTCTTTAATCGCTGTATTATCTAAGCCGTTGATTGCTCGACTGTAGCTAATGTACAAGACTTTGAGTACACAAATACAAGTTTTGTTCGCCATCAATACGCAACTGATCAGATTAAATATATTGAAATTATTAATTTTAATTACAATGTAGATATTTCAAAGAGACACTTGCCATATGTTTAGAAAATTTTGTAAAAATAACTGTGAAATATATTATTCCTAAAATTAACTACTATTTGTATATCTATCAGCACAATAGATTACAATTACATCAACGACTGACATGACTATTATTTTTTTAAGCCACAATTTGCTGAATGATTATAATTAATCTAATTATATTAATTTAAAATTTAGGATTTTCTAAGGATTTAGTAGTATCCACATAGGACCAAATGACTATATCTAAAAGATTGCTGGTATTGCCAGCTTTCAAAAAATATATATGTTTAATGGCGCATATTATCTCTTAATAACGAAAAGGACAGTTGAAAGTGTCCTTGTTATTTTAGTCTATTTTATAAAAACCGTTATATCTAGTGATCTGTTCGGTACTTATAAATTTAATTAATGCTATTAATTAAGATAATGGAGAATCTTTTAACGTTTTTTTGATGACGATAGGTGCTGCCGTTTTGAAGATATTGTAGTTCAAAGTTGAAAATTTTTGCAAAAAAAAAATGTTTAACATTCTTCTCTAAAAGTTATATTTTCCAAAATTTGGCCAAGAAACCGCCTAAATATTTTTACATCGTTGGAAAGCTCTTATTTTTTTCTATAAATATAAATTAGGTATTATATAATTAATAATTTTTATTAAAGCAATATAACGTTTATCGGATTAAACATAATATATAGATTCTAATGGTAAAATTATAGTTCTTTATTTGTGTAAAAATTTTTTTAATAATAAGTTTTTTTGTACTATTTTTAGTTTACGAAATATTCGCAAAAAACCTTAAAATTACTCAAGAGAACTGCTTTTTGGTTTCATTCATTCCAATTTTAAAACATTCCAAGCTTAGCCTTTTAAGCTGTACACGTGTGCAGTCTAAAGACACACAGAAATACGGATTATATTTCATATAAGTGGTTGGTAAAAAGTTGCAAACTTTTCAATTACATATTTTAAAAGTAAAAATAAAGCTGAAAATAGCAGATTTTTTGATGTTCTACATTCTATAAAACTTAAATGCTCTAATTGTATAGAACTTGTTAGACTAAAAGTCAAATAGAATTTTACATTCATTAAATCGTTTTAAATGGAAAAAAAAATATTTTTATAAAAATCTCAAACCTGATTCTTGGATTGATATAAATTAAGATGTAATAATTTTAATTATTTATTTGTTTTTTAAAAAGAGGTATTAATCTTGTTCAAAATATTTTAAATTATATTGTTTGTATTCCATAATTACAGAGTCTCTATAGTAAAGCTTAATCATGTAAACATTTGAATTTAATTTCCTCTATAACAATCGCGTAATGTATTTTATCCCAGCGTGCAATTTTGAGAAAATTAATGACGGTGAAATCAATAATGTCTCTCAAAAAGAACACAATGCGCATTTTCATTAATTTATAGAATAATTATAATAATCTCAGGAGAAAATAGTTTATCTCTTGTAAAATATACAGCGTGGAGAATAACTTTTATGTAAGAAATGACATAAATATTGCAAAAATTTTAAAAATCAGTATAATATTTTAAGAATTTAAAGTAAAAGAGTAATATTTAATTAAATTGATTTAAATGATTAAAATTAATATTTAATATAATGTAAAAATTAATTTAAACAAGTAATGAAAAAAAACAAGGGTTTTTAAAAAATTATATTTTCAAAATTATATTGTGTTTCACACAGAGTTTAATATAATAATATTATAATTTAGTTATTTCATCAGTTCATTATTAATTATGATTAATAGTCAAATCAATACTTAAAATATAATCCGAACATACTAAAGAAAACTTGTTAACAAGTGTCGAAATGTAATGTTGTAATAAATAATGTTGTTCAATGTTAACGTTTAATTGGAAAAATATGCACTCGTGACTCAGTTACTGATTTATAAAAAAGGAAAATATTTAATTTTTAAGTCCTAAAGGCACTTAAATCGGGATGGTTCCGAAGTTCTTACTAAGCAAACTTTTGGTGATTCTCGAGGATCTAACCCTACCTCCTTCACCCAAAATTTTCAGGTTCCGGGAACTAAATTGTGTTTAACACA
This sequence comes from Dolichopus griseipennis, assembly GCA_963082915.1. NCBI lineage: Eukaryota > Metazoa > Arthropoda > Insecta > Diptera > Dolichopodidae > Dolichopus > Dolichopus griseipennis. The sequence continues at coordinate 76,118,731 of OY720443.1, forward strand.
AAAACTTGGAGTTTTTCTTAGAATTTTATTATCTAAGCAAAACGGGTTAAAACTAAGAAACATTTATGTTAAAACATAATGTTGAACCTTTAAATTTTGTATACTACTAAAAAAAATTTGAACTGGTATTTAAGCTACAGGTGCTTAAAAATATAAAAATTTCAATTTTTGATCCCTTACAGCTCTTAAACGCTTTTGAAATGTAAACTATATTCCCCATACAAAATTTTATAAAAAAGTTTGTCTTACAGATGCTGCCATTAAAAATTCAATAATATTTCTGATAATTTGATCGATAGAATAATTCGCCTATATCTGCAACATTTTAGAGATCTTCTTAAAAATATATTAATACTTTTTTAATAATTTCATAAACTTTTTTGATATTTTTTTTATTTCAAAAATGATATATGGAATTCTAATTAAGATTTTTTAATTTAATAACGATAAATGTAAATAGGACATTTTGAAATTTTGAATTTAATGTTAATGAATTGGCAAGAATTTTTTTTGCATATCGTCAGCGGTTCGACTAAACAGGTTATATTGAATACCTGAGCACGTCCTGAACAAGTCCTTAGTTTAGAACTAGGTTTTTGTTCTTCTAGCGAATCTTTTGGGAAATTAAAAGGGATCTCATTTTCTTATCAACCACAATATTTTCTTTCTTCACAGTATTACGAATCTTCGGAGAATCCTTCTTACATTCAAGGCGAACGTTACTTTTTTTTAACTATTCTAATGTGAATGTTTTGCGATTCGGCTGCCTTGCTCATATACTTATTTATATACTTATTTAGCTTAGAATATGGTTATATATTTACATAAATTAATACAAAGAAATGCTATAAGTTCTTTTAGTAAAATATGCTTATGAAATTTCTACAGAACAAGAGCAACCTATAGATGCTTATTAAATATAACTTTAAATCATTTAAAACGTGGATATTATTAAAATAAAATTAAGTTGATTAAAAATTTAATCGACAAGATCCTGCAAATTTCATATTCTTTTACATATCGGCCTGGATAAATTCTGAAAAATTAAAACTATATAAAACTTTAACTTCTTTTAAAATATTTTCTTTATATTTTTTCATTTCTAAATTCTATAAAATTCTTAACAAAAATCTTAACAATTTGTTTTCCTTATATTATAAAATATATATTTTTTTTTAAAATCACTATAAATTACTTTTAAAAACTGGTTTTTATATAAAAATACAATATTTATAAAAGTTTTCAAAAAATTATCAAATTTTTTCTTAAAAAATACTATATAATTAATTACTCGTATGTACAAAAGTTAATCTAAATTTAAAAAAATATTTTAATCTAAAAAATTTACACATTTGAACACAAATTTTCTATACAATGATTTGTTAAAGATTTATTTGAATTACCGACGGTTGAACTATTACAATTACAATTACTATTAGAGCTACAATTACTAATCCGTTCATTATGTGTTGGACTTTCTCTATCATATTCCATTTGTTGACTGGGACTATCCATTGGTCCTTTCTTTTGTTTGACACGACGATTTTGAAACCAAATTTTTACTTGTTTCTCAGATAATCTCAGACGATTTGCAATTTCAATGCGTCTTAATCTCGATAGATACATATTTGATGAAAATTCACGTTCTAATTCCAATAATTGTGTACTGGAAAATGCTGTACGAATTCTTTTACTTGAATCTGCATAATCTTGTGCAATTGCAACTAATTGTTCGGGTGTTGAATTATTTGCATTATTTTTATGTGAACATTGTGAAAATGCATTAGCAGCAGCAGCTGCAGCAACAACAGCTGCTGATGTTAAATTATTTTGTAGATGATGATGATGATGTTGCTGTTGTTGTTGTTGAAGATGATTTGATTCTTTTGTAATTGTGGGAGATGATGGTGGTGAATCTTTAAATTTTTTCATTGGATTATAATCATCAAAAACTGGATAATCCTGTACTGATGATGTTGATGCTGGTGATGTTGTACAATAATCACTATAATTTGAACTTTCACGACGTGGCGGTGTCAATTCATATGAATATTTACGTTTATGTGTTGAATTTAATTCAAATGAATTTTTATTATTACTATTGATATGATTGGTATTATGATAAGAATTCATTAATTCGAATTGTTGTTGCTGCTGTTGTTGTTGTTGTATTCCAAGTGAAAATAAATAGCTGCCAACATAACTGGCTGGATATGGTAATATTGGCAAAATGTTAGCAGCAGCTGCTGCTGCGGCTACTTTCATATTATTTAAATTTTCGTTTTTAATTGCAACCGACGGTGAAATGTCACTTAAAAGTGAATCCATTAAAAATGATCGCGACATTTTTTTAAAATTTTTTTTTTTTTGTAAATCCGTTTTATGTCAAAAAAATCAAAATTTCAAAATTTTTTTTTTTTTGTAAATTTTCAAAAATAATAAAATATAATTTTAATGTGAATTGATCGGTAGTTAACTCAAAACTGATAGGATCTTAAGAGATCTGTTCAAATTTATACCCAAAAATTGTATGATAAAAAACAACAACAAAATAACGTATGGTTTCATTCATCCCTTCCTTTCTTTCATATACAAGGATTTTGTTTCCTTTTGTATACACCGTTCGAATAAACAGTATTGTTCTCTATTTCTATTGTTGTTGTTTTCAAATAAAAATTTTTTTTTTTATTTGTGCCCTCTTGCAACAGTAAAAATTGCACTCAACATCATTACAATGTGATCCTGTCTCTTTCTTTCTCCCTTTTTCTAAAAAATTTCATTCTATTATCGCTTTTATTATAAATTCATTGGTAAACAATTTACAAATCTATAAAAATTCTATTCTGTTGGTGATTGCTAGGTTTTTTTTTTAGATAATTGTTGTTGTTGTTTTTTTTTTTCATTAACCGTAAAAGGAAACAAATGTTTAAATCCTTGAATATCCTTTTTTTTTTTTTTAAATGACAATTGAAGCGTTAATATTTGTTTTCTTTAACCAAAAAAATTGTTTTTCTTTGACTTAATATTATTATATACAATAAAATACATACACCATTATACCATTGATCCTGATTTTTTTTTGTTTTTTTTTTTACCATATCCTTTAGTTATCCTTACAAAAAAAAAAAAAAAAAAAATTTAGCGAAAGATATAATGAATGGTAATTGTATAATTTTTAGTTTTTTTTTTTTTCTGAAAAAATGTATTGAATATCCTTGTTAATAGCTTATGCTCCGCCTATATTTATCTTAGTTTTTTATTTTTTTTTTTAAAGAAGTCCTTTTAAGTCCTTAACAAAAATCATTGTGAATGAAGAGGGAAACCATTCATTAAATTTGATTAACATGGTTGCAAAAGAACATATTGTCATCTTGAAAAAAAAAAAACAACAAGGACATGTACGTATAAGAAAAGGACGAACTCATAAATGCGTATACAAGAATATAGAACTTTTTAATAGAATTTATACTAGGCACGGACCCTTTGTTTTTTTTTTTGTCAATTGTATCGCATTTACAATAATTATTCATTTTTGAGTGAATAAATGTGTGTGTGTGTGTGCGTGCATTTTGTTTTTTTTTATATTCTAATTTTATTATAATGGACGGATGTTATATACCTGAAGGTATATATTAATCGAAATGATATAAAATTGATATTAAACTTAAGTTTAACTGTTTATATATTAATTTAATATCAAAAAAAAAAAACTAAATAAATTTCAAATCATCAAACCAAAATAAAGCACAGAGGGTTGAATGAAAATTTCAGGGGGAGAGAAATAAATATTGGAAAATCTGAAAAAAATAAAAGTAATTTGTAAAAATAAATTAAACCGTGACAATTTGCAGCTTGTCATAAAGTACTTGAGTTTATGTTAACAATGTATTTAATATTTGGCTTGTAGTTATAACATAAAAATCGAAACTGTGAGAGTTTCCAAAAAAATTTATATCTAAAAAAAATAGGGAAAAATGGTAAAAAAAAAATATGAGAATAATCAGGGAATAATTTATTGCATATCACAATGACAATAATTTTGTAATTTAGTAAATTAGAAAATGGTGGAATTTTAATATGATAAAGGCGAATAGACTGACAATTATTTTGATTAAATGTGGATTTAGAAATTATAGGGAAATAAAATTGAGGGATGTTTGTATTTTATTTTAATTACTTTGGTTTTTTTTTTATAGATTTTATAATATTTAGAAAAATTTTATAATATTTAAATAATTAAATTTATTTAAACGGTAGTTATTTGATTAATTGAAAATCGTTTTTCTTTTATTTAATTAAAAAATTTGAATTAGAATCATTTTTTACTAATAGTATTAAATAGTTTTTATTAACTAAAGCTATTTTAGTAGATATTATTATCTATTTATTTAAATTAAAAAGATGCATTTATATAATATAATTTTAATTGATTTTTATAACTCACAGAATTTTTTGTAAACTCCTATAAGTTCAATAAAAACAAAAATCAGTTGTATAAGTAATATGAAACTCTGATTAACAGTCTAGAGTGATATTCAAAAATCGATTTACTTTATTTTCGATTATAGGTTCTGTGACCACAAACTTTTATTCAAAAAAAACTCAATGGGACTGAAATTGGTGAGACAAAATACCCCTAACAAAATGAAGGCTGAATGTGTCAAAACACCGCATAAATCATTACGGTCGACTCACCAAACATTAAATTCATTTCACCCACCAAACATTCATTTAAAGTTATTTTTAACAGCTTTCATTGTACTAAGTCATGGTTAAAGGATCGTGGAATCATGGCTAGGACATGAAAGACACGGCAGTCTTGAATATAAAAATTGTTTGAAACATGTTTAAAATATTCAAATTTTATAGTCGGCTACAAAATTGGAATTGTAATAATATAATAATGTAATTGACAGATTTTAGAATTTTTCTAAGATTAGTCATAATATCCTAAATTATGGTATTTTAGCCGATACTGGTGGATCATAAGATCAAAAAAAAATAAAAAAAAATATGATGATATGTCCCACCACTTTAAGGGCATGGTGATGTACAGGAGACAATTCGTCAAAACTGAGTTTTTATATATGAAGTGGGACATTAGACTTAAGGACTTTATAGTCCGAGCCATATTATTATTTGCGTTTTTTAAATTACTTAAACAAATTTGCTGAAAAAATCATTTTAAATTATGGTATTTACTAAAATGCACTTGAAACTTAATCAAAGGCTGAATGAAATTGGAGCTAGTACAATCGAGTGTAGAATAAGTACTCAAAAAGGAGAAGTCCACATAGTTGTAGATACTTGTGAAGTCTAATACTTTTAAAACGTATTTTTGTATCATAATATTGCATTCTTTAACAGACCAACCCACAACTTAACGAAAAAGTTGATTCATAAAACTACATTTAATTTCATTTAAATCTATATTCATCAAATAGGATTTCCTACAATACTTCAATACTTCTTATGAAACATATTAGCAATCGAAAAAGCCATACATATATTTAACCTACAAATTGTATTAATATTTTATTAACTGAATAAATTTTTAAATAATTATTAGTTTTTAATCGATTATAAAACCATTTTTTCTATTTTATACCACAAATGGTTTTAAAATACATAGTTTTCATATTATTTTTTAATAATAACAAGATTAGAATCCCTTGGGAACCTTAAGCTTCAACTACCGTTTCTTTTTAGAGACCACCCAATTACTTAAAACCTGTCAAATTATCGGCACAATTTAAAATTTTTAAATCATTAATAATAAAAAATTTTTTTTTTAAAAGTCAATTTTATTTTAAACATCATTAAAAAAATAAAAAAAATGACACAACTTAGTTCAAAATTTATGATTGTTGCATGATTTTGCAAAAAAATTATTGGATATTGTTAAAAAATCGAGGAAAGGCTATGATAAAAAAACAGAATACGATAAAATATATTGGGAAATTTTTTTTCAACATAACAATATTTTATTAGTTTTATTGAACCGTTAAATTTTTAACTGGTATTATTTTCCTCCTGCAACATACGCTTCCCAAAAATTAATATTTTTTAATCGTTTGCACTGCAGGACACCAGTTAAACTCCAAAAGAAGGCGTTAGTTATAAAAAAAAACAACGTTTTTATGTATGAACAACATTTTGGTATTAAATCGGAACTAATTAAGTGGGCTTAAATGGTTTTAAAGGATATAACTGTTAAAAAGGATATTCGGTTTTTTTTTTTTTTTTGGTATAAAATTATGATTTAATAATATGGGAGGAAATTAAGAGGTGGTTAAAAAACAAGATGTAATTTATGGTTTTATGTATTTAAATAGATTTAATACTAATTAATCTGATTATATAAATGGGCGAGTTTTTTTTTTTAATTCTTATAAATATTATAATACCTTTATAATTTTCTGGAGTAATACATGGTACAAATTTTAAAGTTTGTTTTTATCAAGTTTAATGAATCACCACTATTATTTTTAAGCGCTAACTGTTCAACTGGTAGGCTAATAAGACTGTCTATACCAAAGGTACATGTTGGAACAGGCGGTCATATTATATTCGTGTTATTAGAATTGGTCTTATTGAATTCCACATACAATTTAAACATGAGATAGTACTAGGCCTTATAACATGTATTCTATATCTGCGATTTATATTATTCAATTAAATTATTTGTTTATATTGTTATATTAATGTATTTTTTATTAAAGATATATAATTATTAATTATTGATTATGCCATTAATTTGAACCCAAAGGCGAATGATAGCTGAGTCGAGTCAAAAAGCCAGAAAAGTTTTTTCACTTTCACTAAAATTCGAACCCGAGCCTTTCTGCATGAAAAGTTGGCACTCAACCACTGGGCCACCGAGCCGATTTATTATACAAAATTTGAATATAAATGAAAATCCCTCCTCCCTCCTCCTTCCAAATCCAATTTTTTTTAATTTTTAGAAATCCGTAACGAAAGTGCTTTGGGACTTAAGTTCAATGAAGTTCGTTTTATGAACTTCTAGTAATATGCTTCTAATGTTTTCCTTAATTAATGGGTAAAGATCTTTCAAATCTTAAATTTTCTTTTGATTAAAATCATAGTTAGCAATGCAATTCTTGGATTCCTAGAAATGTGGCAAATCCTGGAAACAAAAATTTAATAAAGCAATCTTTGGAACGTTATATGCAACACATGCAATGAAATGGTAGACTGCACAATAATATGAAAAATGGCAGTATTAGTTAAGAAATGGAAGTTGACTTAAATATGCGGACATGAATCAAATGTTTTGCTAAAGATTGTGACAAAGTTTGTACAGGACCTTCTCCCATTAACCAGGTCAAAAACTGAAAATATTTTTTAATAACCAATATTTTATTAGCTGGGCTCACCTGTGTTTCTACTATAGGGTTGGCATTTATATTTATATTAGATTGAAATAGATATTTGGATTAGATTGGATTTAGAATTAATTAAAACTTCTGCTAGTGGTTATAATCTTTCTCAAACTATAAAAATTCCAAATTAGTATCAATTAATTTTAATTTAATTTTATTATATATTAATGTTAATATTTATAAACATATCGTCAAAGGATACTTATATAGTAAATAATCGTTTACTGACACGTGATTTGAAAAATTTCAATTAATCTTATTTAAATAAAAATTATGAAAGTAATCTGAAAATTAAATACTTGCACACATACATAATAAATTACATTAATAATTTTATTAATAATAATATTAAATTTTAATAATTAATTTAAAATTATGTAAGAAAAACTTAATGTAATTATTACACAAGTGTTTTTTTTCATACTACAAATTAAAAATTATAATTTTAAAATACTTGTCATACATGTTTACATACATGGTAAATATTATTTTCATAAATATTAAATTAATATAGGTAATTTTTTTTTAATAATGATAAACGAATGCCAAATAATAAATAGGATTAACTATAATTACATACAATTACATATACATATATATTTAAAAAAAAAATGTACATTTAGTGGTTAAAAAACGTGCTATTAATAAATTCCCATTGGTAATATTTTAATTACATAAAATTTTTAAATTGTTGTTATTTAAAAAAAGACCTTAAAACGAGGAAGATTATAGTTGCCCTTGTCAACTTTTAGATACCCGTGCATACCCACTATGGTGTATAAAATAAACCGTAATTTACTTCCCTTATACATTTAACTCATTACCCCATAATTTTGACGTAAAAAAAAAAAAAAATATTAACAAAAAAAAAAAAAATCACTAAACAAAAAACAAAATTTTCATTTATTGTCCCATAACCAAAGCTGTTCAAAAAAAAAAAAAAAAAATTAACAAAAAAAAAAAAAAATCACAAAAAAAAAAACAAAATTTTCATTCATTGTCCCATAACTTTAGTTTAAAAAAAAAAAAAAAAAAAAATAAAAAAAAAAAAAAAAACAAAAAAAAAAAATTGGCCCACCCTAAAAGTCTGATGGTCCGAGTGATGTCCAACTTTGTCAAGTAACTTGCCCTATTAATTTACCTGCCCAATTTTAATTTTAACCTTGTAGCTTTATTAGATTCACAGTTATTGAATCGAAAACTTTGTATGGCAGCCCCCCGAAAATGGGGCCCTAACATTTTGAAACTTCATATAAGTGCTCGATTCATTATGTAACTAACCGTGTGTAATTTTGAGCCTCGTAGTATAATTAGTTTTGAAGAAATTCATATTGGTGCAAAGAAGTTGTATGGCAGCCCCCCGTAAATGGGGCCCTAACATTTTGAAACTTCATATAAGTGCTCGATTCATTATATAACTAACCGTGTGTAATTTTCATCCGCGTAGTATAATTAGTTTTGAAGAAATTCATATTGGTGCAAGGAAGTTGTATGGCAGCCCCCCGAAAATGGGGCCCTAACATTTTGAAACTTCATATAAGTGCCGGAGTAATTATAAAACTAACCGTGTGTAATTTTCATCCCCGTAGTATAAATAGTTTTGAAGAAATTCATATTGGTGCAAAAAAGTTGTATGGCAGCTCCCCGAAGCCTTGGTCCGATTTTAACCAAAAACAATAGGGAACCTAGAAATTGTCTAAAAATGACTTTGTGTGAATTTCAAGACGCTAGCCCTTTTAGTTTTTGAGTTATCGTGCTGACACACGGACGGACGGACGGACGGACGGACGGACAGACACACATAGCTAGATCGACTAATTTTTCGATTCTGAGCCGATACGTACCCTTGACACTATATCTAGCTCGTCTAGATCGATGCGTTACAAACGGAGGAGCAAATCTAATATACCCGATGTCATATATGTATGCACGGGTATAAAAAATGATACATTTAAACGCTAATTTTTTTATAATTTAATGATTTAATTAGAATTAATACAAGCGTAAATCAAATTATAATAGCATTAAATCATTATGTATATTATATATTATTTATTATCAGTACCTTTGTATATTAAATATGATACAGGATATTTTTTATTTATTTATTTATTTGAACCAAAACAAGGTTTTTACAAAAAAAATTCTTAAAACTAAAACTTATAATTAACATGAAATTTGATTACATAGCAAAAAAATTTTAAATACATTAAAAATCAAAAGTTTATTTATTTATTTATTTGTAGAAAATGCATACAAAGCAAAAACACAGTGGAAATTAAATTTATGAATAGGTACTAACTGTATTAACTAACTGTATAAAGTAACTAAATTAAAAAATAATATGAACTTGAAGTGTAATATGATATAATGAAGGTTAAAATTATTGTCTTAAGTCATGAATGAATTTTAAGTTTAATTTACGTTTAAAAGTGTATCGAGAAATTTGTGTAGAATAAAGATGACTGTGTTTATTGAATGTAATGCAACATCTATTTATTGGTTCATTTTTTCCATATTCAGTTTTATGAGTATTTTCAACTAAGTATTTAGTGCTTCTCGTATATCTCGCACCATTGTTTATTTTAAAGTTATCAAATAAATACCGAACGTCAATGTTTTTTCTTAAGACGTCAAAAGTAAAGCAGGAAGAAAGAATTTGCCTGCGTGAGGATAACGCATTAACATATTCAATGAATTAAGTCTTACGAGATAGCTAGGCAGAATTGAATAATCTCTAGGATTATATTGATTTCTTAAAGCGAAAAGAAGAAATTGCTTTTGCACGGATTCTATTCTATCAGAATGTATTTGAAATGCAGGATCCCACACAATATTACCATATTCAAGAATAGAACGTACGAAAGAACAATAAAGAGCTTTAGTTACAGCAATGTTGCTAAATTCTTTAGCTCTTCTTTTTATAAAGCCGAGCATTTTGTTTGCCCTGGAAATCATATACTCATAATGAAGATGGAAGTTCAGTTTATCATCCAACAGAATCCCTAAATCGGTAATGTTTTTAACCCTTTCAAGGGTTACATTATTTATATTATAACCGAATGAAATGGTAGATCTCTTACGTGTAAAACTTATAACCTAGCATTTTTCAATGTTTAGTTCCAGTTTATTAGAGAAGCACCATTCTTATAGAGAATTAAGATTTGTCTGAAGTAATGCAACATCAGAACTATTTTTAATTACATGATAAATCTTGAGATCGTCAGCAAATGCAACATGTGACACACCGAAAAGTTTTCTAGAAAGATCGGAAATGAATATATTAAACAAGAGTGATCCTAAGTGGCTACCTTGTGGTACTCCTGATGTAACATTAATTGGGTCCAACAAAAATCCTATCGATATACATATAAATAACAAATAAACTATAGGGTAAGCTTACAGATTTATTATGTTAAAATTATTAAAACATGATATTAAACTTAAGATACATTTTAATTACAACTGTTAAATAAAATCTTATAATTCTCAATTTATAATTACTATGTAAATTTATTTGAAACTTTGTTTGGAGGGTATTTAGCACTTAATGAATCCAATTTGTATGTTATCTCTTATAATTAATCCTTAAAAGTCCTGATAGCAAAATTGATTAAAAAAAAAATTTTTTTAACCTTCAAGCATATTTTGTTAAATAGAAAACAAATAAAATCAACAAATATGTATCTATATAACTATTATACCTATGTGAAATATATTATATATATATATTATATACTACTTTGCTATGATAAGTTCCTACGCAATGAAATTGTATACAAGGTAAGTATTAAATTTTCTGTTTGCAGAAAAATTTAATACACAATTTATGTATATATGTATATGAATATAATTTAAAAAGCTTTTGAATAATGCAAATACATTAAAATAAATACATTGTATATACAAACATATATATATATATATATTATATACATAAAGGATAAAATATAAGTTGTGCAATTTTCAAGTTTAAACATAATTTCAAAACTAGGTCAAGGTATTTAATTTGAGAAGGTTATCTGTTTGTTACCTGTATATATATATATACCTGTATATAAATAATTGTATATGTATTTATGAATTTTATATAATTAAAAAACAAAAAATAAATATTAAATAATATAGAAAAATAGCAGTAAATAAAATATTTTCATTTTCTTTCGAATACTTTATTTAACATTTTTATATAACTGATATTTGTTTCACTGAACTTTAATTTAATCAGAAAATATACGTGTAGGTACTATTTTTTTTTAATTTGACTCTTGGGTATATATAATGTATATAAACATATAGATACAATGTTTTGTTTTTTTAAAATGATACATACAAATTACAGTTAATATTGCAATATTGTTGATCAAGGATATTATAAAAATGTATAATTTAAATGTTTTATTATATAGTGTGAATACTGAAATAAAAAGTAAACAATATTTGTTTTTAGATATAATCTTAATTAACAGTTATAATTCTTTGATTTTGATTAAAGATATGAAATAAAAATGTCAATTGCTAATAAATTATAATTCTTTTAAATGTGAAAGATGGGTCCCAAATCACAAAATCCCAAATACAAAATCACGAATTACAAAATTCCAAAAAAAATTTGACCTAACTATTTTTAAGGTAGCCCCGCCCCGCTAAGCAAATTATTAATTTTCTGATTTTGTAGCCCATTATGAATCCTTCCTAATTTTAAAATCTAAAAGGCATATAACTCTATTAAATCTAACTGTAAGACTCCTTCTAATTTAAAATTTCGTATATATACATTACATATATATATATATATATATAAATATTCTGGAAAATTTCTGATGTTGAATGGAACTCTACTAATAGATTGTCAATGCTTATAGACTTTTCTACAAGTATTTGATTTTGATATTTGCCTATAAAAAATAGTAATTTTTATACCCGTGCATACATATAGGGTATATTAAAATTGCTCCTCCGTCTATAACACATCGATCTAGACGAGCTAGATGTAGTATCAAGGGTACGTATCGGATCAGTATCGAAAAGTAAATCGATCTAGCTATGTGTATCTGTGGGGGAGCTACCATACAAAGTTTTCAATTCAATAACTGTGAATCCAATGAAGCTACGAGGTTAAAATTAAAAATGGGCAGGTAAAGTAATAGGGCAAGTTACTTGGCAAAGTTGGACATCACTCGGACCATCGGACTTTTTTTTTTTTTTTATGCAAAAATTATGGGATAATGAATTAAATTTTTGTTTTTTTTTTTTTATGGTTTTTTTTTTCTTTTTTTAGCAAAAATTATGGAATAATGAGTTAAATGTTTTTTAACTATTTGACTTTTTTATATATTTTTTGTAATATATATAATAGCATAAGGGAAATAAAAAACGGTTTATTTTATACATCATAGTGGATATGCACGGGTATCTAAAAGTTGACAAGGGCAACTATAATAGCAATAACAAAAGGGCAACTACAATAGCTCGTATCGGTTAGGTGATATGGGCTAAGAGATATAACACTTTTATTTAGATAAGGTTTTACAAGATCACACCTAAACTTAAAAGCAATTCCTTTTCATTATTCAAATTATCTAACTTACACAAAAACTTTCCAAAAACTTCTCTTATTTATTTAAGGGGACCGATCAATATTGTTATTTTTAAGCTTAAAAAAACTACGAATTAAAATAAAACTTTAAATTTCTCTAGTTAATACACAAATTTATAGAAAACTAAATTATTAAAATTAATTAATAAATAAATTTCTAAATTTATTCAGGTCATATATTTCAAAAATTTATTAATTTACAAAACAAGAAAAGATTCTTTATAATATTATCTTGCTCTGTATTTAATACACATTAATTAAAAACTAAAAAGGAATTTTTAATTAAATTTTACAAAACAAGCTGCACCTTAATTTAAATTCTTTTAAAAATTTACTTTTCTTTTTCGAGAGTTTCATAGTTTTCATTTTTGTTCTAATCGTATACAGTAACATATTTTGTTATCCTTTTTACACAAACATATACATATTTAATAACAAATATGTGAATAAAGTTTTGCGCTAATTAATGATCAAAACTTTTGTATTATTCAAAAAGCGAAATAAAACTTTTGTTGTAAATATCGTATAATGAGATGGAAATATTGAAACTTTCAGAAGTCAATCTGGGAAATTTATAAGTATTGTATCACACTATAAGTTATTTTCAAGATTTATAACTATACGAAGAATTGTTTTATTTTCACGCTAAGGAGGCATGGAGTTGTGGTCACGAACTATGTCAAATGTTTATCGAAAATTAAAAAAAATATTATAATATAGACTGTAGTCCTGTTGACCAATTGCTTCAGTTTAGCTTGAAGAAACAATAGACTGGTTGGCACAGTGGTTAGAGTGCCGATCATTCATGTGAGAAGCGATAGTTCGAATTCCAGTGAAAGTAAAAATTTTAATTTATGATTTTGATTCGACTCAACTACGATTCGCTATTGGATTCAAATTAAAGCCTTAATCACTACATCTTTAATAAAAAATCCATTAATATGTATAAAAATATAAACAAGTACAAAATGTAAACAAATAATTAAATTGAATAACATAACTCACAGATATTGAAATACCTTATAATCCAATGTAAAATTCTAAAATATAACAAATAGAATTGTATCTATTTAAAATCTAAGACTCTTCTACATGTTATATGTGTAATTATTATCTCATGTTTAAGTTGTATGTCAAATCCATTAAAATAATTTCCAATAACAAGAACATGATTATAACCCTGCGGTTCCAACATGTACTTATTGTATAGGCAAACTTATTAGCCTAATAGTTGAACAGTTAGCACTTAAAAAAAAATACAGTGAGCCTCGAATAGTAGAATAATAATAATTAAGGAATTTTATTATGAAATATTAACTTATTACTACATAAATTCAGATATTTACAAAATAAATTCAGGTTTTTTTTTCTGAAATTCAGAATTTTTTTAAATAAAATTTAAAAATAAATTTTAATTCACAATTTTACAATTTAAAATATTCATATATTATTTTTTATTCAGATTTATTTAATGAATTCAGATAATTCTTAATAAATTCAGATAATTTTTAATCTTTTTTGCAATACGACTACAAATTATAAATTCGAAGTTTGTTTTGAGAAAATGTTGGTCCTCATATACATACGAATAAAAAGTAACAAAAGGAATGTATACCTTCAAGGATTAGACTCGAACTTGTTAAAAAATTTAGTTATTAAATTGACTTTACCGTCAAAACGGCAATGCAATTTAATAACACGTTTTTCAATAAAATACAGTTTGTTATGACATTATTAGATGGTTTATTTGTTCTTCATTACAAAATGGAATGCATTCATTAATTTTGAATTATTTTTATTAAATAGTTTTGTGATGAGTAGAATATACATATATAATGCAAAGTTTATTTAAAGTTTTAATGAACACAATATTTTAATATTAAATTTTTTCCATCATTTTAAAAATTTAAAATTTTTGCAGTAAAAAAATTTATAAAATTACTAATAAATATTCAATATTAAAGAGCTCTTATCCAATTTAAGTAAAAAATTATTTGAAATTAAAAGAAAAAACTATTTTAAGAATTTTGTAATATTGTTTAAAAAAAATCTAAGCAAGATTTCATTGTAGACATGGTGTCGCCTTCCTTTCATCATCAATGGAAAAAATTCCCTTACTACTTCTAGACAATATTTTAAACAATGGAAAAATAAAATTAAACAATTTGATTGTTTTTTTTTTTTTTACAATTTTTTGAGTGCCAATTTTAAATGCATCCTTGTAATAAACAATAGTACTATATGAAAGGTCCTTTTTTTCTCTGATACTAAAACAGGACAATTGAATAACTGAGAGAAAAATAACAAGAAATAGATTTGATTTTTAATTTTTGTATAAAAATTGATATTACATGGATTTAAGTTTTGTTTTTGATTGCATTGAAATCGCAATAAAAATTTTTGACAAATGACATATCGATTCTTTTTTTTTTGTATTTTACTAATAGTTTTCATTCTTTATAATTGTGTATCTTTTATTTTGAGTATTGTTTTGGTTAATACATACACTAATGTACAGGATGTACAAAAATGTATATATATTTTTTTTAGAAACGATGAAATATTAACCTCTTATTACTCTATAAATATTTTCCAAGCGATGGATTATATTGAAGTAAATTGTAGTTTATTTACAGGTCGCAGTGATCCCCCCCAATTGGCGATAAATTCAGTTTGCCTTAACAGAGGTCTGTAATTTCAGTAGATCACAAATCGTTAGCGTATAACTAATTGTTAGCTTTTATACCCGTGCACACATATTTGACATCGTTATACCCGTGCATACATATATGACATCGGGTATATTAGATTTGCTCCTCCGTTTGTAACGCATCGATCTAGACGAGCTAGATATAGTGTCAAGGGTACGTAACGGCTCAGAATCGAAAAATGAGTCGATCTAGCTATGTGTGTCCGTCCGTCCGTCCGTCCGTCTGTGTGTCAGCACGATAACTCAAAAACTAAAAGAGCTACAGTTTTGAAATTTTCACAAAATATTTTTCAATCAATTTCTAGGTTCCCTATTTTTTTTGGTTAAGATCGGACCAAAACTTCGGGTAGCTCTCGAACAACTAACTTTTTCAACTCCAACATTTTCATACAAAAATTTTAAATTTTGCTTGCATCTTGAAATTATATGAATTTTGTTTTTTTGTTTTTTTGTTTTTTGTTTTTGTTACAAAAAGTAGATAACGATTTCGAGTTAGAATTTCATATGATTTAAATGATGCGTAGTTTATTTAAGATAAGCAAAAAAGAAGACAAAAATTTTTTTTAAGTAAATGGCTTATTGATATTGATAGATATTTATGAATATATATGATGAATCATCATGATGATTATTATATGAATATGATCATAATGAAGTTGATTTTGCTTAAGTTTAATATATTGGTGAATTAAAAATTAATTATAAGAGATAGAATTGAAAAATTAGAGCAAGAGTTTTGAAAATCACACAAAACATTTTTTGGACATTTTTGAGGTTCCCTATTCTTTTTGTTTAAGACCAGATCAAAGTTTTGGGGAGCTCCATACAACTTCTTTGCACCAATATGAATTTCTTAGAAACTGATTATACTACGAGGATGAAAATTACACACTGTTAGTTATATAATGGATCGAGCACTTATATGAAGTTTCAAAATGTTACGGCCCCATTTTCGGGGGGCTGCTATACAACTTCTTTGCACCAATATGAATTTCTTGGAAACTGATAATACTACGAGGATAAAAATTACACACTGTTAGTTATATAATGAATCAAGCACTTATATGAAGTTTCAAAATGTTACGGACCCGTTTTCGGGCAGCTGCCATACAAAGTAATCAATTCGATAACTGTGAATCTAATGAAGCTACGAGGTTAAAATCAAAACTGGGCAGATAAAGTAATAGAACAAGTTAGTTGGCAAAGTTGGACATCACTCGGACCAACTTTTAGGGTGGGCTATTTTTTTTTTTTTATGGGATAATAAGTTAATCAAAAATTATGGGATACCTAATAAGTTAAATATTTTTTAAACTATTTTACTTTCTTATATTTTTTTTGTAATATTTATAATAGCATAGGGGAAATAAATAACGGTTAGTGGGTATGTACGGGTATCTAAAAGTTGACAAGGGCAACTATAATCTTCCTCGTTTAAAGTAGTTTTAATATTTTAAAACAAGGCGGCTGTTTTTAGAATGTTCACATAACGGTGGTTGCGCAATATATGTTCCTAGGATTTCTACCGGCTTTACCACCAAGTAAGTAAAAAAAACTTAAATGTGCTTATGCCATTAAAACTTGTAAATTTTATAATTAATGAAAATATAATTGCTGACAGTTTTGACACTCTAAAACACTTTTTAGAACACCTTCTTTAGACTTCCCAATTCTGATATAATTTTATAGTTTTAAATAAATAAGTTGTTGCTCTTCCCGACACTCGTTCTGGAAGAACAGTTATATTACTTCAGAAAGCATAAAGAAATGCGCAAAAGAATTTTATCAGATAGGTACGGCTCACTATAGAAAACTACTCCAGTAATAAAAAAGGAAAATGGAAAAAAATTTAAATCTATTTGTTATTTTGACAAGACAAATATATTTTAAGAGGTACAACTAATCAGAAACAGCTACCTTTCCGGTGACCTCCAATACTCCACTTGTAAATGAAATATTGAAAGCCTTTATGTATTAAAGATTTGTACAATAAAAAAATATACAGCGAAATTAGGATCGAAGCCTTGCAAAGAAACTATTGAAGTCACGGAGTTTAAAAATCCTAATCCTTGTGTTCCAAAATATTCGACTTCTTCAATATCTAGTCGTTCATTCAGTATGTCTTAAGATACTATTTTTAGCTTTCAAATCTAAAACGAAATTCTTTTTTCTTTCTAAGCCTTTTTTTTCGATTCTTATTTTAATTACAATTTTTCAAATGACTTTGAGCTAAGCCATTCCTCCTATAATCATCTCCTATAAACGTTCAAATACTTTTAATACACCCTTTTAACAGTTCTTCAAAAAATCGTAAATTTTTGTTTCACTTCATTATATTTAAAGTTAAAAAAAAAAAAAATTATAAAATTGATTTTCAATTGTTGCATTAAATTTTCTTATACATATCCTTAAATATCCTTAATACAATTTCTAACAATGATTTCAAACTATACTTTTATTATTATTAATTTTCATTATATTTAACAAGAGTTAAAATTGTTACCAATTGTAAAAATTGTAACTGAATCGTTTAATGGACGGAAAAGAATAGAACTGTCCATATAGTGATAATGAGTCTCCTTAAAAAGTATACAAAATAACAAAATAAAATACAATTAAAGTCATCAATTAAAATAAATGTTTTTTTTTTCCAAATCCCTTTTATAAAAATATGAAATAATTTGAACAAAAAATCAAAATTCATTCATAAAATTAGTTTTTTTTTTTTTTTGGAATAAAAATTATAAATTTTATTTTTATTTTGAACAAATGAATTCTAATAATTATATGAAATATAAAAATGAACAATAGGATTTTTTCAAATTATTTCTTTAAGGAGCTGCTTAATGTCCTTTAATTTGAGGTAATAAAAAAAAAAAAAAACAAAAATTACTTAAGGTAAAATTTATTGATTTAATATTGAAGTGTTAAATACTTATAGAACAATATAAGAGAAAAAATTGATAATAAATTAGAATAACAGTTTAGGACAAAAATTTAATGCTTGGTATTAATCTGTTTCTTAGATTTTTTTCCTTAGGATCAGAAGAATGGAATATATTATGGATCATTCTTTTGGGATAAGAATGATCATTGCTTTAAGTGTCTAATGAATTAGAAGAAGAATATTGATGATTTGCATGTTTTCTGATAAATGGAGGATTCTCTATATCTTTCTTAGGTAGTTTAAGGATCAAAAGAATGTTAAGGATCTTTTGACAATTTTCGGATAAAAGGATCGTTCCTCTGAGACTTGAATGAATCAGAAGAGTGTATGATATTCTTCTCTAAGTCTTGAATGAACCAGAAGAAGTGTATGATCTTCTAACACTTTCTTAAAGATTTAAGGATCACAAGACTGATAAACCTCATTTTCATATTTTCTAATAAGAAGATAATCCCACTTTATCTCTCTTGGGAGTAAAAGGATCAGAATTTCTAAATAGTTGATCCGGCTTCTAAACCCTACAAAAGAGTTAAAGATTTAAAAAAAATTGCAGAATATTAACCTTCACATATTTTCTAGTAAAAAGATGGTCATTCTATGTCTCTCCTAGGATTTAAATAATCAGAAGAAGAACGTAGTGTATTGCTTACATATTTCCTAAAAACCTACCCGAATGTCTTCGTTTAATTGAACCTCAATCTTAAATTCTTAAACTAGTATAGTGGCTAGGAATTCAGTATTGAAATATGTGACGCTCATGTTTTTGACCAATACTGTATTTGCAATAATAAGTACTTATAAATATTAAATTTCTTACATTCTTTAATTACATTTACAAAACACGATATTTTTACAGTATTCGGTTTTGAGTGTCCTTTTTTGTTCTCATTTTATTTTCTATTAAGGAATTTTGATTGCAATTCTGATGGCAATTGCACAAAATAGTTGAATAAAATGACTTCCAAATTATAAAAAACAAAAAATAGGAGGCAAAGTAGGTGTTTCCTTTATAATTTGTATTGCTCCTGAATATGAATGAAATTTTTTTCAAATCATTTTTATGTTTTGTTCCTTTGAAATTAATTCGTGAGCGATTTCTAAGGAATTACGAAGAAAATATCAAATTAAGGAATTTTGTTTTATATGAAGGACCTTTTAATGCAAAAGAATATATACATTTATGCTAAATGTTGCGCGATAATTTTTGCACCTTTTTTCTTTGTTAAAATTTGAAGCACGTACTTATAAACATTAAATAAGAGTTTTAATATTTTTACACTTTCAACCATTTTTTTATTTCAACAAAAAAGAAATTTTGTAAATGTTTTTTTTTACATAAAGGTGGATGTCCTTTTGGATGTCCTTTTTTTTACAAAAACTCTCAATAAAATGCAATGTACAATATGTTGCAATTACTTTCGGTTTGAAGGGTTTTCTTTTATGATTACAAGTTGTTATCCTGTGTTTTATTGAACGATTTTTATTCTTTTCTTGGGTTTTTGTTTCATTTTCCATTTAAAATATGAAAAATGAAAAGTGTAAAATAATGGAAATTTTATGTCATATTATAAATTGTATGGTATTTTTTTTTTTTATTTTTTTGTTAATTGTGTCTGAAATCGTGCTGGTGTTTAGCTTTAAATAAAATACAATTTGTTTTTTTCAACATGCACCAGTTTATTGGAATTCTTTAGAATTCTAAAGAATTTTTTAGCAGATATTTTAGGTGTGTGTTACAGAAAACATTGTACATGCGTTATTTCTCCTAAAATTTATAATAAATAATGTTTTCGTGTGCTGATCTTGTGCTAAAAGAAATGTGTTGTATAATTTCTTTGCGATACAAATGGAGTTTTATTAATTGAATGAATTAAAAAAATTGATTTAAATTATATTGCATATGTATAGTGCAATACTCGTTGAATAGCTCAGTTACATTTACATACAGTAGAGTCTCTTCAAAACAAAGTTCATGGAAATAGAAGTCTCTTTTCATAGTCTGTAATTTGGCTCTATGTGACATATTGAAACAATTTGTAGTTCCGATAAAACATGTACTTCCGATAGCTACTTCTACTTAGTAGAAAATATCCATATCCGGAAAAGTCAAATTATTCATACTAAGCCCTCAAAAAAAGAATTTTTATTCTCTTCCAATCCTCACCTCTAGAACACTGTATTTCGAAAGAATTTGGGACCATTTCTCATTCTTTTTCATTAGTCATTAAACTTCATAAAGGCTGGATACGGGGAGAGGAAAACGAATCTTTAGGGGTGGAAATAAAAGTCTCACAAAGCTAAGGGAGTTAGGAAGTTAAGCTTTTCTGGTACCTTTTTTAGAATTTCTACTTTATTTTGAAAAAAAATATTTTTAATAATAAACAACTTTTTACTTTGTTTAGAATCTCAAAAAGTGGAACAAGGGAATGGAAACTTAGAGGCATTACCTCTTTTTTAGAAATTAAGAGAATGAGCTACATTATTCTTCTGATTCTGAGGTATGACCTCGTTACCATAAAATAATCAAATGATTTATAGCTTTCTATGGTTTTTAACCCCAAACACCGGCTTAGAAGCAACATCAATTCTTCAAAAATTGTTCAAATGATTTTCATTGTTCTTCTAATCCTTTAACTCTTAAAAGAGACATAGAAGGATTATCTTCTTACTAGAAAATATGTGAAAAATTTTCATCTTTCTTCTGATTTAAAATCCCTAAGAGGTGATAGAGGATCATACACTTATCAGAATTGTCCAGTAGCTTTAAGTCAAAGTAAAAGACGAATGACAACTCACGGATCGATTTGAATCATTTTTAAAAATTAATTAAAGTAATCTTTTATAATGGAATAAATATTATAATATAGAAGTACTCGTTGTTATGGAAACAAAGTAATACAAGGATTACATATTTTTGTAACTCCTTTCAGGATTCTTAAATTGAAGCATTAATTTCTTTTTCATTATTCGCCAATTTAATTAATTTTAATAATTATTATATTATAAAATACGAGTAGTGTTGTAAAAGTGTGAAGAAGGGAAATAAAAATACATGATGTGGTTGTAAACCAATTCTAAGTATTTAGTTCTAAATTTTTTAAATAAAATAGAAATTTTTAAAAATAATTTCAAACCAATATATCACCATTTACCACCAAATATTAAAAATATTTTAAAAATTAAATTTTTTAAATATTTTATAGTGAACACTTTCTGTTTTTAATAAAAAAATTTAATTAAATAAATTTAAAAATATTTTTTTACAATCCCAGTATAGAAAAACCACAAATTAAATTTGTCACTTACTTATTTAAACTATTTTCGGAAATTTTTTTTAATTAAATTTCAATTAAAAGCGGAAAATAAAAAATATTTTATTAAATAAAGTGTTTTATAATAGTTATTATAGGTTTTATTATAGGTTGTATTATAGGTATTATATTAACTATAAATACATAAAAATTATATGCCAAATAGTTTTAATTATTTACAAATTAAGCATGTCGTACACGATCAATTTTACAATCAATTTTAATTAAAACATTTGAATGTAAAATTTTTTTAAAGTGAATTGTTTCAAGAAAATTCAAATCCACCTTTGCGTGGATATTTCAGCCCCTTAATTGCTCTTTAAATTATCTTTATTTTTTTGTTCCTGTAAATTACAAGAGCAACGTTTTAATACCATAGTTTTATAAGCTTGTACAATGTGAAGTGAAGGTAATTCCAACCATTTTTAATTTTAAATAGATTCCAACGGACCCTTAATTGAGGATATAAATCCAAACTTTCCGTTATAAGTCATCCGAATAAACTTATAATAGTTAAATTCTTATACATATATTAAAGAAATAGATGTTACTGGTAGAGCCACAGATAAAACTTGTTTCCTGAAAATTTTTTTTTTATATAATGAAAATTTAAAATTTTATAGCTTTGTTTCAAACTCTTTGTAAAAAGCCACAGGTAGACTAGGGGGCAGAGTCACATTTTTTAAAATTTTTTTGGAAAAGTTAACAACCCTTTATAAAGATATAAAACGGCGGAATGGCACAGTTGTTAGAGTATCGACCTTGAAATAGAGAAGTACTGGGTTCGAAGCGCAGTGAGTATAAATAAAAAAGTACTGGGTACCGGGTTCAAAATGTTGTGAAAGTAAAAAAAAACACCTTTTATTTTCTTTGTGACTCCACTAAGCTACCATTCGCCATTGGGCTCAAATTAAAGGATTAACCAATAATTTATATTACTTATGTATCTTTAATAAAAAAGCCATTAATCGAACAATATAAACAAGTAATTTAATTGAATAATATAATTCGCAGATACTGAAATACCTTATAATTCAAAATATAAAATTCTACCAAGTGTAAAGAAGGTTTATGATATAATATTATACCTAGGGTGTATACAGTCTAATTAGCCTTACAGCTAACCACAATTAGCACTTAAAAAAAAGAGAGTAACAAATATGTCATTTTCAAGATGGACATACTGAAAAAATTGCACCAATATTGAGTCAATTATTGAATATGAAATTTGATGCCAAAACTCGAAACAAATGACAACTAAAACAGCTTAAAAGTGTAAATGGTATACCTAATTTTAAAGTCAACATTAAAAGTCGCAAATTACAAAAAAAAAGTCGGGATTAAGGAATTATCATTTGCATGAGCCTTTGAACTTTAATCAGTAGAATTCATTACAAATTTTCGAAAATTTAAATTTATATCGTAATTCTTCTTCATTTTTCAAAATTTTAAAATATTTTAATATTCATCAATTCATTATAAAATTCTTTAAAAAATACTTTCATCCAAGAAAATTTTATTTTTCTTCAGAATAATTTTTATGATATTGACTCTATTGAAATTTAAACTTATGACATAATATCAATATGTAATTTGTTTTTTATGCCTTATTTTTTACAACTGACAGAACATGATGAATTTTATTTTTTTAAGTTTTTTTTCAATAAAAAAATGTAGTAAAAATACAAGAAGCATGTAATTTCAATATACCACCGACTGAGTATTGAAATGACCATGTAAGAAACAGATCTATTTAATGTCAGAATTTCTGTTTGTTCATGTTTTTAAATTTTTATTGAAGTGATGAAATGATTATAATAATTTCATGCTTATGTACGAGTATTGTTGTTTTTGATGTATTCATCAAAATTTATACCACTAAATAATGATGGGGATCTTAAACAATTTCTTCAAAGGTTTTTTGAAGGCTTTTTGTAATCATAAGAAATTAATTTGTAAGTTGGTATATTTCGATAGTAGCCTTGAAAAATTGCTTGTTACAAGGCTTTAAAATTTGTGAAAAGGTAAATTTGAATACTTTGTGAAGTTGTAATCATGTTGGTCATAATTAATATTAACAATTTTGAAGTGTTTTGAATGAATTTGTAATGTTATTTAATTAATATTATATGGGAGTAGTTATAAGATCCGGTTTTTAAATCCAGTTTTTCTAGAATCCGGCTTTCTAAAATCACGTTCTTGTTAAAAATCCGATTTATTCTATTGGTTAGCAATTAGGAAGCATGTTTGAGATTCTGAATTAGGAGAAATTTTAAAGTTGGTTACCAAATTCGGATTTTAATAATCAGTTCAGAGGGGCTGCCGAACTCAATTTTTTAAATGTTTGGAAAAAGACGCCAAAAGTTGTGATGAATGGATCAAATAAAAGTAAAAGGCAAACTGGATTTAGTAAACCCATATTTTATACAAGAAACAGACCGAACGAATTAATAAAACCAAGTAACCTTTAAGGACCATTTACTTACCGATTATTAATTTAAATTACCATTTAAATCAAACACTGTACGGCGGACGAACTACGAAGGCAGGACTGGATACACCTAGAATTATATATTTATATATACCAATCGATTAATTATTATTTAAACAGGGTGTTTCCAACTCGATAGTCTGCCTTTAAACGGGTGACCGGGTAATTTAAGACGAACAAAAAATTTAATAGAACACGGGAGGCCGATTTGTAACGGTATTCAAGGAGAGTTATGAAACTTTAAAAGAGATTTTTATGAATGATATAGGTGGTTTTCAAAATTATATAAACTTGGCATATTAAGGACGGTTTCTTCTGCAAAAATTACAGATTTTTAATAAACACAGTGAAAAATATCAATAATTTTCGGATTTAAGTTCTGTTATTCTTCAACTATGAAAGATAATAATAAGTTTGGATGGTATTATGAAAGTCCATAACTTCAGCTAGCTAATGGCATTTAAACAAATCTTCTATATTGTATAAGGGCGAATAAATTGTTATTTCTTTAAAAAGTTTACAAAGTTACTTTAAAGGCAGTAATCACTGAATCACTTTCAAGACAGATTTCACAATAATTTCCATGTAAGTCAATGGAACCTTTTGTAGAAATAAAAGACACAGTTTGTTAATTCAAATTTTTTTATAGGTAAAATTTCAGAATAACAAAAAAATACCTTTCATTCTTCCCGTAATGATTTTATAATTCATTTCATATCAGAATTTTTCCATTCTTTATATAAGGTTAGTTTTAATTTAAGTTGAATTTGAGAAATAAACGAGTCTTTTTATACCCGTATGACTATATAGGCAAAGGGTATAATAAATTTGCCATTACGTTTGTGACGCAGAGAAGGAGGGGGGGTAGATATAGACTCAAGTGTATGGATCGGATCAGAATCGAAAAATAAATCGATTTAGCTATGTATGTCCGTCCGTCTGTCCGTCTGTCCGTCCGTCTGTCCGTCCGTCCGCACGATAACTCAAAAACTAAAGAAGCTAGGATCTTGAAATTTTCCCAAATTAGTTTTTTTGCAATAGCCGTCATCGCTATTTAAATCCAGCCATTTTGGTTCATGGGTTCGGGTAGCTGCCATGCAACTTCCTTTTTTGTATGAGTATTTCTCTGTACCTATTACAGCTACGTGTCTGAAATTTTGGCAAAAGTAGTTTAGTTTTATGGCCAAAGTTTCTGCAAAATTTGGTTGGTCTGATGCAATGAGTTCGAGTAGCTGTCATACAACTTCTTATTTTATATGAGTATTACTCTATACCTATTAAAGCTGGGTATCTGAAATTTTGCCAAAAATAGTTTAGTGTAATGGCCAAAGTTTCTGCAAAATTTGGATGGTTTACTGCAAAGGGTTCGAGTAGCTGCCATACAACTTCTTATTTTATATGAGCGTTACTCTATATCTATTGAAGTTGGGTGTCTGAAATTTTGCCAAAAATAGTTTAGTGTAATGGCCAAAGTTTCTGCAAAATTTGGATGGTCTACTGCAAAGGGTTCGAGTAGCTACCATACAACTCCTTCTTTTATAAGAGCATTACACTACACCTAATAAAGCTGGTATGTTTGAAATTTTGCCAAAAGTAATTAATGTTTATAATAATAATGATATAATGTTTATATAACGGTCATACGGGTATCCCAGAGTTGACACAGTCTACTCTACTACACTCTTCCTCGTTTTGTTCTGATTCTGTTATAAAATTAAAATTCTGTCCATAAAATTGTTCTAAATTTAATTTTATTAAATAGCATCCTATTAGTAATTATAATTTTAAACGGTGATATTATAAATGAAATAATTTCTTTTGAAAAACTGAAATCAAACTCACCGGATAATATCCTTCATATTAAATACATTTTGTCTACTTAAATTAGAAACGCTCATCAGATTAACGATATTTTTATTTGTAAAAAAATACCTTAAAATTTACAAATTTTTTTTAAAAAAAAAGATACTTTGAAAGGAAAAGGTGTGTAATACAAAATGAATGTAAAAGAACAATTTAAACTGTAATCAAGGAATTTAGTTCTAATGTGAGAAAGACAACAAATAGAATTCCAATTTTTAACCGTTATTAAGATAACAATATTCGGGATGGATTAAATTAACTGAAATATTAGACCAAAAATGGTAAAAGTAAATGATAAAAAAATGGTATAGTAAAAACATTTAAATAATTTCTTGCTTTGAAAGTTCAAAACTCCAAAATCCGTAAACAGGAAACATAAAAATGAAGAAAAAACTCCAATAAATTTAAAGTTTTTAACGATTGCAACTGGTTAAAAAAATTGAGAGCCCAGAAATGTCAAAAAATTTTTAAAATTTTTTGCGCTTTAAAAGGTTAAAAGGGAAAACTCTCACTGGAAAAAGGTTTTTAACCGTGACTTGTTAACCTTCGTCTACGACTTCGATCAAAAATTAATTAAAAGTGATTATAAAATAGTAAACCTCATACTGAAATGGGTTAATAGAATTCTAATCGATTGTCTACAGTCAAGCAGATAAGTATACAGCGAAAAAACATACATACAAAGAAAACATACTGCGAAATAAAAATTTTTAGAAAGTCTTCTTCCTGCAATATTAAATAGGGAATTGATGTTAACATTTTTTTAGAGTATCAAATTCTCGCTATTCGCAATGTTGGCAACAATTCGGTAAAAAAAAAAATTTGTACTAAATTTCGTATTGAAAGAGGGTTAACAAAATCAAAGTTAGTTATTCCAATGGTTCGTGCAATTTATGTTGGTTTTCAAAATATCGATTCCAAAAAGTCGACTCCTAAAATGCCATTTTTAAGTTATCGACTTTTATAAAATATCGACTTGGATCAAATGTCGACTTGGATCAAATGTCGACTTGGATCAAATGTCGACTTAAATAAAATGTTTATAAGTACATATTCTTAAATAAGGGAATACTCTGATTTTGAAACCAACTCTAAAATACCTGTCATTTTTTTTCACATTTTGAGAGTCAACATTTTAAAAATCGATATTTTGAAAGTTAGTTTCTAGGAATTCGGCATTTTCTGAGTCTGAGTCAACAATTTTTCAATATGTACATAAGCTCCGTAACCCTGTTTCACCCCTGATCTACCAAAGAGTTAAAATGAAATACTTCAGGTTTTGTCTTATTAGATCTTTTAATAGAAAACTACTCCAAAATTTCTTTACTCAAAAAAGATGGGATATGGCCACTTTAAAACCCTTAATTCCCCAAATTTTATCAAAAATTTATAAAACTGAAACGAGTAGAATGACAAATAAACAGACAGACAAACAATAACAATAAAAACTTTTAAAAATTAATACAGAACTTTTCATTCGGGATACACCCATTAAACAGTAATATCCGATTGAATCAACTGATACATAACAAGAAATTCATTGGTGGTTCTGTACTGCATAATAAAAAATTATTATGTTTTAATAATTTGATTGAAGTCCTGTTCCTGTTTCCTTTTTCATTTTTCTGATGACATTTTTATAGATTTAATTCCTCGTCCTTTTTCAAACAGACATTACAAATAGTTTCAATTGTTATAGTTGTCATATTCTTCCTTCAATATGTTTCGGAAACTACACATATATATAAAATTAATTTAAAATTATATTTTTGATGTAATAATGATATCCTTTTAATGATAATGATATCCTTGTTTTTCTCTTACATACAGAGAGTGTTAAATATTAGTTACAGGGATTAACTGCAAAAAAAAAACAAATTATGTTTGATACTAGAACAGGATTAAATGAAAAGAAAAAAAAAATTTCATCATCAAGGATTAAAATAGCAAAGGTTAATATTTTTCTATTATCATTGTCATTTTTATTTTCATCTTTTGTACTTCAAATTTTAGTTGTTATTGTCCTTGTTTTCCATGTTAGTTGCTGTTATGTTTTTTTTTAATAAATGAAATACGTATCGTAAAATAATTTGATTTAATCCTGTTAACTGTATAATCAAATTTTATTTTTATTAAAAAAACTAAAGTACAATATAATTGAAAAAAAAAAACTTTTAAATAAACTTTAAAGGAATATCTTTAAAATTAATTCATATATTTAAATTTAAATTATTTTATATTAAAAAGGTATTAAAACAGGTGTTAAATTCAAAGCGTATAAAATGATTGAAATTGTACGGGAACTAATTTTAAATTTAAGGATTCGAGAATATACACATATAGATTTATATTAAATGTAAAATGATTCCGTTTTTTTCCATTTAAAATTTGGGGCGTTTCGAATAAAATACAGGAATGAAATAAAAATGTTTGGAAGGAAAATTATAATTTATATTATAATTGAAATTCTTTAATGAAATAAACATAATCACAATAATTGGAGGTACAGAAGAAGACGTAGTAAACAGATTAAAGAGACTCAGATCCGCCTTTGGTGAACTAAGTCTAATGTGGAACAAAAAATAATCAGGATATTCAAAGCATGCATAATGTCCACACTTTTATGGGGCAGTAAATTTTGGATTACCACTAACAACATCAAGCAGGAGCTTCCAGTAGTTGTACGAAAGAGTCCACGAAGTATTCTGGCCAAATGACATCAGTAACAAGGACTTATGACAGTTAACAGGTGAAAAAACAGTAGTGAACCTAATCAAATGCCGAAAATGAAATGGAAGTGAACAGGCCACACTCTGAGGAACATCCAGTAAATATAACAAGAATGGCCCTAGAATGGAATCCCCAAGGAAGCTGAAGAACAGGTTGACACAATAACACCTGGCGTTGATCAATAATGAAGTAGCAAAAATTCGCCCAACTAGGGTGAATATAAAAATGATCACAAAAAAAGCGAGACTAATGGAGGTAATGGAGGATACAAGTTGCTAATCCATGTTCCCACGAGAAGTGACAAGGAGAAAAAAAAATAAATATAATGAAGAAGTATTTAAATAAAAAAAGATAATATTTTTTAATTTTGAATATAGTATTCTTTATTAATACCATATTTATTCTTAAAAAAATATTTAGAGATTAAATTTCTTTTAGTTCTTTGATGCTTTCGAGTGCTTATCTACTTGTACTACTTATTTTTTCAAATTGTTATAGTTCAATAAACAAAATTTTCTGAACTTCATCTGTGAATTATAAGAACAAACCGAAAATGTTTGAACCATAAAGTCAAAAAGTTGTTAATTTTGATTTTTCTTTTCTTAATTTTAAATTATGTAACGAATCTTAAAATAAACACTTTTAAATTCAGATATTAATAATTAAAATAATAAATCAACTTTATCAATTATTATAATTAATCCAAATAATGTGAAATACGATTACAAAATAAATTTTAATTCTAAAGTTATTAGGATAGTTAATTCTGTTAAGTACACTTCCAAAACAGTTTGAGAAGTATTGATTAAAATTTTCAATTATATGTCATTTTGACATTTGATAAAACACTTGTAATTAATGTTCAACTAAAAATTACAAGTAATTTTTGTTTAAGAGTATTGAATAAAAAAAAAAAGATGATAAAAAATAATAAATAATTGATGACACTGAGAGGTTTGCTAGTTAATGGGAGTTAAAAAAAACTTAAATTGAATTTAAGCTGGAAGTCACTTGTTAATTTGTATTTACACGAATAAATTATTTTTTTTTTATAATTTAAATATAAACTATTTGCAATAACTCCAGAAAAAAAGGAACTGTAACTTAAAAATTGCTGCCCATACACGGAGGACTTGAAAAGTTTTATCGTGTATGGACAAGTTGAACAACCGATTTACAGCTGAGTGGCACAGTGATTGATTGCCTACCTTTCATGCGGAAGGGCCCGGGTTCAAATTCTAGTGAAAGTGAAAAAACTTTTCTGGTTTTCGACTCAACTCAGCTCCAATTCGCCATTGGGTTCAAATTAATGGCATAATCAATAATTAAAAATTATAAATCTTTAATAAAAAAAACTTTAATATAAAAATATAAACAAATGCAAAATATAAACAAATAATTTAATTAAATAATATAACTCGCAGATATAGAATACCATATAAGTAAAATATAAAATATTACAATATAAACAAAAAATGGAATTGTAAATATTGAAATTCTAAGACGTTTCTACATGTTATAAGACCTAATACTCTCTCATGTTTAAATTGTATGTGGAGTTCGTTAAGATCAATTCTAATAACACGAATATAATATGACCCCCTGTTCCAACATGTACCTATACCATAGTACCTATACAGTTGAACAGTTAGCGCTTAAAAAAAAAAAAAAAAAAAAAGAAAAACCATTTTGAGGATTGGAAAGTTGTTTGGGTCAAAATCAAAAAAGTTTTGTGGGCTGAAACTTTGGTTTGACTTGGAGTTTTATCAAACTTACATGGGCACGTTTGACAACTTAAATGTCAAAATTTTATTTTAATTTAGTATTTTACATTTTTTG
The DNA here is from genome assembly GCA_963082915.1 of Dolichopus griseipennis. Taxonomy (NCBI): domain Eukaryota; kingdom Metazoa; phylum Arthropoda; class Insecta; order Diptera; family Dolichopodidae; genus Dolichopus; species Dolichopus griseipennis. The sequence goes on from OY720443.1 coordinate 76,149,624, forward strand.
ACAACAAAAGTACGTCGAGATATTTCAATTTTCAAAAAGAATAAAATTACTTAAAGAATTTAGTAAATAATTTGTAATAATTATAAAATTTAAAGAGATAAACATATAAAAAAATATTAAATATCATAATTTTAGAAGAAAAAAATTTAAAAGGTTTAAATATATAGTTAAATAAAAGTTGTTAAAAATTAAAATTCAAATTGTTATACACTTTCAACATTTTTACACATTTTTCAAAAAAAATTTTAAATGATAGTTCGATGATAGGTTGAATAACTGTGTAGTATGATTTCCAAACATGGCTGCAAAACAAGTTAATAACCAAGTGCGTTATGTATGAACAGCATACCAAGAAAAACAAATCACCGTTTTCCAAAAATATTCATCTGTATGAATCATAATAACTAGATCCATTTAATACAATACAATATTAAATACTAAATTTAATGCAAAAAAAAAACAATTCCCCATTATACGTAGTGTATGGTTTTGAAGTTAAACCCTTGATTACAAAATATTATCCATTGCAATTACTTTCAATTAAAAATATCAACATAATATTATATGTTATATTTTTATAAAAAACATTGTTATATTTTTATAAAAAAGCCATACAATAATATTTTTTATTTTTTCAAAATTAAAAATATTGTGCAAATATGTTATCTTTCATTTTAATTCTAAATCTTATTCATTTTCATTCCATTTTTAAATTCTCAATCAAAATCAAAAATCTATTCATTATTTTATTTATTTACTTCATATTTTATTATACCCGTATGACTATATAGTCAAAGGGTATAATAAATTTGCCATTACGTTTGTGACGCAGAGAAGGAGAGGGGGTAGATATAGACTCAAGTGTATGGATCGGATCAGAATTGAAAAAAAAATCGATTTAGCTATGTATGTCCGTCCGTCTGTCCGTCCGTCCGTCCGCACGATAACTCAAAAACTAAAGGAGCTAGAATCTTGAAATTTTCGCAAATTCGTTTTTTTGCAATAGCCGTCATCTCTATTTAGATCCAGCCATTTTGGTCCATGGGTTCGGGTGGCTACCATACAACTTCTTTTTTTATATGAGTATTTCTCTGTACCTATTACAGCTACGTGTCTGAAATTTTGGCAAAAGTAGTTTAGTTTTATGGCCAAAGTTTCTGCAAAATTTGGTAGGTCTGTTGCAGTGAGAGTAGCTGCCATACAATTTCCTGTTTTAAATGAGCATTACACTACACCTAATAAAGCTGGTATGTTTGAAATTTTGCCAAAAGTAATTAATGTTTATAATAATAATGATATAGTGTTTAAATAACAGTCATACGGGTATCCCAGAGTTGACACAGTCTACTCTACTACACTCTTCCTCGTTTTCAATGATTTTATTGTATTGAGGTTAAAATTGCATACCTAATTACTATATTTCATTATAAATATTTATTATTATTTATTATAATTATTTAAATTTACATATACTTATTATATAAAAATTATACTTCAATATATACCCACAAACAAACAAACAATCGAAAAAAACGAAGGAATATGAAGGAATTATGAGGGAATCCTTAACAACGAATGATTTTTTAATAAAAATCTGTATATAATAAAACGAATTTTTTTTTAAATTATTATAAAAAAAAAATATGAATCCTTCTAAATAACAATAACAACACAATTATATTTAAATTAAATAAAAAATATATACATATATATATATTTTTATCTCTTTCTAATATTTCATATCTATACTTGTCTTATTATTCAGTATTCACTCTTATGTTGATTTGGTTTTTATTTAATAATAAAAAAAAAATTCATTTATGTTTACTCATGTCATCTTTAATTATCCTTAACAAAAGGATCAAAACAAGGATAACAAAATTAAGAAACAAAAAATATTGAAACTAAAACATCCCTTTTACTGTTATAAAAAAAAAAAAATATTAATTCATAATCAGATAGATTTAAATCTGAATTTTATTATAATACAATATGAAATTTTTTTTATGAAATGAATAGTAACATTATTTTGATGCGTCTGTTGTAACTGTTGTACCTGGTTACAATAACAATTCTGCATGAATGAACACTGTTAATAGAAGACCATGTAAACAAACAATTATTTAATTACGGTTGAAAGTAGCCGCAAAAAAAAAAAAATAAGTAATGGTATTGTATTTAATTTAAAATAATAAATAAATATAATTTAAGATTATATTTTAGTATTGTAAGAGAATGTTATGTTATGTATTAAAACTCTTTAGTAACTAATTATATATATATATAAATTGTTTGATTAGGTGTACTTTGAGTTTTTTATAAATGACATGAGTCAAAATTTTCCAGTAGAATTGCATATATGCGACTGCAACTTTTGTTTGTTAATATAGAGAGAGCTCTCCGATGTAGATTTGGGACTATAAGATTAATAGATAGTATTACTGGATCGAACCTACTTTTTTTTTATTCAGAATCCCGTTTTGTCATTGCATTTTTTTTGTTTTTTAAATCTCCTGGCTAAATTGTTCGAACGATTGACTTAATGTTTTGTATTTGGGGTTGCGAGAGGCAAATCGCATTGCATTATTTTTAGCAAATTCTCAAATTAAATGGGTTTTTTTAATCCGGCCCTGTTTCTTGAGATCTATTAGTCGCATTATCATATTTGAAAAAATGTTCGCACAGATTTTATAATAGATCCCAAATACAATCAGAAAAATTAAAAAAGTTTGACCTTTAAGACCTCTCTAAATAGCCCCCAAACAATCAGATGTTGGTTATTTTTGATGCGTTTTTAAAAGACGGTCCAACTTCATTAGAAACGAGGAAGAGTGTAGTAGAGTAGACTGTGTCAACTCTGGGATACCCCAGAGCATGAACGTAACGTATACATTATATCATCCGGTTATTTACTTTTGGAAAAATTTCAAACATTCAGCTTCATTAGGTGTATGGTAATGCTCATATAAAAGAAGGAGTTGTAATGCAGCTACTCGAACCCTTTGCAGTAGATCAACCAAATTTTGCAGTAACTTTGGCCGTTACACTAAACTTTTTTTGCAAAATTTCAGACACCCAGCTTCATCAGGTGTAGTGGAATACTCATAGTTGTATGGCAGCTACTCGAATCCTCTGCAGTAGACCAACCAAATTTTCTTGTAACGTTAGCCATTACACTAAACTATTTTTGGCAAAATTTCAGACACCCAGCTTCATTAGGTGGAGAGTAATGCTCATACAAAAAAAGAAGTTGTATAGGAGCTACCCGAACCCTTGGACTAAAATGGCTAGATTTAAATAGCGATGCTATTGCAAAAAAACGAATTTGCAAAAATTTCAAGATCCTAGGTCTTTTAGTTTTTGAGTTATCGTGCGGACGGACAGACAGACGGACGGGCATACATAGCTAAATCGATTTATTTTTCGATTCTGATCCGATCCATACACTTGAGTCTATATCTACCTCCCCTTTTTCTCTGCGTCACAAACGTAATGGCAAATTTATTATACCCTTTGACTATATAGTCATACGGGTATAAACACCAACTTTACGTGAAAAGAGTATATATTACTCGAATGTCCTTTATTCAAATTGTTAAAGTTCTATAAGATATATTTTCAATCTTTGAATCAAACAAGCTTTATAAAATAGTAACGTATTTGCACTGTTATGCGAAGCTTAAATTTTACGAAATTCCAGACCCTTTTATCTTCTGAAACGTTTGAGCTAGATTCTTATTATCAAATTAGTTAGATCTTGAAAAACTGTATATGTATGAATGAGTCTTTTAAGCAAAATTTTTAATTAAATTATCATCCTTTTGGAGCTGTAAAAAAAAAAATTTAAAACTGAAAATTCGCCCTTTTTTTAATTCTGTCACTTAAATACTTGTCCAAATTTTTTTCTCAATCCCAAAAATAAAAAGTCCTACATTGTGCTAAAAGGCTTGTTTACTATAAAGAATTGGTATGTCCACCACAAAGACTTTAGTCGAAAGGTTCCGAAATATAATAAAGAGGTTATTACCTAGGTTCTAATTACCTATATGATTCCATTAAATGATAATGGGCTATCTAAAACATTCCTGTATACCTATAGTTGCAGTATATAAGAATTCCCCCTCCTGAACAACTCTTAAACAAGCTTTATATAGAGTTTCCATAAACAATAGAAGCTTGTAATTTATATACATATTATATATCATAATATTCTCATCGTTAGTAAATATTTAATTATTAAATATAGTTTGGAGGTTAAAAGAGGATTAAAAACTAATTACAAAAAAAAACAAGATGGGTGAATAAAAACTATTGTTACATCTTATACATGGCATATAAAATATAAAAGAAGACAAGTTGGAATTGTTGCTATATAGTCACGCGGCATCGTATTGTTTATTTTGTTTTTTGTAACAAAATCTTAAAAGGGTTCGAAGAAATAATGATTCCATCAAATTATGTAAAAAAAAAAATACATTGAACAGAAAAAGTTATGAAAGGAACTTGGAAGAATTAAAAGGGTTTGTTTATTAGGAAGATATTAAAGGAAACGAGGAACAACATCAGCAACAAAAAACAGAAGCCGAACAAAGAAATGATGAATTAGAATTTTACCTCCTGTAAAATCCTGTAGAATATTTTTTTTTGGAAATATATACTGGCTTCAGTGATAGTTTCACAGCAAAGTAGTGTTAGTGAATATTAAATGAAATTTATTATATAATGTTTTTATATTTAAATGGGGTCTATTAAAAACGAATTCTGATTGGTTTCACTTAAAACACGTACGCATTCATATTAATTAATGAGTTCATATAAAATGAATTTTTTGTATTTCCCAAGGGAATAACCGATGAATGACTTGAGAATAGTTGAAAATAGTTGAATAATAAAAAAACTGGAAATAATTTTTAAAACGAAAATTAAGACTTCAAGATATAAAAAATTTTAAAATTTTAAGAAATTAAAAAAAAAATATTGAATCTATTATTAGAAAACTTGATTCGATGATGTTTGTCCTGTCCTAAATGATTTTTTAATAACTAGTTTTGTAAAATATTAGCCGGTGTACAAGTAGTTTATTAGGTGCGGAGACAACTTCTAGAAAAATAGAAAATGGGAGGTTTTGTAATTTAAAGTGTGAAATTGACTCTCAAAAATTATGTGAGAAAATTTGTTGAAAAAATCGTTAAAATAAAACTAATACAAAGTTATGTTATTTATTTAATTAGAGATGGGTTGCTATTTTACAAGTGCTCAAACATGTTTATCTTTTTATTTGTCAACTATATGAAACTGTCAGAAATCGCTGTTAAGATAAAGAAGTCTATATATGAATTAGCATAAAATTAATGCATAAGATTGTACTACACCATGTATAAATGTCTTGAACTGTAATTGATAAAATTTTAATTATTTAAACAATTATTTCAATATTATAATAATTTTATATTTGAGTCATTGCCATGCATATTGTTTAACAGGCCAGTATACTCAAACATTTTTCCAAACATAGCATTTTAATTTTATAATGGTTTATACATAAATTGAATTTTATTTTTACTCAAAATGTACCACATAACGGCCTATTAAACACTATAAGAGACAATGTTTGTCACATTGACAAATGTTTAATTTTTATTTAAATATCTGTTAGTTATGAGAAGAGAAATTAAATAATTTTTTTACATTTTGATTAACTAACTTATAGACGCCGTTTTTTAAAGTTAATGACGAAAAAAAACAAAATCAGGTTGAAAGTCACAAAAATGAGTGACAAACTCATTTTCTACAACTGTATTATATGTAGAACAGCAAAATAGGTGGCACATAATCAGTTGCTTAGAGTAAACTTTTTTAAAATTTTTAACTTTAATCATACCAAAACGAAATTTGAAAATGTATAAATATTACTACTGTATGGTAATACTTATTTGTCATCATTAAAGTTCCATTTTTTGATAACTAAAATATACAATTATTCTATTCTTAAAAAAAGGTAGGGTTGCTAGTGCAAAATAAATTAAAGAATTTAAAATAATTATTGTTGCTTTTGAAATCACAATAAATTTTGTCAATTAAAGATTTGAATATCTAATACCAATGTAATTATATTATTTAAGAATTAGAAATTTATTTTGAAAGTTCTTTCTTGAAATAAAATTTAGTGTACTTTAAGAAGTACAATCAGATAATATGTATACAAAACTTTTTATATTTTAGAGCATGAACAATAAAGATATTTTTTTGGAAAAAACTATTTAAAAGACCTTCAAGAGGCAATTGAAAGTCTTATTTAAGAAGAATCGGAAAAAACATCCTAGTACTATGTTTAAAGGTTCTATCTTTATTTTCTTTGAAGATATGTTCGTTAGGCCTTGATTCGATCAAAAGCGTCAAGGATTCGAACCCATTATAAGATTTTGACCATCTTCAATTTACCCGCAATTTTCGCCCGCCATTGTCTTTAGTATATACTAAGGTATAAATTTCATCAAGTTAGCATCATTAATTTTTGAGTTATCAAACACCACACTAAATTAATACTCACCTATAACTATTACAGGTGTAGGATATAAAAAGAAATTGCTTCGAGAAGTCTCAAATAAAAATAGTAGAAGTATAAATAAAATATTAAAGTTTTCACTGTGAACTTTGTACTTTTATCTCGTTATAAAACTAGAATTCTTATCTACACACTCCGATTATACAAATTCAAACTATAGAACCGACTGTCATAAAATTCTATATTTTTCAATCTAGTCTTAAAACTACACGGTTGTTAAAAAATTGTCCAATTAGCAAAAAGGGAACTGATAGCACAAAGAGAGGGAATGGGTTAAATAAATTATCTGTACTCTAATACCTGTTCAATTCAGTAGTATATAATAGACTTCAAGTAGTATATAATTCAGTGTTCAATAATAAAATTAAGAGTTTAATAGTCTAATAAATATTTAATAATAATAATGAGTGTAACATTTTGTAAGTAAAAGTACTGATTCATCATACATTTAAATGTTTTACTAGCAAATTTCTTCAGAACCCGATCCATTCTATTCTAAGACTTTCATATAAGGTTATGTATTTTTTTAATTTGTATTTTTATAATATTGATTTTGATTTCGCTTTTTTTCTAGCTAAGGAAAAACATGGGTCTAGTCAAGTTTAGTGTTTTCTAGAATTAAGAATTCTGCATACAAAAGAGAATCTATACTTCTTTAATAAATGTAATGAAGTCTCAATATCTTCTGTGATAAATATTATAATGTCAAAAAAAACATTTGATTAACAAAATTAACCATAAATCAACCGCATAAAAATGGAAAAACTTCATATTAAATAAAATTTTTAAAACAAACAATATTTTAAATTTTTGTAACTTCCTTGACATTGTTCAAATTGTTTTTGTGGTAAAAAAATTCCAAAGAAAATTGTTTTAAGTTTTTATTATTTAAAAGAAAAAAAGCCGAACCCACCTCCAATAATTCCTCAATTAAAAATTTATTTTTATTCCAAGTAATAAAAGTACAACACATTCTTTATATTTATAATTTAAGAAAAATGATTTGTTTATACAACAAATTTTCAATTTATTTGATTTTTATTGGATTACTTTATAAATGATGTCCTTTTTATTTTTGTTTACATTAATAAAAACCAAATCCACCTTTATTTCGTTAAAAAAAGGATCCTTTCGCGTGTGCGCGAACAAAACAAACATTATTTTTAAAAAAATTATTTCGAATTATTTTTTGATTCGTTTTTTTCTATTTTGTTTTTAAATTTTTTTGGATTCGTTTCAGCCCAATTTTAAAGAAACCACAAAGAACAAGAGAGAAAAAAAAACGGTCAAAAAATTGTATTTTAAACAATAGTCCTTGTAATATTATCATTGATTAATGACCATTGGTCATTGTATTTCACCAAATAACACAAAAATATCTGAAGATTTCATTGAAAACAAAAAATACAAAAAAATTTGATTTCGAATTAATGAATGAAAATTTTATTTTCAAAGGTTCACAAATGAAAGGATCAATATAAGTTTTATGTATATGTATACCATATATTAAAGAAATTTTTATTGAATCCTTCAATACAATTGAATGCAATACCGAATACCTGAATATCAACAAGTTTTTGATTCTAACTTTTAATTTTTTTGTGTAAAGAAATTGCAGATTCCGCCATAAAGATAACAAACAATAAAGAAAAAAAGGACAACAAATATAAAATGTCATTTTGTTTTTTAAAGTGTCCTTTGAAGAAAGTAAATTCTATGGTATAATTTTTTTGTTTATTGCAATTAAGTTTCAATATAAGCATTATAAAGTATATCTGTAATTTTTAACAAAGTTTTTTTTGTATATAAAATATAAAATTAATCGAATTTATTTCAAAGGACTAAAAAGGACTTTCAATTGTAAATGTGAAAAAAAAAAATCCTTAAAAAATTGCACTTTTATATATTTTTATATTTGTTTTGAAACTATCCTTAAAAAAAATTTAAAATTTCAATGGGATCCTTAAGAGGTTAAATTAATTTTAGCAGGTCCTTTTTAATAGAAACGGCACATTTTTGTTTTTAGTCCTTTCTAAAATGTAATCAATATAGTTTATTAAAAAGGACTTCAATAATATTTTTATTTTTTTAAAAAAAAATTTTATTGTATTATAAATGACTTATGATTGAATTCTAAAATACAAAATAATGAAAAAAATTGTTATTTCTGAATGAATTCTGTGATTATGAATGAAAATTTACAACGTAGATGAAAATTATTGAAAGGCAGAAGTTTTATAATGGAAGGTTTTAAAAAATAAAAATTTTATAATTTGATAAATCGGTTTATAAAATAGCGAAATAGTTTGTATATTTTTCAGCTTTCTCTTTTTGATTAAATTTAAACGTATTTCAAAATAATTTATTAGTTTATAAGAAAAAGGAGGCATGTCAAGTAGTTATCAATCACATGTTTTATAAAAATTTAGGACCTGAATCGTTGCTAAGCTTGTTTTTAAAAGCTGCGGTTATTTGGCTGGAAAATACTGAAGAAATTGTAGAGTTATGAAGTCGGTGAGTTATGTTGGAGTTTAAATCGCCTTCTAATAATGATATAAGTTTATGGAATCTCAAAATTAAAGAAAACCCAGGTCTTCACATAAAATGACAAATATAATTTCATTTAATAAGTAATTCTGGGTTTAGGCGATTTATTTGGGGCATTGTAGAAAATTTCGGTTTTTAAAATCTCGTAATTTAATTTTTGTAAAACCTTAAAATCCCGTTTTTATCAAAATCTTTTTATTTGCAAAAATCTCGTAAAATCTTTTTTTTTTGTTTTTTAAAGGATATCAAAATCAGGTACGCCTTTTACAGAATATTATCGCTCTTGATACAAAAAAAAAAATTTATAAAACAAATATTAGATTTTGATTTCAGGGATTTTAAAAGAACGAGAATTTGATTTTCGGAATAAAAAAAAAAAAAAAGAATTCGGTTTTCGCGTTTTTTATTTAAAAGATTTTAAAAACCTTAATATCGTACTCGACCCAATATATATTTCATATACAATTACTGAGTGTTTTATAAATTTGTAAAATAGCTTGAATCGAGCAATTAAGGGCTTAGTAAAAATAGTAAATCATTAAACTTCAGTATCCTAAGGGATATACATTTTTTTTGGAGAATTATTTACCCAATACCGTTACTTGCTTATATATAAAAATCAAATATAATAAATGTTAAGCTATTGTATACATAAGTTAAATTAATTAAGTTAATAAATAAACTATAAGTTTACATATTTTATTTATAAAAATTAATAAATTAAACAAATATTAAAAGACATTTTTTAATTTTTTAATTTAATATAATGAACTGTTAGTTAATTAGTTAATAGATATTACTCTTGAATCCTTTGAACATTGAGTATTTAATTACAATTTCTAAATATTAAACAATTGTACAACCGATACAAAAATCATTTACATACATAATTTACAAAAAACGAGGAAGATTATAGTTGCCCTTGTCAACTTTTAGATACCCGTGCTTACCCACTAACCGTTATTTATTTTCCACATGCTATTATAAATATTACAAAAAAAATATAAGAAAGTAAAATAGTTAAAAAAAAATTTAGCTTATTATCCCATAATTTTTGCTTAAAAAAAATTAAATAAAAAAAAAAAATATTAAATTTTTAATTCATTATACCATAATTTTTGCTTAAAAACAAAAAAAAAAAACCATAAAAAAAAATAACCATAAAAAAAAAATAGCCCACCCCAAAAGTTGGTCCGAGCGATGTCCAACTTTGCCAACTAACTTGCCCTATTACTTTACTGCCCAGTTTTAATTTTAACCTCGTAGCTTCATTAGATTCACAGTTATCGAATTGACAACTTTGTATGGCAGCTGCCCGAAAATGGGGTCGCAACATTTTGAAACTCCATATTAGTGCTCGATTCATTATATAACTAACAGTGTGTAATTTTCATCCTCGTAGTATACTCAGTTTCCAAGAAATTCATATTGGTGCAAAGAAGTTGTATGGCAGCCCCCCGCAAATGAAGCCGTAAAATTTTGAAACTTCATATAAGTGGTTGATTCATTATAAAACTAACCGTGTGTAATTTTCGTCTTTCTAGTATAATTACTTTTGAAGAAATTTATATTGGTTTAAATAAGTTGTGTGACAGCTCCCCGAAACCTTGGTCTGGTCTTAACCAAAAAGAATAGGGAACCTTAAAAATGTCCAAAAAATGTTTTGTGTGAATTTCAAAACTCTAGCTCTAATTTTTCAATTCTATCTCTTTTAATTAATTTTTAATTCACGAATATATTAAACCTAAGTAAAGTAAGCATCATATATGTAATCATATTGATAAAATGATTCATTCAAAATATTACACATATACATATTATATGAATATACATATATAAATTATTTATGAAGCCATTTACTTAAAAAAAATCTTTGTCTTCTTTTTTGCTTATCTTAAATAAACTACGCATCATTTAAATCATATGAAATTCTAACTCGAAATCGTACAAAAAAAAATACAAAAAAAAAATAAACAAAAAAACAAAAACAAACAAAATTCATATAATTTCATGTTACAAGGTGCATAGCTAAATTTCAAATTTTTGTATGAAAATATTGGAGTTAAAAAAGTTAGCTGTTCGAGAGCTACCCGAAGTTTTGGTCCGATCTTAACCAAAAAAAATAGGGAACCTAGAAATTGATTGAAAAATATTTTGTGAAAATTTCAAAACTGTAGCTCTTTTAGTTTTTGAGTTATCGTGCTGACACACAGACGGACGGACGGACGGACGGACGGACAGACACACATAGCTAGATCGACTAATTTTTCGATTCTGAGCCGATACGTACCCTTGACACTATATCTAGCTCGTCTAGATCGATGCGTTACAAACGGAGGAGCAAATCTAATATACCCGATGTCATATATATATGCACGGGTATAAAAATACTAATATAAATTATAATTAATAATAATAACATTTAAAATAAATTTGGTACCTATTTTAATTGGCATCTTCTCTACTATTGAAAATATTATAAGAATTAAAACTAATATAACACTTATCTAAGATAAGGACTAACAAATAATATAAAACTTATCTAATTTCACAACCATTTATATTAAAAACAAATTCATTCCTACAAAATAATAATTTGAAAATTTATTACTTACCCATGTTTCAAACCTATTCAGAAATTTAACGAAAAATTATGTTATAAATTAGTAGATACAAAAAAGTTTTTCGTTGTGTTTAAATTTTCAAATAGTTGTTGTCCAAACTATATGTCCAAACTTTTACAGATTCAGCATAACATAAATGCACTTTGAATACTGAATACTTTTTATGTTAAATTTTATTCTCCATTTTGATGTATAACTCTCGAACATACTGATATTATATAATATACATATATGTATTGCAATATTATATATACATATATATATTTATATTTTTTTTTGAAAATATTTCTCCAAAATCATAAGAAAATTATATTTAAAAAATCATAAATATTTTTTAATTTAAAACATGGATGCAAAATATAACTTACCTTTAATTTAACTTTACGTAAAATTTTCGTTTCAGCCCAACGATCCAATTCATCCCATTCTTTGCCACGTTTTCTCAATAAATAATAACGGTAAACAACAATTGTTACAGCAACTAATAATGCTAGTCCTGTTCCAGTTGCTGCACCTAAAACAGCTGAACTCACCATTACCATTGCAAAATTTAAAATTTACTGTTTTCTGTTGTGGGTGTTGTTGTCTGTTTGTTTGTTTGTTATTTTTTATTTACAATTGACTTTTAATTTAGTTTCTCTTTTCCTTTTGTTTTTGTTGTCTCTTTCGGTTTTTCTTTGTCTACAGACTTTTGTATTTGTATTTTGCAAATAAAGTGTAAACTGTTTTTTTATTTTATCTGATAGATCTAGATAAAAGAGAATGTTTGTAAACAAACTTAATATTTACTGTTTATTTTTTTTTAGATGATATCCTTAATTAATAAATACAGGACTAAAAAAAAGACACCAAGGGAAATTGGTTTTTAATTTTAGATTTTTTTCTCCTTGTGTCTGTAATTTTATACACTGAGTTTTACTTTTAAGTATTTTATTTATAGTTTTGTTATTATTTTTTTTTTTATTTAAATTTTCCAACTCATACACATACATACAATACTTTGTAAAAATGTATTTTTGGAATATTAACTTGTTTGTTTGTTTTTTAATTTGTTTTTTTTTAAATATTATAAAATTGCATTCAAAATTTGCATTTAAATTAAATAAATAATTTAAAGTTAATTCAGAATTTTATTAGTTATTTTTATGTAAAGGATATGATGGAATCCTGTATTCCTGAAAAGAGAAAGAAAATGAAATTCTAAATAAATTTAATTAAAAATGTATTATTGGTAAATTTTTAATATTTTGAATAATTATTATTAAAATTGAAAATAATATAAATTTAATTGTAAATATATTTATACTCCCGTATGTTTAAAATAAATTAAAAAAAAAAAACGGATAAAGAGTTTAGTTTGGTACTCACTAACTAAAGAAAAAAACAGAGTTTTCAAAATTTAGAAAATTATAATTTTGAAAATAATAAATTAAATACCTAAGGTGTATATTAGAAGCCTTGGTGGATTAATTGGTAAGCATTTGGCTTACTAGCAGAAATGGTACACATCATGAAATATTCTTGTACACATCATGAAATATTTAATTTCTTTACAAATCTCCTTGGTAACCAAATATAAATTAAAATTTATAAATATGTATACATTTATTAATACTACTTATAAATTGATAGAAACTAATGAAAATGGGTGCAACGAGTAGCAAGGACTACGTGTTAGAATGGCACATGGTATCTCCCATAACAAACAACAGCAACAACAAAGTGTATTTTGAAAACCGTTTAAAGTCATTTTTTAGAACTATTGTTAGAAATTTATTGTATATAGAATAATTGAAAAATTATGAGACACTTTCTTTAATTTAAATTATAAGGGGTTTATTATAATTAAGAAAAACTGTTAGCACATGTTGAAATATAATCCACTTGCAGATTTTAAGCGAAGGAATGAAGTAAATTGCTCAGATCTATTTGTTATAATATCTTAAAAGTTTCTTCCTCATTTCTTAGAGATTTAATTCTTCTTAAAATATCACAATACATCAATGCTTATACGCTAATCTTTTCGCCCTCCATTTAAAAGAATTTGATTTGAGCGACTTATTAATTTCCTATATGTAAGAGTATATGTATTGCTACATCGCGATTATTGTCTTCATGGTTTTCAATATTATATATCTATACTATATCTTATGTATATTATATATCTATACTGCAAAGAATATTTATACCCGTATGACTATAAGTCAAAAGGATATACTAAATTTGCCATTATGTTTGTGACGCAAAGAAGGAGAGGAGGTAGATTCAAAGGTTTGGATCGGATCGGAATCGAAAAGTAAATCGATTTAGCTATGTATGTCCATCCATCTGTCCATCCGACCGCACGATAACTCAAAAAATCGTGCGGTCAAAAAAAACAGGATCTAGAATTTTGTTTCGTTTTTATGCAATGGAAGTCATATAACTTTATATTTCATATGAGCTATTAAGATATATACATAATCAAATTTTTCAAAAATAATTAACCGGATGATATAATTTTTATATTACGGACATACGAGTATCCCTGAGTTGACACAGTCTACTCTACTACACTCTTCCTCGTTTTTATATTTTTTTAAAAAGATTAAATTACAATAATAGGTTCGAATTCTATTGAAAGTGAAAAAACTTTTTTGAATTTCGACTCGACTCAGCTACCATTCGCCATTGGGTTCAAGTTAATGGAATAATCAATAATTAATAATTATATATCTTTAATAAAAAATACATGAATATAACAATATAAACAAATGCGAAATATAAACAAATAATTTAATTAAATAATATAACTCGCAGAAATATTACAATATAAGCAAAAATAGAATTGTATCTATTAAAATTCTAAGACATTTCTACATGTTATAAGGCCTAGTACTATCTCATGTTTAAATTTGAAATTAAAATGTGGAATTCAATAAGACCAATTCTAATATCACGAATATAATATGACCCCCTGTCCCCCTTTATCTATGGTATAGACAGGCTTATTAGCCTAACAGTTGAACAGATAGCGCTTAAAAAAACAAAAAAGTTCAAGTTATTTAAGTTCAGTTGCAAATGCTATTTCTATATAAATCTAAAGAGAATTTTATCAAATTTCAGAATTCTGCAGTTCAAAAAAAAATTCCAAAAAAAGCATTATCACTATTTTAAAAATTTAATTGTTACTATTTTGGGAATTTTTTTTTATTAAATTTTGTAAAATTAAATAAAAATTAAATTTTAATATTATTTTTCAAGAAAACTTTTTTCAATTGTATTTCCAATTATAATTTTTCATTTAATTTATTCTTTTATAACTTAATTGGGAAAAATTCCAATAAATTTGCAGAATATTTTTCAATAAGTGTATATATATAAATAAATATTATTATAAATTATATTATATCTGTTTTAATTCTAATAAAATATTTTAAAATATTAAAATGATAATTATAGTTTTAACAACAGATTATTTTCGTATTATATCGTAAATATATTTATCCAAATATAATCCCTTATAATAATTGAATATTGCATGTAAATTAAAATTCTTCTGAATTATTTTATTATCCTTTTATAAGGATTAATAGTAAAATTGAATATTAAAAGGATTTTATAATAATTTATAAGGGTAATCAATTCATTGAAAATTCATTTTATTACTTATAACTTCTAGAAACGAATTTTATATTCATAAGTATTTAAATGTATGTATGTTGTATGTATGTATATGTATTTTTAGTGTAATTTCCTTGAATGCTACTCTCAATTATATTTCAAAAAATTTCCTAAGTAAAAGTTTTTTTAAATTCCTTGTCTTTAAAATTGAGATTGGTTTCATTATAAACTTCTTTTACTATTCTGCTTCTTCTTTGGCTGCATCTGCCTTTTTGTTATTGCACAATTATATCAGATCACTTAAGTAGAAGAAGTGTTTGCTAATTATCTTCTTCATTATCATAAAGTTAAATGGTTTTGCAGAATGTTAAACTAATTAGATTCAAGTACTCGTACTATATTATAAAGAAAAACTATTTTAAAAATCTTTAAGATTGTAAGTGATTACTTTACATAATTTACAGATATTACACTTTGTGGCAGGACGTTAAGTACGGACTAAGAGAGACAATCTAAGCAAAAAAAGAAGTATTCTTAACAGGTGATCCTTTTGAAATACATTTTTGGTTACCGTCCTCAAACTTCAACTAAGCAAATTACTACTACAATTGTTATATATTAACAATATTGCAAATACAATAGTGATGTTAATATTCCGGAAAAGGGGGTTACCCAAATTTAATAACTAGTTATTAAATTCCTTCTAATTTATAAATATTCTGGAAAATGGTTTTTAGAAATTTTAGTTTTTAAGAGTTTTTAAGAGGTACAAAATTGGGGTATTCCCCATTTTCGGAAAATATGGAAGGGTTAATTCGATTTTATTTCCACTGTTTTTGGTAATAAAGCCACTTAGACTTTATTTCACTCCTCCCAAAAAATATATCATTTATCATTGATCTTCATGAAATTTATACTGGGTATCGCAAATGGGCGGTTCCGATCAAAGTAAGGGTAAATCTTTATATCTCTAACTAGTAAAGACTGAACTTTCAATTATAGTATGAGATTGTTTATTTCTGTTTCCCTTGTGTCCCTTAATATTGGATTATATTGAATTATATTGGATTGGTGGTTCAGGAAAACTCCACACACCTCTTAATGTTAGATCTTTGAAGATAGAAGATATCCTCGAATTTAATAAAAGTTGCAACTTTAAATTTGGTACAAGAGAGTTCTGTTTTGTTTCCATTATGTCCCTAAAATTGGAAATTATTTAGAGTAGATTTTAGATGCTCGTTTAGTGCCTCTCATTACTTTTACGATGTCATTACTTTTATCACACAATTAAACAAGTGATGAAAAAAAACCAAGGGTTTTTAAAAAAGCACATTGGAAATAGTTACTGCTTAATTATAAAATTTACTGCTAACAGTAAATTTTTTACTTAAAAGTTGTTATAGCCCTTCAATGGGGAAGGTTGCCAAATTTCTCAAGTCTCTAACTTCAACTTCCCCCCCCGCCTCATCATCTAGTTTTTTAGGTTCTAGGAATTAAATTGTGAATTACACAAAAATTTGGAATTTTACTTAGAATTTTATTATCTAAGCAAAAATGGGTAAAACTGAGAGGCACTTTCTTCAATTTAAGGAACCCCTTTCAAATTTAAGAAAAACCTTTAACATATGTTAAAATATAATGTTGGACCTTTAAATTTTGTATATTAATAAAAAAAAATGGGACAGGTATTCAAGTTACAGGTGCTTAAAAATAGCATAATTTCAATTTTCGGGCCCTTATAACTCCTAAACAGGAGGCTCGACAAAAAAATTTTGTTAACTGACTCTTACTAGTTTTTTAGGATCTAACTCCTCCCAAAGTTTCAAGATCCTAGCTTGAACCGTTTAGAAGATATGTGGGGCCAAAAATTTTGCAAAAATTGAGTTTTATAAAATGGTAAATTTTAGTACCGTATGGCAACCCTATACATTTAAACGATATATTTTTGTAAAGCCTATAAAAGCAGCTCTCTAATACCTTTTTTCGATTGAAAATAAACCTAACAGAACTCTTGTTATATCAATTTAAATATAGGGCTTTTTTGGAATTTTCAGGGGCTGTAACTTCGTCACCCTTCGAAATTATGAAAAACCTTTGACACATGTTGAAATATAATTATAGAGCTTTGAATTTTGTCTATCACTAAAAAAAAATTTGGACAGGTATTCAAGTTACAGGTGTTTAAAAATAGCAAAATTTCAATTTTCGAGCCCTTATAGCTCCTAAATAGGGGGCTTGACAAAAAAATTTTGTTAACCGACTCCTACTAATTTCTGAGTATCTAACTCCTCCCAAAGACCCTAGCTTGAACCGTTCAGAAGATATGTGTGACCAAAAATTTTGCGAAAATTTGAGTTTTGCGTAATGTTAAATTTTAGTACCGTATGGCAACCCTAAACATTTGCCTTGTAAAAATATATAAATTTTATGAAACCAGTTATCATTTGCCGTTTTCAGATTGAAAATATATATAACAGAACTCTTGTTATAACAATTTAAATATAGGGCTTTTTCCAATTTTGGGGGGCTGTAGCCCCGTAACAGGTGGGGCTACAGAAAAAAATTCTTCTACGAAATTATTTTTTTTGCAAAAACTACCCATGGTTAAAATTTCTTTTCTCTATTTCAAACGGTGTAAAAGTTTTTGTAAACATACGGACGGACGGACGGACGGACGGACAGAGTGAGGCACATTTTTACAAAATTTTTTGAAAATGTGCTAAAAATATGGGCATGGTACAGGATACCAAAATAGCAGCAAAATGACAATAAGACAAAGTTAAATATAATTTGAAACACTCTCCGAAGTACAACAACAGTTAGTGCTAAAAGGAAACTAACCATTATAACATTAAATAAAATTTTGTGAAAAAAGTAGCTCTTTAAAAGGAATCCAAGTGTAATAAAAATTTTTCTAAAACTATTAAGAATTTTGTATGAAAATGCATTAAAACAAATTCTCAGAAAATTTTCAGAGCTCTCTTTTGGTGAAAAGTTCATTTTCATTTTTTAAGATAGAAAAATGAAAAAATTAAAATAAATTTCCCCGTAGAAAATGCAAATTTGATGGTATAATTTGAAAAAAGTTCATCAAAAAAAAGTTTTAATTTTGGAAAAGTCAGTTATGCAAAATTTTCATTTAAGAATTCTAAAAATTTCAAGAACCAACAGTTTAACTTCAAGTGCAATTTTCCTGAATTTTCATGAAAATCTTAAGAAAATATTTTTAAAAATTTTTTCTTAATTTATTTGAATTTATAGTAAATTTTAAGATGTAGATTGTGCAAAGTATTTCTATACTTGAATTTGTTAAAGTTTATCTTTAAAAAGTGTTGAAAATATTTTAGATTAAAAAATTTTAAATAGAATTTCTTATATAAATATAAGGTTCTATACATAAAAATTTTCTATAAAATTTGATTAAGTTTACAAAAACATAAATCTTGAAGATTCATTTTCAATATCATGGATTTGATAATAACACCCACAAAATCTTTTTTTATTCAGAATAAGAAAAGATAAACCAAAAATATATTTTAAAAATTTTTAGAACGTCACTTTCAGTATTTTGAAATACTTGTATAATAATAAAATATACTACTATATCTGTCTGTCGACGTGTTCGTCTAATTACAAGAATTTTAAAATTCTAAAATAAAAAGATCTCTAGAGAAATGTTTTATAGAGGCATTTGCATTATTAATATGCGAAGCTATAAGCTGTTGCATTTGACCAATAGCGTAGTGGTAAAGACGCCGCCTTTCATGTGGAAGGTCTCGGTCTCAAACCCCGGTCAGATCATATCCAATAAAAAAATATCGTAAAATTGTATAATTATATCGTAATATAAAATAATTCTTGTGTAAGATTATAGATGGCGCACAAAGTTAGCATTTGTGCATTCATATTTTATAACCTTATACAATAGCTACAGCCGAGTAATCAACGGCTTAGTGAATATTATGAGAAAAACTGAAGCCTAGTTTAAATAAACTTGGTGAATGCCCTTAAAGGAGTGAAAAAGGAATAAAAAAAAAAAAATAAGCTGTTGCAGATTTTTAGACTTCCAAATTTTTTCGATATGACTTCTTAAAAACTATAGTCTGTATGATTTCTATAAGTTTTGAATAAGACTTATAATCGAAAGGTGACAACTGAATTTCTATTCAAGAGTTGATAGGAAATTTTACTTTATAATATAGATTACAATTTTGAATATTTCTATATATTTGAAACCTAGTAGCTAGTAGTATTAGAATGCAAAGTATATCAAAATGTTGGTCCTTTTTAGCTGGTCAACGCTGAATCAAATCAATTTCAGAATTTGAAGATATCCAAAATTGTAACAGTAAAGTACGTTGCAAATGGGCTACTATCCAATCCTGTATTTTATTTCACTGTCTGTAAATTTCTCCTAAATAAATAAATTATAAAAGACCCCCGCTAAAAAATATATATGTAAATATTCTTTAAAGGGCGTATAACCCTGCTTTTGCAAAATACAGGCAAATAATACTACGGGCAAATAATACTTCAGGCGTATGACACGCTCCCGATGCAAATTTATAATCAGTTACCAAATGCAATTTGTAATATTGGTAATTTAACTTCTAAAGAAGTGTTTTTTTTTCCAATCAAATGGAACTTCCTCAAAATTGTATAACGCATCACATGGCTTTTCACAATTTTTTAAAAATAAACATATGAATTAAAAATGTATGCCTACATGGAAACCAATTTTACATAACCACTTTGTTTAAAACTTTTTTATGTAATGTCGAATCAATTCCCTATACAGAAAGTCTACCTCCAAATTTGCTATTAAAAATGTGATCACATACACGAGACAACTAAAAATAAATCTTATAATAAAAAATAATAATTTTAATATAGAAATATATATTTAAAAAAAAAATATTTTTATTATATTCTAAAATTATAATTTTGGAACTCATATAAACTAAATATAGAATTTACGGCTACCCGAATCTACGTCCCAGGAATTTTGGCCCCAAAAATAAAAATGAAAAAAGGCCCCAAAATGTTGTGTGAAATTGGCGCGTTTTTTCATATGAAAAATGACCCCAACTTTTTAAAACTCAGAATCCCACACATACACATATATAAATATTCTGGAAAAGCGTAAAACTCTGCTTTTGAATCCAACTCTAAGATCCCTCCTAATTCAGAATCTTACATATATATATATATATATAAATATTCTGGAAAAAGCAAAAATCCTGATTTTGAATCCAACTCTAAAATCCCTAAAAAGGAATCCCTAAAATCTCTAAAAGGAGGCATTTTAGAATTGGATTCAAAACAGGGTTTTACGCTTTTTCCAGAAAATTAATATATAGTATACGTGGGATTCTGAATTAGGAGGGATTTTAGAGTTGGATTCAAAATCAGGGTTTCAATAATTTGTTCAGCGGGGGTTTGGGGGCGGCAGTCCCCTCCATTTTTAAATTTTTATTTGTTGAAATATGCATGTAAAAAATTACTGTTTTTAAAAAATAGTTTGTCATTAAATTTTGATTTTTGGAATTTTTTTTTTTTGAATTATTTGTTTTGGAAAAATAAAATTAAATTGGGGTCAAAATTCATTTTTTTTTGGGGCCTAAATTCATATGAATTTTGGCCCCACGTTTTGGGGCCTTTTTTCATTTTTTTTTGGGGTCAAAATTCTTGGGGCGTAGATTCGTGTAGCCAGAATTTACAACTGAAAACCAGTCGAACCAAATATAAAAAATATCAAACATATAAAATTGAGTGGAATGGAATTATGTCCCTATAGAAATATGTCAGTTTTAATAAAAAGCAATTGTTTATGAAACTTTTTTTGAGCCTGAAATTTGTATATTTTTTAATTTATTGACAATTTTTAATATACAACAGGAGTGGAGCAGGGAGATGTTGAAAGCATTTGATAAAAAATAAATAAATTAAAAGTTAGATATATGTATAATAAAATTATTTCATAGAATGGATTTTTAAAAAAATCACTTAAAAAAAATTAATTAAAATAATAATCCAATTATAGAATTAATAATTGCTGCACTAAAAAATGTTTATCTTTTCTAGTTTAAAAAACTTTTATTTTATAGATTTTTTTATAGACATAGTGAAAAATTTTTTTCAGGGTTGTGTTTAAAAATTTATAATAAGCCGATTATCACTGATTTTGATAAGTGACAATTTCAACTCAATTCATTCAATTTCGGTTTTTTTTTTTGGTACTAGATGTCTCATCATTAACTCTTAATAAGCGAAATTAGGTACATTTGTCCTTCACAACGCGGCGCCACTCCGCTGAATTATAATCGTCAATAGCTGTGTTTTTTTTTTCGGTTTATGATTAAGATTTCCTCTATAACACGTATAAACAACAACAACCCAAATACTTATGCGGATCAGGGTCTCGGATCTACATAAAAAAAATTACTTTCTATTGCAAAAGATCTCGCAGACATAGTTTGCATGTAAAATAGCATGTAAAACAAAATATAAATAATTAATTATGTAACGTTAATAAAATCCAAATTTTACTTTTTAATAAACGAAACCTTTCGTTGCTAACTCGGCTGTAGGCTATTGTATAAAATTATATGAATGCACAAATGTTAATTTTGCGCGCCATCTATTATCTTACATAATAGTTATTTAGATATTTTTATTTAGTCTTATTTTATACTAGCTAATACCCGGTGCGCGTTGCTGCGCCTCTCAATGGAGGTTTAATTGAAGTTGATGTTACTGCAAAAAGTTAACACAAAAATTACACTCGGTTTACACATGTAAATTTTAAAATGAATGAAAGCAATCTTTTTAAAACCATTTTTCTAGGTTTTAAAAAGAATAATGTTCTAGTAATTTTTGAAACTTTCTGTAATTCAAAGCAGTACAAACTACTTTCCAAATTTTGACGTAATTTACTTCCAAAAAATTTTTTTTGAACAATCGTAGGACCGACTGTTAGCAGATTCAACTCTATTTTCAAGTTGTTTCACACATATAAAATTTGAGGAAAACCGGTCAAATCGTTTCTAATTTAGAGTTAAGTAACGCAAAAATCTATTAAAAGCCACTGTGCCCCACTGGGTTAACGGAACTACACTTTCTCTTTGGGCAAAGCATTATTACGCAAAAATGGACGTAATTTGCTTCCAAATCACTCAACAAAATTTTTTGAAGCTTTCTTTTTAGTCAAAGCAGTACTTCGCAAATTTTGACAATATTATCTTCCAAAATTATTTTGACCAACCGTCGGGCCGACATGGGTTAACAAATTCCACATCTGTTAATAGTGTCAACTCAATTCTCACAGGGGAGCACGTATACAAAATTTGAAGAAAATCGGTCAAACCGTTTTTAATTTAGAGTTAGGTATTGAAAAAACCTATAAAAAGCTGTTGGGCCCTAATGGGTTAATGCAAGTCAATAAAATTTTTTTGTGGGTTTTCTTTTTAGCCAAAGCAGATATTCATAAAATCGGACAAAATTTGAACCCAAATTTTTTTTTGACCACCCGTCGGCCCGACATGGGTTAACAAATTCCAAAACTGTTAATAGCGTCTACTCAATTCTCAAAGAGCATCACGTATACAAAATTTGAAGTCAATCGGTCAAACCGTTTCGAATTTAGAGTAAAGTATTGAAAAAACCTATAAAAAGCTGTTGGGCCGCAATGGGTTAATGGAACTCACCAAAATTTTTTTTGGGGTTTGCTTTTAAGCCAAAGCTGAATTTCATAAAATCGGACAAAATTTGGACCCAAAATTTTTTTTGACCACCCGTCGGCCCGACATGGGTTAACAAATTCCAAAACTGTTAATAGCGTCTACTCAATTCTCAAAGAGCATCACGTATACAAAATTTGAAGTCAATCGGTCAAAACGTTTTCATTTTAGAACAAAGAAGTTTAAATACGTGCACCACAGCCCCAACTTGGCGGTCCGTTAGAGCAAAATTTTTGGGCCACGATTTCCTTCCGTACCCAAAAAACCCTATATACAAATTTTCATGAAAATCGGCTGGGCAGTTTAGGAGTCTATTCGCTACAAACAAACATACAAACAAACAAACAAACAAACAAACAAACAAACAAATAAACAAACTTTCATTTTTATATATATAGATTACGATATTAACTATTATCGTATAATTATACAATTTTACTATATTTTTATATCTGCCCGGGGTTTAAACTGGAGACCTTTTGCATGAAAGGCCCCATATTGATCACCACGCCATTCGTCAGATTGATACTAATATTTACCAACATTTTAATTTGATTTAAAAATAGAGAATACATATTTTATTATAAACTAGCTAATACCCGGTGCGCGTTGCTACGCCTCTCAATGGAGGTTTAATTGAAAGTGATGTTACTGCAAAAAGTTAACACAAAAATTACACACGGTTTATACATGTAAATTTTAAAATGTATGAAAGCAATCTTTTTAAAACGATTTTTCTAGGATTATTCTAGTAATTTTTGAAACTTTCTATAATTCAAAGCAGTACAAACTACTTTCCAAAATTTGACGTAATTTACTTCCAAAAAATTTTTTTTGACCAATCGTAGGACCGACTGTTAACAGACTCAACTCCATTTTCAAGTTGCTTCATACATATAAAATTTGAGGTCAACCGATCAAATCGTTTCTAATTTAGAGTTAAGTAACGCAAAAATCTTCGGAAGTACACTTTCTCTTTGGGCAAAGCAGTATTGCGCAAAATTGAACATAATTTGCTTCTAAATCTTTTTTTTGTCAATCGTCGGGCCGGCATGTGTTAACCAATTGCAAGTCTGTTAAAAGAGTTACTTTCATTCTCAAAACGGAACACATATACAAAATTTGAAGAAAATCGGTTAAATCGTTTCTAATTTATAGTAAAGTAACCAAAAAATTTATAAAAAGTTGTTGGGCCGCAAGGGGTAATGGAACTCAACAAAAATTTTTTTGAGGCTTTCTTTTTAACCAAAGCAGAATTTCGTAAAATCGGACAAAATTTGGACCCAAAATTTTTTTTGACCACCCGTCGGTCCGACATGGGTTAACAAATTCCAAAACTGTTAAAAGTGTCAACTCAATTCTCAAGGAGCATCACGTATACAAAATTTGAAGTCAATTGTTCAAACCGTTTCGAATTTAGAGTAAAGTATTGAAAAAACCTATAAAAAGCTGTTGGGCCGCAATGGATTAATGGAACTCAAGAAAATTTTTTTTGAGGCTTTCTTTTAAACCAAAGCAGAATTTCGTAAAATCGGACAAAATTAGGACCCAAAATTTTTTTTGACCACCCGTCGGCCTGACTTGGGTTAACAAATTCCAAAACTGTTAATAGTGTCTACTCAATTCTCAAAGAGCATCACGTATACAAAATTTGAAGTCAATCGGTCAAACCGTTTTCATTTTAGAACAAAGAAGTTTAAGTACTTGCACCACAGCCCTAACTTGCCGGTCCTGTACCCAAAAACCCCTATATACAAATTTTCATGAAAATCGGCTGAGCAGTTTAGGAGTCTATTCGCTACATACAAACAAACAAACAAACAAACATACAAACAAACTTTCGCTTTTATATATATAGATAGATAGGTGATGAAAGCTTCATAGTTTACTTGAATACAAAACGCTCCAAATTTATTAAATCTAATTTATAACATATTTATTTTTCATATGAGCACTCAATTTTAAACTCAGTTAAATTAAAGTCTATGAGCGTAAGTCAACAGTTTTATTTTAAATCTTAAGGTAAATACAAAATATGAAAATTATTATTCAGAAAATAATTAAGATTGATTTATTTTCTCAATATCCTTTTTGTTCACCACTTGAATAATTATTTATTTTAAATATTTTTTTGGTGCCTCTGTTTTTTACCGTTCAATTTCACCTTTCATTTTTTTAATGTCATCTCCCTTTTCTTTTTGAAGTAATTTTATTTATTTAAAAAAATAATGAGACAAAAATTTGGAAGGTAACTATAATAAAAACGAGGAAGAGTGTAGTAGAGTAGACTGTGTCAACTCTGGGATACCCGTATGACCATAACATTTACATTATATCATCCGGTGAATTACTTTTGGCAAAATTTCAAACATTCAGCTTAATTAGGTGTAGAGTAATGCTCATATAAAAGAAGAAGTTGTATGGCAGCTACTCGAACCCTTTGCAGTAGACCACCCAAATTTTGCAGTAACCTTGGCCATTACACTAAACTATTTTTGGCAAAATTTCAGACACCCAGCTTAATTTGGTGTAGTGTAATCCTCATATAAAAGAAGGAGTTGTATGGCAGCTACTCGAACCCTCAGCAGTAGACCAACTAAATTTTGCAGTAACTTTGGCCATTACACTAAACTATTTTTAGCAAAATTTCAGACACCCAGCTTCATCAGTGTAAAGCTCATATAAAAGAAGGAGTTGTATGGCAGCTACTCGAACCCTTTGCAGTAGACCAACCAAATTTGGCAGTAACTTTGGCCATTATACTAAACTACTTTTGGCAAAATTTCAGACAAGCAGCTTCCATAGGTATAGAGTAATGCTCATATAAAATTAGAAGTTGTATGGCAGGTACTCGAACCCGTAGACCAAAATGGCTGAATTTAAAACTCGATTCCGTTTTTTGCATAAAAACGAATTTGTGAAAATTTCATAATCCTAGCTCCTTTACTTTTTGAGTTATCGTGATGACGGACGGACGGACGGACATACATAGCTAAATCGATTTATTTTTCGATTCTGATCCGATCCATACACTTGAGTCTATATCTACCCCCCCTCCTTCTCTGCGTCACAAACGTAATGGCAAATTTAATATAGTCATACGGGTATAATAACTGTATATGTAAATCGTTAAGATGGAAACCGCCTTAAAGTATGCAATCGAAATAAAATATTTTTTTAGAAATGAAATTCGATTCGATAAATTGAACATCTGATAGGTGATGGTGTTTAACAGTTGAAGTTCTGACAGGTGATGGTGTTAGAAGTATTACAAATATTAGGAATATCAAAAATATAAATACATGAAATCTAACGATGAATAAATTATTAATTTTATACATTTCGAAATCAGGGTATACGAGTTTCTGAATTCGAAGAGATTTTAAAGTTGTGTTCTATAAATATTGTGGGAAGCACTATAAGCTTTTTCCAAAATATTTATTTATATACATGTGTATACGAGATTCTGAACTATTTACGGTTAACTTTTTGTATGAAATAGGTATGCCGAATTCACATACTATTCTTTTGATTTAAGTGTTGGATGCCAAATCTAGTTTCAATAATTTAACTAGCGCAGGTTCAAGGGCAGCAGCCCTCTCATCTCAACCCAAGTTTGATTACATTATATATAAAATATTAGAAATGTAATTAGTTTTGTATGAAAATTTAAATTATATAGCGGTAAATAAAAATACAGATAAATGAAAATACAGGCTTGTAATAATAACCCATAAAATTTATAATTGTACCAAAATATTTCTCGATTATGTATTTATTCAATCCTTAAAATTAAGTATAACACGTCAGTTGAATTGTTGTGTATTTGAGATATATATACTTTAATTATACTTTATATATATATACTTTATATAAAATCAAAAGTAAAGCAAACGATCAGACGAAATAAAAATAAGCATAAAAACAATTTCCTTAATTTAACTCTGTTTTAAATTGAAAATTTATTTTACCATTGGAAAATAAATTTTCTGATTAAAAAGAAAAGTGAAAAACAAACAATCAAAAAATTGAAAATAAAAAATTGACAAGTTGGCAAATTGGAAATTTTTCTGAAAAAAAAGAAAATTTGTTTATTAAGAGTCATGAAGAATCTCTACCGCTGGTAGGTTATTTATAGATACAAATTCTTACTATGTACGAATATATCTTTTTTTATGTTTTTTTTTTTTGTTGGTACTTTAAATTAAAAATTTTGAGTAGTAAAATCAAAATCTTGGAATTGTAAATTGATTAGATGAGCCACACTTTTCAATTTACTCGAAATTCATTAACATTTTTATAACTTTTGTTATGTTTCCGGATGGGTATTAATTCTAGGAACTATTTTAAAAGTTTCCTTTGAAAAATACACTTAAATATCTGAAATCTATTTATAATCAATTATTATTTAAAATGATTCAAATTGTAACTTTAGTTTTTACGGGAAAATTTTTTAATGAATTTTTGGAAAAAGTTTTAAGAAGACTGATTGAAAAGACGGGGGATATAAGGTCTAGAGGAATAATGCCTAATAGGTCTTATTTCAGTTTGCAATGAGAAATAAGGTCTAATTCGTCAAATTTCTCAAATTAATTATTTTATATATTTATTTTTTTTTTTAAATATTGAAATTAAAGCTTAATTAGAAATTTATTACTCCAATAATAACATTCCTTAATATTTTTTTTTCTTTCTTATATTTTTTAATTTAATTCTTATATTTTTTATATAATTTAAATATGTATAGAAAACTTAAGTTAGGTTTGCGATAAAGATATTAAATTAACAATAATGGAAAAATATATTATGTGCAGTACAATCTCTTAATATGTATACATTTATATACCTAACCGAAGACGTACCAGAATTCCATTGTCAGAAGACTGTCCTCTCATTGGATTTCTGATTTTTTGAGGTCGGGCAATAATCGGCAATAACTACCAATCAAAAACTGCTGGAAAAGCGAATATACTGATTTTTTAACCAACTTAGAATCACTCTTAATTCAGAATTTGAGTTCGGACTTAACAGTGTATAACAAAAGTAACAAAAAGAGGATAAATAAAGGATAAAAACATATTGTTTTGAAGGAATGAGGGCTGCTGCCTCGAGCACGATCACCTGCTTGGCCGAATTCATTCTGCATTAGTGGAAGTAGCAACTGCAATTCCCTCAATACAAGGGGTTGTAAAAAAATATCTTTAATAATAGGAACAAAGAGGGGCTAGATTGAATGGCAGAAATGCCAAGATATTGCTCAGAGTATAGAAAATTATTTAAAACCTGTTGAAAATATTCGTATTTTAGAATCGGTTTTAAATTTTGGATTTGGATCTGGATCTGGCGAATTAAGCCCTAGAAATATGGCGAATTAAGCCCTAGTTCTCAACTCAATTGTGCAATAATGTCTATTAGGCTTTATTTGTCTAGGCCTTATTTCCACCTAGTACTAAGTAAGCTAGCAAGAATTCACTCAGCTATTTTTTAATATTCACAAAATATTGTTAGATAATTCGTTTTCTATAATAAATATATTTTCAAAAATTTTTAAATATACGTACATAAAGTACAATACAAATTGTCATACAATATATAAGTGATTTGATGAAAGTCCTTTTTTCTTAAAATTCTAATTTTTCATTTTTTATTGGGCAGTTCCTTCTAAATCATTTCCAGACAATCTTTAAAATTAAAAAGATAAAAGCATATTACATAAAATATTTCAATAAAGGATAATGGAAGTTAATGACTTGGTAATAATAGTAATCATCAAAAAGAAAACAATTTAAAGAAATTTTTCAGCTATTAGTTAATGCCAAAAAAGGCACAATTTATGGGATAGTAGGGATGAGTAATGATAAATTCTAAGATAATTTACCAAAAAATATATACAATGCATCTTATGAAAATCAAATATTTGGGTTCATGATCCGGTTTTTATTTTTTATCCAAATTTTTCTTTAATTTCAAAAAAGGATTTTTTATATTATTTATATTATTCAAATACTCGTAAATTGCGTTCCTAACTAAATATTGATTGCATCCTTTGAGCAATTTGTTTACTATTTAGACAAGTTTATTAACCCCATTAAATATTTCTAAGTTCAAATTGGATAAACAATCATCGAGACAATCATATTTAAATTTTGTAAAATATCTTGATTTAATTTAAATTTTTATTTTGCAGAATAAAATTTGAGATTTTGTAAATAATTTAAAACAGAAGTACTGTAAAATATTTTTGAATTTATAAATAATAATTTCCCAAGATACCGATTAGTGATAAGGAGTAAAGATAATTTTAAATTGTTTAATAAATTTAAATCGGGCTTAATTAAGGTTAAATAAGTAAAAAAATTTTCTTATTTCGAAATAAACGTTTAAAGAAGAAATAATAATAAACCAGTTAATGAAGTTCTTTGGAATTTTTAAATAATTGTTAATTTTAAGAAAATCTCAAATCTGTTAAAAGTTAATTGAACGCCATTTTTTTACGTCTTCTTGCAATTTTGTCCTTCAAATAAATTTTAATTAAAATTAATAAATAGCCCATAAATTAATCATAGTCCATATAACTATGGTATTGTTATAAGATGAAAGTTTTTTATATGAAAGGTCTTTCGCAGCAGTCAAGAAGGAATGGGCTGCATTTGACATTGTATTGTATTTTTATACCCTACCCTACACCCTAGGAAAATTATAAGGTATCTGAAGAAGGTATCTGAAATCACCAAAAAGATGCAAGCTAGATATAGAAAAGTATATATATATAATATAAAAAATTTCAGTGTCGCCTCCTGGGTGGATTTAGAGATGTTCTCCCCGTGCTTACGCCAGTCCGTCCGTTAGCACGATAAATAAAAAAATAATGCTGCTCTTTTGATGAAATTTATACTGTAGGTTAGTAATGACAAAAGTACGGCGGGGATTTCAAATGTGCAGATCGGATCATGGTTTCGGAATTTAAAAGCTTCTGATCGATTTAAAGGCAAACGAGCATTATTCCGAAAACAATATATATGACAAAATGGTGATGCTTTCTTGATGAAATTTAAACTATAGGATTCTACTGACGAAAGTACGGCTGGGATTGCAAATGTGCGAGATCCGATGATGGAATATAGAAGCATCTGATCGATTCAAAGGAAAACTAGCACATCTCCGAAAACAAGATATATCAAAAAATAATGATGGTCTCGTAATACAATTTATACTGTTGAATTATACTGAAGAAAATAAGACGAAGGTAATGCCTCCTTAGACATAATTAGCATCTCTTTGTAATTGATAAATTAAGAAAATTGAAATTAAGTGCAGGGTAGTTCTATCCGTTTTCCTCAATTTTCTTAAAATCTGAGATAAATTGAGGTGGGAGTTCTTGTAACTGTCAATTGTCAGTTGCATCGTCTAACTGTTGTTTCATTATTTGTCTATTTTAAAAAATTCTATACTATACATTATAATTTTATTAGTGTTTTTGAAGCTATTATTAATGTGAGGTTTTAAGTTGCTTTCATATGTGCCACATCTAACGTTATTATCCTAAAAAAAACCTCCTTTCAAAGCTACTTATGAAAAAGTTAATTTGGAAGTAAAATTTCTAAACCCTTTAAACTTAAATCTTTAGTAAACTCTCATTTCATTTAGGTTTTCTTTTCTTACTATTTACCCCGCAATTTTAATCAAACAAAATATAATTTTCATTTTCTATTAGGGAACCTACAAAAACTTTTCTTTATTTTATACGTGTAGAACATCCAAAAATACAATCAAAAATTTTTAATCTCTAAAGTATTTTTCAAAAATAAACAAAAATCTACATACATATATAAAAATACCATTATTTACGTAGAATATATTCTTTGAAATCTTTGAATTAATTTCTTTGCCAAGTATGTAAGAAATTTTTCAAACCATCACAAAGAAACCATTTTTTTCTAGAATTTAGTTTTAAAGAAAACAAAAATGTGTTTTACAAGTCTTAATTATGCTAATCCAACCTACCAGAGTTACCTAATATATCATAACCACCTTAACCAACAATACGCCTTCCCTTACTCCTATTAATAAAAATTTAACATTTTTCTCATATCCTTAACTGAATTCTATGATATGAATGAAAATGTTAAATGCTAATATTGGAATTTGTATATATGTATATGTACATTTGTTGAATGTGTTGAAAATTTAAAAGAATTATTCTTTACAATAAAAAAAATTCCTTTTTATACTTTAAGAATAGATTTGAAAAGAATAAATGCATGTGCTTACCATTTGTATAAAACGTATTTGTCTAATAATTTTTTATTTAATAATTTTCAGGTAAACTTTGGGTAATTTTATAAGAAACAGTCATTTGACTAATAACTTAGTTATTAAAGTTACGACCTTTTAACAGCAAACTCTTTTTTTTTTCTGAAGAAGGAAAAACCCTCCAAGAGACACCTAAAATTCTAACCCCCCAGGTAGTGTGAGATTTTTACTTAACTAAAATAACCTCCCTCCGTAGCCAAAATAATGGGATAAGCACCCTAGATGCTTGCGCAGTATAATGGCTGAAAAGTAGCGATAAGACATAAATATATATGTCTATCAAGGGTTGAATGGGCAACCCAAGAGGTATAAGTTGATTTCCTTCTCGAATTTTTCTAGGTATTCCACAATTTGGAGGTGCGACTTAAAAAAGAGTTCCTAAATTTCAAAATTCTTGTTCTAAAAAGCTCTACTGTAAATGAACGAGATTGAGCTGCTAACCGTGTGTTACGGCGGTAGGGTTCGATTTTTGGCATAATATTTTTATTTTCTCCCGAAGTATTTTCTAGATATTATTATAATATTATCGTTCTTCAACTAATTACGGTGGGATTCATACGGTGATTGTATAAAATTTTACAGTTGTTTATTTCCTAAAATCTAAATACATCGTAAAAGTTAATTTATCGTAATATCGTAAAGTAATTAAGATAAAAGTAAGTAAGTTAAGTAAGATAACAGATGATACGCAAAGGTACTATTTAAAAATTTTAAACAATATATCGAGAGATCAGTAATTAAAGAAGGTTTTAAAAAATATCTTTGTCTACCACAGAACCAACCGCTATTACAAGAAAATCGTAATATGAAATTTCTGTCAATAGTTTTTTACTTGGATACATAATAATTTTTATTAAAGCAGCATAATGTTTATTAACTACAACTTTTTTAATTCTAAAAAACCTTATAAAATGCTATTAATTTGAAATGAAGTAACTCGTTATTGTGTTAATGCAATTTCCAATTAAATTTTTCAGAAAGATTCCAATATACGCAGAAAAATTTAAGTATCTGTCAATTAGACGCTCAGTTTAAATTTTTCAATACATCATAAACAAAAGCAAATCTAAAATTTTTTAGACATGTAAATGAGATAAAAATATGTATTTGTATTGGACTTACAAAAAATCAACAAAATTATTAAAAATTAAAATTAGTGACCACAAAAAGTGGTCTTTAAAGTTCGTCGGATCTAAAAACTTTTATAGCAAAACTCTTGGCTTTTTATTTATGTAACCCACTTTTATTTAACAAATTTTTCCGTACTATTTTTGGTTTACAAAATATTTGGAAAAACCTAAAGGCTATCCTTAAGAAATACCACATAAAAAGATCATAGGTTTCAATTTCCAACTCTTTATTAGAAAACCAAGCCTACTCCTTATTATATTGTAAAAAAATATGATTTATAAAAATGGAACGTTTAGTTTAGTAATATAAGCTAATAGTTGTCCTATGATCCTTATGATGCTTATTCTTCGATTACTACTTTAACTTATATCGGAAGCTACCGAATCAGTAATGGTCCCTTAACATCAATATCTTTA
Organism: Dolichopus griseipennis; assembly: GCA_963082915.1. Lineage (NCBI taxonomy): Eukaryota > Metazoa > Arthropoda > Insecta > Diptera > Dolichopodidae > Dolichopus > Dolichopus griseipennis. The sequence goes on from OY720443.1 coordinate 76,182,562, forward strand.
GCCTACTGAAGGTTTCTTGAAACTCTTTTACACAACGAAAAAAATTTAGCACAAGAATGGTCTATTCTTTTTAATAATAATAATATTATTTAGACCAAAGTGTTTTCTACAAAATGATGACAAATTGATGACTAAATTTAAATGAATGTCATATAAAAAATAATTAATTACGGTTTAATTTAAATTTTTAATAAAACGCAGAACAATTAAAAAAAAAAATAAAAAAAAATAAATAATTATTATTATGATGAAATTAGAAATTGAACAAACAAATTTTTTCATTGTGTAATTTTTTTCTGTGTGTTTAAAAAAATTGTTTGTTTGGATTAAAATAAAGCAACCCTTAATTAAAATAATAGGGACTTCATTAAAAAACAGTTTTTCGTGGAAATATTTCACTTTTCATCGTTTTTTGTGGGTTTTATTTACCCTTTGCCTGCCTTTTTTCTTTAAATAATTTTTTCTTTAACTTTAATGAGTTCTGTGTGTAGGCTTTGAATTTTCCATAGAGGCTGGAAAAACATGAAAAAGAAAATAAAATTTTTTGAATAATTGTTGATGGATGCAAGAAATGATCACTTTTTACCACAACCCAAATATTCTTTCATTCCTGAATAATCGTTTATATCTTAAATGACGTCATCATATAACAAATAAATAAATACAACATCATCTTCTATCTACATATATAAAAGCGAAAGTTTGTTTATTTGTTTGTTTGTTTGTTTGTATGTAGCGAATAGACTCCTAAACTGCCCAGCCGATTTTTATGAAAATTTGGGTACGGAAAGAAATCGTGGCCCAAAAATTTTGCTCTAACGGACCGCCAAGTTGGGGCTGTGGTGCAAGTATTTAAACTTCTTTGTTCTAAAATGAAAACGGTTTAACCGATTGACTTCAAATTTTGTATACGTGATGCTCCTTGAGAATTGAGTTGACGCTATTAACAGTTTTGGAATTTGTTAACCCATGTCGGGTCGACGGGTGGTTAAAAAAAATTTTGGGTCCAAATTTTGTCCGATTTTAAGAAATTCTGCTTTGGCTAAAAAGAAAGCCCCATAAAAAAATTTTGTTGAGTTCCATTAACCCATTGCGGCCCAATAGCTTTTTATAGGTTTTTTCAATACTTTACTCTAAATTTGAAACGGTTTGACCAGTTGACTTCAAATTTTGTATACGTGATGCTCCTATACGTGAGAATTGAATTGACACTATTAACAGTTTTGGAATTTGTTAACCCATGTCGGGCCAATGGTTGGTCCAAAAAAAATTTTGGGTCCAAATTTTGTCCGATTTTATAAAATTCTGCTTTGACTAAAAAAAAAGCCCACAAAAAAATTTTATTGAGTTTCATTAACCCATTGGGTCCCAACAGCTTTTTATAGGTTTTTTCAATACTTAACTCTAAATTAAAAACGGTTTAACCGTTTTTTTCAAATTTTGTATGTGTTCCGTTTTGATAATTAAATTCACTTTTTTTACAGACTTTCAATTGGTTAACCCATGCCGGCCCGACAATTGACAAAAAAAAGATTTGGAAGCAAATTACGTCCAATTTTGCGCAATACTTCTTTGCCCAAAGAGAAGGTGTAGTTCTGTTAACCCAATGGGGCACAGTGGCTTTAATAGATTTTTGCGTTCCTTAACTTTAAATTAGAAACGATTTGACCGGTTGACCTCAAATTTTATATGTATGAAGCAACTTGAAAATGGAGTTGAGTCTGTTAACAGTCGGTCCTAAGATTGGTCAAAAAAATTTTTTTGCAAGTAAATTACGTCAAATTTTGGAAAGTAGTTTGTACTGCTTTGAATTACAGAAAGTTTCAAAAATTACTAGAATAATCCTAGAAAAATCGTTTTAAAAAGATTGCTTTCATACATTTTAAAATTTACATGTGTAAACCGTGTGTAATTTTTGTGTTAACTTTTTACAGTAACATCATCTTCAATTAAACCTCCATTGAGAGGCGCAGCAACGCGCACCGGGTATTAGCTAGTTATAAATATAAACAAATATATATATTTACTGCTTTTCCAAAATTGGTAAGTTAACATTTTTTTTTTTTGCGGAAAAATTTAAATATTTTGTTTAAAATTTACAGACTCACTTCCTTTTTAGTTTTTCTTCAAAAGTTATTCCATCGTGTCGGAAATGTGTAAATACTAAAATTTTTTGTGTGTTCGTGTATGTGTGTGTCTGTGAGCACGATAACTCGAAAAAATGTCAATCGATTTTGATGCAATTTGGTAAAAATGCTTTCTTTATCAATTGTAGGGGTAAGTCGTAAATCTGACTACGAGATCGGTAGACTTCCATACAAAAAAACCAAATTTGTCAAGAAATCTCGGAAAACGTCAATGAGTTGAAATACATAGTCTATTGGTGCGTACTTATGAAGAGTAGCTTTTATCAATTGATTAAAGTATCATAGAGTCTAGAGATTTTAGGAGTTGCGGGAATATCAAGTTCTAATATTTCATTAAATTTGAACCGATTTTAATGGGATTTGGTGAGATTTCTTTTTTTTCAAAAAGTAAGAATGGTTTTACAGATGAGCCAAACTCGGCTGACCTCGGGATCGGAAGGGTTCCCATATATAATAACAGGCTTGTCTTTGGGTTTGTGAGCTCGTCTAGGATTATTAGCATGCATTATTCAATTTGCGAACTTGAAACTAGAGCTCTTATTCTTAGACCCAAAAATTGGCTGAAACCAGAAACAGTATATTTGCTCCTGTTAATTCGGGTATTAGACTGTGTGGTATTAGACCCATTATAGTATTTAAGATAAAACACAAACATTGCTGCTTCATTGATATTTTTTCTGAAACTTTCATACTTTCATTTATTTAAATATCAGATTTATACTGAAACATTTATAGAAATATTTGTTTGAAAATTTTATTAAATGAAGCTATGGTATAGATGAATAGGTCAAATTCCTAAAACATCTCTAAATTACTAAAGTCAGATAGGCCACCAAATGCAACTCTCAAGGAATAATAGAGTAGAAATAAAACCACTTAATAAAACATGATCTCAAAGGAAAGTCATAGCTCTAGAGGAGAGAAAAAACAGATCTAGCGAATTACTTACTACTTTTCTATTAAATAATTTAGACACTGGAAATCAAAACAAGAACCCTAAAAAAATGAAAAAGAAAAACTGTAGGTATAAAAATTTTTGAATCAAATTAAGAAGCTTCCTATATCTTAATACCTAGTCCTTGAAAGCTGTTCTGCATCGCATTGCCAATACTTTCTATAAAATACCTGTATATAATCTTCAGAGATGAATTAGTAAAGGATTCATAAAATACCAAAATATATACTATATAACAATATTCTATATTATAATTTACCAAATTTTGTATATTCTCTAGAATTTGTATTGCTATTCCCTACACTTTAATTATGAAACTTTTTCTTTCTCAACTTTTAATTTTAATACACCTGAGTTCTTTATTTGAGTTTTATAAAAACTCGTATCAAATATTTATACAATCAAATTTTCTTTAGTACTCCTACATATGCACATAATAAATTATGGTGTGGTTGTATGTGTTTACTTCTCCATAAATTTCTTTTTATTATACAACTTCATTCATAAAAGAAATTTATTCGAATTTGATGTTTTAATGTCTGACCCAAATAGAAATTGAAGAATATCCCATATTTTATTTGATTTAACCGCATAAATTTTCTTGTGTTTTGTTCATGTGGTTGTGAATGATGTGGTGAAGTGTAGTATAAAGGACATAATACATTAGAATTACGTTTTATATATGTATATTAAATATAATTGTGGTTGTTTTTGTGTTAAACAAAAAAAAAGAACACAAATTTTAAAGTGAAAATAAAATAGTCCTTCAAAATAAGTGTTTTTTTTTAATTTATTACACAAACAAAGACTAACTGTAAAATTTATCATTTTCATACACGTACGAACAGATTTCTGAGGGTATTGTTAATTTATGATTACGTTTATTATTTGGGAAGTTTAAAAAAGGTGTGGGATTGTCATGAACAAATTATATATTAGATACTACCTTCTTGCTTGGTGTTCAGGGTTCCGGTTAAGTTGTCTACGTGATTCAATCCGTCTCTGTGATAACATATAATGTAATAGAGAAGGGCCCCTTGGGGAATTCTTTTCGAAATTGAGCATTAACAGCAATTGCGTTTGAGTAGCAAAAGCGGGTCTATGACACTTTATCGAAAAACAAAATTCCAAATGAAAAAATCATGAAAAAAGAAAGTCTCGAACGATTTAAAATATTTTTAATTTTATAACTCAATGACTTGTCTGATTAGAATCTAATCTTAATTTGAAATTTTATTAAAATGAAGTTAAATTTTGTCAATTACTTCTGCAAATTTGGTAAAACTAATGCATAATAGTAATTAAGCTATGTTTTTGATATGTTATAAGAGATTACCATGGTCTAAGGCAAGCACTTTAAAAAATTAGCACATTTTGAAAAAATTTGAAAAAATGTGTCTATAAAGCTGAGATTAGATTATCCCAAATCACCATAAGTGTGCTTAGTAAATATTTCGGAACTTCCACATTCAAAGACAATTACGACTTAAAAATTAAAAGTTTAATAGAGTATATTCCATTCTCAAAACGGAACCGTTTTTAATTTAGAGTAAAGTAACGAAAAAAAAATAAAAAGCTGTTGGGCCTAACGGAGGGGTTAACGGAGTCCAAGAAAAATTTTTTTAAGACTTTCTTTTTAGCCAAAGTAGTATTTGGCAAAATTGGACAATATTTGGTCCAAAATTTTATTTTTGGCCAACAAAAATTTTTTCGACAAATTTTTTGACCAACCATCGGGCCAACATGGGTTAACAAATTTCAAAACTGTTAATGATGTCAACTCAATTCTCAAGGAGCATCACGTATACAAAATTTGAAGTGAATCGGTCAAACCGTTTTCATTTTAGAACAAAAAAGTTTAAATACTTGCACAACAGCCTCAACTTGGCGGTCCGTTAGAGCAAAATTTTTAGTCCACGATTTCTTTCCGTACCCGAAAACTTCTATATAGAAATTTTCATGATAATCGGCTGAGCAGTTTAGGAGTCTATTCGATACATACAAACAAACAAATAAACAAACTTTCGCTTATATATATATATAGTTAACTTATCCCTATTTAGTATATTCCTATCCCCGGTCAACTTGTCCCTACTTATTATATTTTTATACCAATTCATAATATTTTATATTTAATTTCCATTTGTTCCTATATTAATATTTTGTACCATTATCATTACCATATATGGTAATAATTTTAAATATAAGAAAATATAATGTAAAGTACCGTTGATTTTAAAGATATAAAAAGAAATGTATTTTTGAGAAATAGAAGAGACTTGTTTTAATTGTAATAAAAATTAGATGTATTAAACATCACTAATAAAATAATATTTTAAATTAAATCTAAAAGTTATTTTTATTTTTTCTAAACAAATTCGTTCGATATAAATGGCGCAGTCGGGAAAAAAATTTTAAATAAGAGTTTGTGTGAAAAATAAAAAAAAAAAACTAAAAACATTTAAACTTAGCTAGTGTAAAATTAAGTAACAACAAAAAAACTTAAAAGGATAAATATACAAAAAATAGGAAACATTTTATTTGATTTTTTTTAAACATTATTAAAATAAATATCTCTGTGTAAAATTAATTAAAACTGATAACAAAACAAATATTAATAAAAATAATATTTAAATAAATATTAAAACCGAAATGAAAATGAGCAGTGCAAAATTAAACAAACAAAAAAAAAAGTAATAAAAATTTTTAATAGAATATAAAAAAAAAAAAAAAAAATAATTTATATAATATACAACACACTTATACATTTAAAACAAAAATTGAAAATTGCAATAATGTAAATGCCTTCATTACAATTAAAAAAGAAGACTCATTTAACAACGGGAAAAGTGAAAATAATACTTAATCTATTCAAAAATAAAACAAAAAAATTCTATATAAAAAACAAAATCATAAAAAAATTTGTAAAAAATATTCACATTGTTTTTAAATACATCAAACTTTGCAGTGTTTTATTAATTGAGCAAAAGAATCAAAGTAATAAAACAAAAAACATTCTTAAAAAACATTTATAAAAAAAAAAAAAAACAAAACACTTAAAAAATTATAATAAAAAAAAAAAAAAATGTCTACTCAACAAGGGCTTTATACTGTGGGGGCACCTACACAACAGCAGTACACGATCGATCCCCTGCAGTATATTAATAACATCCCAGAATTTCACGGCGAACCTGAGGAATTGAAAAATTTCATCGAAGCGGTTGATGTAGTTTGGGAATTCATCGCTAAATTTGATGAAGCAGGGAAGAAATTTTTTTTTATTAACATCAAAACGAAGATAAAAGGTGAGGCATATAAAATTATTAGTATATATAATTCCATATCAAATTGGAATAATTTAAAAATAGTTTTAGTAAATAATTTTTCGGAAAAAAAAAATAGTAATAAGATATTTGATGAATTAAGATGTGTAGAATTTATAGGAACAGTATTAGATTTTTATAATAAGATTATAAGTATATTAAGTAGGTTAAATTTAAAAATTCAAAATGAAATAAATAATGAGGCTGATCTAACTAGGATTTCTGAAAGTAATAGTAGGCAGGCTTTAGAAATATTTAAAACTAAGCTAGGAGAGCCTATGTTTACTATTTTACAATGTAGAAATCCTAGTAATTTAGAAGAAGCCTTAGAAATTTTAACAGAAGGCAATTATTTAAATAGAACAAATGATAAATTTTTGAATAGAGATAATGCACATTTTTTTAATGCAAATAATAGGTACACTTATCGCCAGCTAAATAACAGACCTAACTATAATTATGGTGCACGCCATAATTCGCCTAATCAAAATATTGATAGACAACAAATCAATATACCGCGAAGTAATCCAAATTTTCGTTACAATTCAAATTTTCGTTATAACTCCAATAGACAAAATCATAATAACCAATCTAACAACCAAACAAACAATAATAATTTTAAATCCTCTCAAAACTCTTATAATAGTAGGAATCACACCACCGAAAATTTTCCCTTGAGTGCCTCCAAAGACGCTTACCATATATAGTAATAAAAACAACTAAACGTCCATTACGGTTTATTTTAGATACGGGAGCAAATATGAGTGTAATAAACGAAAATATTTGTGACCCTAAATCTAAAGAAAAAATAAAACCAATTAAAATTAAAACATTACAAAGCGAATGTTACAGTGACACTAAAATTAAAGTACCAAGTTTTAAAGTATTCCAATCAAAAGAAATGATGGAATTTTTAGAATTAAAATTTGAAAAATTCTATGATGGAATAATTGGGAATAACATCCTGATTCCTCATAAAGCTAAAATTGATTATAATTTGCATTCATTAGTAGTGAATGATAATATAAGCGTCCCTATTTTTTTTAACGAGGGTGACGAAACAAAAGCACAAGCTTATGTAACTCTTTCTGAAAAAGTACCGGTCGGTGAAGAACGGACTTATTCTAAAAACTGTATTGCTGAAATTCAAACTGCTGACTTAAATAATGAAGAGAAAAATAAATTAATTAAGTTAATAGATCAGTACGATCAAATCTTTTATAAAGAAAATTGTGATTTAACATTTACTAATAAAATACAGCACGAAATAAAAACTAAAGACAATATTCCCGTTTACACAAGAACATATAGATACCCTCAAATACATAAAAGTGAAGTCGAAAAACAAATTCAGGAAATGTTAAAACAGGGTATAATAAGACCAAGTAGTTCACCATACTCATCTCCTCTTTGGATAGTTCCCAAAAAGGCAGATGCATCTGGTAAACCACAGTGGAGACTAGTGATCGACTATAGAAAATTGAATTCTATCACTATAGATGATAAGTTTCCTATCCCTAATATGGATGACATATTAGATAAGTTAGGAAGATCAATGTACTTCACAACATTGGATCTGGCAAGGGGATTTCACCAGATTGAAATAGCTGAAAATGACATCCCTAAAACAGCATTTTCAACAAACCAAGGTCTTTATGAATTTTTGCGGATGCCGTTCGGACTTAAGAACGCACCGTCAACATTTCAAAGACTGATGAATTCCTTGTTGTCAGATCTAATTGGAAAAATTTGTTTTGTGTACCTGGATGATATTATCATCTTCAGTACCAGCCTAGAAGAACATTTAATATCAATTAGAAAGGTATTTCAAAAATTAAAAGAGGCTAACTTAAAGGTTCAATTAGATAAATGTCAATTTATGGCAAGAGAAGTTGAATATCTAGGTCATATTGTAACTAAAGATGGCGTAAAGCCAAACCCTAAAAAAATAAAAGCTGTACAAAAGTTTCCTATTCCGAAAAATCAAAAACAAATTAAACAATTTCTAGGATTAGTTGGGTTTTATAGAAAATTTATAAAAGATTTTGCCCAAATAGCAAAACCGATGACGTTACAATTAAAAAAGGGTATTAAGGTTAATCCACAAGATGAAAATTATATAAATGCTTTCAATAAATTGAAATCATTAATTATATCGGATCCGATTTTAAGGTATCCGGATTATAATAAAAAATTTGTACTAACTACAGATGCTTCCAATTCCGCTCTTGGTGCTGTATTAGCACAGGATAACCATCCAATTAGTTTTGCCAGCAGAACACTTAATGAACATGAAATTCATTATTCTTCAATAGAAAAAGAGCTCCTTGCCATAATTTGGGCAACAAAATATTTTAGGCCCTATTTATATGGTCGAAAATTTACGATTAAAACGGACCACCAGCCTTTGAAGTGGTTAGCCAATATAAAAGAACCTAATAGTAAACTTCAAAGGTGGAAAATTAGCCTAGAGGAGTATACTTATGACATTGAATATATAAAGGGCAAAGAGAATTATGTAGCAGACGCACTCTCGCGTGTTGAAATTAATATTAACGAGCAAAATATCGATAATATGTCTACAATGGCTACTATACATAGTGCTGAAGAGGATAATAGACATTACATACAAATTTCTGAATTACCATTAAATATATTTAAAACACAAATAATTATAAAAAAGGGAAATATAGACACATTTGAATCAAAAAAAATATTTAGGAAAAAAAGAATTACTATTATAACTCGCGAACCTAATAAAAATTTATATGAAAATATTTTAAAAAATTATTTACCAAAAAAAGGTATTGTAGGAATTTTATTTGAAGATTTTAATATGTTTAAACAATTTCAAGATATCTATTTAAATTGGAAAAATGCTAATGTACCTGTTGTAGTTAATAAAGTAAATTACATCTTAAAAGATATTGCAAATAGAACCGAACTAAAAGAAAAAATATTGCAGGAGCACTTTAAACATAATCACAGAGGAATTAATGAGGTATATTTAGAATTAAAACCATTTATATACTACCCTAATTTAAAGAAAGAAATATCTGTAGTAATTAATAATTGCAACATTTGCAACACAGCAAAATATGAAAGAAATCCTCTGAAATTACCGTTCCGACTTACAGAAACACCTTCGTTTAAAAATGAAATTATTCATATGGATATTTGGTTTTTAAAAAAAGGTAAAGCGTATCTTACATTTATCGATAAACTTTCCAAATATGCTCAAATTATTTCCATTTAATCAAGAAACTGGTTAGACATTGAAAAAGCTATCAAACGTTATATAAGTATAATAGGTAAACCGAAAAAAATAATTACAGATAATGAAAAAGGCTTTGGAAGTTTAAGTTCTAAAAATTTTTTTCAAAACAATAATATAGAACTTCATTTAACCACTCCTCAATTGCATAAGGGAAACGCCGATATAGAACGATTTCATAATACATTGAATGAGCACATTAGAATAATGAAAACTAAAGAAAAGTTAGGTCAAGAAATAAGAGAAGATAGTGATTATGTAGTAGATGCATTATTGTATTATAATAATACAATTCATTCATCCACAGGGCACAGACCTATTAGTTTCCAGGATGGATCACTATCCTCAGAAGAAATTCGAACATTATCATGCAAAATTAGAACACAAAAAGAAAAAACAATAGCAAACCTAAATAGAAATAGAAAAGATCAAAACGAAAACCCTATGTTAATAAAAAATCTAAGAGTGACAAAACTTGATCCTCACTTTAAACCAGTATCTCTTCATAAACTAAACCGAAATTATTATATCGATAACAAGAACCGAAAAATTTATAAATCGCAATTAGCTAAACAAAAAAAGTATCAAACTAATTAATTTTCCTACTTAATTAGCCTACCTACAATTAAACTACCTAAAAAAACAAATATCCTAGTACTAACTTAAAACTAAATTTTATAACTTAAATCTAAATCTTATAAATTAAATTTCTTCTTTAAGTTTTCTCTGCTATCATTTGGATATATCGATGATTTACTTATAATCTTTTACCTAAAAAGAAAACCAATTATTTGCATTTAGTTAAATGGAAAGATGTACCTATTTTTTGAAATTGTTTCTGCTTCACTATTCTAACGCCTCACTATTCATTTTTTTATGTAAATTTTTTATGTATGTAAATTTAGTAAGTAATTTTTTTTAGTATGTAAAAAACAAATATAAAATTTTTTTAAAAAAAGTAAACAAATAAAAACAAAACAAAAAAAAAAAAAAACAACAATATTTAAATATTCGAATTTGACTTTTAAAATAATTTTTTTATTAACTTGATTAAATATGGCGCTCATATCGTTCGAGAATCGATATGCAGCGCACCTTTTTTTTGCAAAGATTGGCAGAATTTTAATGTACTTCTGATAAATTAAATTTTTAATCTTACAATCTTACATATTATGAATTTTTTTATAAAAGGTATAATTTTAAAATATGTTCTTAAAAATGTAAATTATAAAATAAAAATGTATTAGTATAATGTATTAGTAAAGTATAAATATTGTAAACATTGTAACAAAGAAAAAATTGCTTAAAAAAAAAAAAAAAAATAAGAAAAGAAAACAGAATTGTAAAATAATATTCTCAAATGAGGACATTTGACTTAAGGGGGGAGGAGTTAACTTATCCCTATTTAGTATATTCCTATCCCCGGTCAACTTGTCCCTACTTATTATATTTTTATACCAATTCATAATATTTTATATTTAATTTCCATTTGTTCCTATATTAATATTTTGTACCATTATCATTACCATATATGGTAATAATTTTAAATATAAGAAAATATAATGTAAAGTACCGTTGATTTTAAAGATATAAAAAGAAATGTATTTTTGAGAAATAGAAGAGACTTGTTTTAATTGTAATAAAAATTAGATGTATTAAACATCACTAATAAAATAATATTTTAAATTAAATCTAAAAGTTATTTTTATTTTTTCTAAACAAATTCGTTCGATATAAATATATATATATAGATTATACACATAATAAACAAACATATACTGTGATCCTGCAGATATCCTATAGGTGACCAAGGTAGTCTTCTTTTCTTTTAAATATATAAAATAAATTTTTCAAGATTTCAAGAAAAATTGTTTATAATTTTTTTTAAAATTAGAATATTTTTAAAGTTCGGTTCCTTCACATTTAATTAAAAGTTATTTAGTATAGATCAGAATTTTATATCTAATTACGATTATTTATAGGTATTTTTTTTTATTTCCCCAAGAATTCCTTAAAACAGGGTGCTGTAGTTTAGAAACTATCTCAATTAATTGTTCAATATTTTCTTTCCTATTAAGTTCCTATTACAATAATTGAAGGTACCTATTATGTTAAAATTAAATATGTTTTTAAGAACAATTAGTATTTCCTAAATGTTGTAAATAGTACTTTTAGTATCTTTTCTATTGTATGACAATTCAATTCCCTTTTCTTTTAATCTATATATATTAGATTTAAAATTATTTAACAATATTTAATTAAACTCATGATTTTCCTATTTAAGCAACAAGCCTCTGCCTACTGGTTGTCTAGTCATAATAATCTATTCTCATAAAAGTTAATTTAAAACTTTTATTGTTTTTTTATTTTAAATTTTATTTATTTTTAATTTTTAAGATTAAATAAATTGCCCTCAAAATATAAATAAAAACATTTTTGTTCTTAAGAAAAACTTTTTATAAAAGTTAGAAAAGTTTCTTAAGAAAAAATTCTTATTTTAAGATTCTTTTTTTAAGGTCAGTTTTTGTTATTTTGATTTTGTTTTTATTTTTGATGCTTATATAACTTTTTTAATTTTGTATCCTGTAAGAAACGTAAATAGTATCCTTAAAGGATATTTTGATAAAATGGAAGAGATAAAAGATAATTTAAATTCAAATTATGATGAAAGTTGTAGCTTTAAAATATAAATGAGGTTTAGTTAATGACTTTTTTATTTTATTTAGGAGCCCCTACACAAATATTGGTTTTCTGGGCTCAGTCAATGAATTCAACAAAAATCAAGTTGTATTACAATATGTAGTGCTAAAAAATGGGTATGAAAAATGTTGTTGACAATCTTAAATAAATTTTTTCAATATTATTATATTTTCTTTATTTAAAAATCAATTTTCAACATTCTTTAGAATTACACAAATAATCCTTTATTAAAAAATACTTGTAACGGTTAAAAAGAAATGTAAACACCTGTCAATAACAGTATAATGAAAACTGAAAGGTGAGTGTATTACGTGGTGAACTTGTAAAAGGTAAGAAAAAAATCAAAATATCCTTGATATCCTTGTTTTGTTAAACTATAATTTAAATTTATATAGTTGTGAAGGTTAACTATAGGATATAAATAATATTTAATTCGTACACTTTTTTTGCTTAAAGTCTAGATTTTTTACTTTGAGTGAAACATTATGTGCTCAAGTTGAAGAATTACGTAATTTTAGTGAATCCTTATATGTAGATATTCAATAAATATAAGTTTGATACATATAAAAACAAATAATGTAATGAAAACAAAACTGTAAATAAAAATTGTAAGAGGTACTTTTAAGCTTAAAATGTTGAAATTTTTAATTAACCAAAAATTGATGGTAGATCTTTTGCATTTAAAAGTGTTTTAATATAAAAGTAAATTGCTGGGTTAAGACTAACTGAAAGAAGACCTGTCACCATTCAGATCTGTTGCATTTAAAAGTGTGTTAGTATAAAAGTAAATTGCTGAAATGGTGACAGTTCTTCTTTCAGTTAGTCTTAACCCAGCAATTTACTTTTATATTAAAACACTTTTAAATGCAAAAGATCTACCATCAATTTTTGGTTAATGAAAATTTTCAACATTTTAAGCTTAAAAGTTTTCAAACATTAAAAAAACTGTTTCTTATTATCAAAGTGAAGTATTTTAGTTCTTAAAGTTACAAATTTTTAAAAAAAACTATTCAAATAAATTAATTTGATTTGTAATTTTTTTTATTATTTCTGTTGAATTTAAAAAAAAAACCAAAATATATTTGTCTTTGAAGGAGGATCGAACTCAGACCTATTTACACCGTCAGCCACTTTGCTAACCACTGAACCATACAATTCTTACAAATTTATGGTTAGATTTTTAATATAAATGTACCACTAACTGACAGAATGAAAAATAAAGCCATAGATACAGGCAAGTTCATTTAAAAGTATATAATAAGGTGAACTCTCAGAACCAATTCGCTTAATTTCAAGAACTTTTTCAACTTATTTTACTACCAATAATTTAGTATTTATCTAATGTATTTGTTGCAAAATTTAATGCATATTCAATTCCCAAAACTATTTGAGACTGAAATGCTTTTATATATGCCAAGGTCCTATTAAAAAAAGTTTAGTATAAATAAAATTAAAATTAAATTTTAAAAAGGAAGATGAAGTCAAAAAAATTTAAAAAATAATTTGTTTTAAAGGTCATATGTTACCGAATGTCCTTCTGTTTTTAAAAAAAACTGCATTCTGTAACATATTTCAAAAAAAGGACATTCAGTTAGGACATTCATTGAAAAAATTTTAGCCATATATACATGGTTACAAAAATAAAATGACCAATTTACAGTTAAATGATTCAAAAACACTATTTCTACTTATACTTATTATACTTACAGTACAGCCTTTTCTAAAATACAAAAAAAGGGTTTTTTAAGAACAGGATTTTCTTATCGAGATTTTCTAAACGGGGTTAACTAAATCAAGATTCCAACCCCAATCATAAAATAACCCATATCGTTTTTTAAGTTAATTCATCAAGTAAGATCTGACGATGGGTGCTAATATATATGTGTATCTGCTTATATAAATTTCCATTTTAGATCTGTATTGAACTGAATTAGTTTTTGCATCTTTAATAATTACCTAACTTTAAAATAAACATTTTTAAACTTTATAATTTACAATTTTCATAACATTGTAATTCAATTAACACACGTGCCACTCATTTAGGCGTCCATTCATTTTCCTAATTAAAGATCAAAATTATAATTTGATTAAAATCATGACCGGATACCCAAAAATTTTACAGTAAAATGAGAATAAACCACTTAGGAGTTACATCTTGATCTATTGAATGCTGTAAATTCTACGAACACAACTTTTATTAGATTCAATAAATTTCATTGATTTTTTTTAAACACCTTGCCACACCTTGTAAAATTTTTCCTGAGTAAATTAAAAATTTTCAAAACATTACTACTACTACTACATCTGTTGAATATTTCTATGTCTTTTAAATAAGACATCAAATTTGTTTCTGTATACAAAATACAAAAAGTAAACATTTTTCCAACTTATAAGATTCAGAATATATAGATAAGTTTTTAAAAGAAATTAAAAGTATCTTGTAGATTTAGAAAAGTTTATTGGTTTTTTTGAAGATTGAACAGAAGATTAAAAATGAATTAGAAAAAAAAAACTTTGTAATTAGAAACAAATTGTTTTACAAGAATATTGTATAGATAGACTATGGAGTGTAAGAAGATTTGTATATTTGGCCATTATAAATTTTTCAGTTTTAAATTCTTTGCAAGAGTAAAAACCTAAATGATGAAGAAGATTAAAAAGTAGTTGAGACATATTAAAAAGTTTTTCTACATTTCAAATAATTGTTGAATGCAAGTTCACATACATATCAAATAATTGTTGGAATAATTTATATACTAACCAATTAATCCTAAGATTTAAGTATATATAAAATTGTAATACAAATTACCTTTTAAAAATTTTTACAATTTTAAATTAAAATATGTATAGTAGCTCATTAATGATTTCTTCAACATTCTTTAGATATATGGTACTTGTTGTTTTCCCCACAGGGCTTCCACAAAACTTTTCCACCTACTTCCTTTGTGTGCAATGACTTTCATTTTAACTATGTCTTGGTCATTCATGACAGGATACCCAATTTGATAATTCCTTTTTCCTTGAAGGTTTCATTCCTGTGCCTGTCTTACTATGCAGTTTGGGAACCTTCTAAGAATGTGACCTATTAATATGTACTTTCTTTTCTTTGATTGCTATTTCTATTTGTTCTTGATCACTAGCTTTTCAAAGATCTTTATTTCGTATTTTTCTTGCCCAGTGTAGTTTAAACATATATCGACATCATTTGTGTACGAATACTTGTAGTTTGTGTGTTTGCTTCTTGTTTACTAGCCGAGTTTCACTGACATATAAGAGAACGGATTTTATACATGTTTGGAAAAACCTTTCTAAATTTACTCTTTCATCCAAAAGTCACACTAGGTTTCGTCAATTTAAGTTATTAAAATTTGAGAAGCAAAAAATACTGAAATAATAAAATCCATCAAATGTTTTACTAATCATCACTTTAGTTTTCTAGTGCTCAGCGTATAAGTTGGTATATAGGAAATTTCTTATAATTTCTTCTCCATTTTTATTTGATGTAATTTATTATGTCTCGAATCCCTTAACTCATAATCATGGAATCAATTTAAACTAACTAAATTCTTCATTCTTACACTTGTGGTATTATTAATAGCATCGTAAATTAATTCCCACCAAATCCTAGCACTTACTTTCTTACTGTATAATAAATTCAAAAATTGTTTTAGAAGAGCTTCATCTTTATCATCTCTAAAGTAAACGTTTCCAAATTTAAAATTCATAAAAATGAAAAACCAAAATATAAAAATCCAGAATAAAACAGTTGTGGTAAACTTAAAAGAAAAAGAAAATGAAAAATTATAATAATGATGATTTTACTGTATTTTTACTTGGTTTTAATAAACTTTCACCAAAAAATAAAACATCAATCATCCGGGCTTAACGCATTTAGAATATACAACTAAGATTTTATTTTAGTCTCGAAAGTTTTCAGTTAAAAGAAAAGAAAAGTTAAGACGAGGAAGATTAGGTTAGATTAGGACGAGGGTTGCCCTTGTCAACTAATAGATACCCGTGCATAAAATAAAGTAAACCATTAATTAATAAACTTATGCTAGTATATTAAAAAAAATATAAAAAAATAAAATAATAAAAAAAAAATTTGACTCACCCTACCCCATAATTTTGTTTGAGAAAACCAAAAACTTTGGCCTACCCTTAACGTAATATCTAACTTTGCCAAGTAACTTGTCCAGTTTTAATTTTGACCCCGTAGCTTCATTAGATTCACAGTTATCGAATGAAAACTTTGTATGGCAGCTCCCCGAAAATGAAACCATAACATTTTGAAGATTCTTATAGATATTTGTCCTATTATATAACTAACCGTCTGTAATTTTAATCCTTCTAGTATAATAAGTTTTGAAGAATTTAATACGGACGGACGGACAGGCAGAATCGATTTACTTTTCGATACTGATCCGATACATACCTTTGACGCTATATCTAACTCATCTAAATCGATGAGTTACAAACGGAGGAGTAATTTTAATACATCCGTGTCTTATTTATATGTACTGGTATAATGAATAACATGAATGATAAACCTTAATACAATCCAATTAAATATATTTTTCCTACTGTAGTGTTTTCCAAACCCCTTTTGCTTTTATCTTCATATAAAATTTTTTTTCACCTAAACTTTTTAATAGTAGTTCACTTGAAATAATTTCCTATTCAGCTCTTTTATATTATTATGGAGTCAGCCTCCAATGTAACATTTCAATTATGTAGTTTCAGACAATCCATCGCCATGGAAAGGATTTAAAACACAACCAAAAAAATTAGATTTTTATGGTTCCAAAGGATTAAAAGATCCTACTAACTTGAATGCGAGTTCAAAAAAGATCCTCTTCTTAAAAGAGTATAGAAAGACTTCATGGGTGAATATGGAAAATTTTGCAAAATTATAATGCTATTATTGCAATAAAATATTTCTCACCTTGTTATAAATAAATTAAAAAATACAGACATGAACTTTATACCTTGATATATTCTATTATTAGTTTTCATGCAAAAGTTTCAATGTCATGCAGTTAATAAGTTTTTTTTATTACTTATTACATCCAAGAATTTTTTTAACAAAGCTGAATAAATAAGTTTTATTTTGTACTATATACGTATTGTGTAAGGATTTGGTTCAGCAACCAAATAATTCAGTTGAATAGCACAAGGTTTTCAATTTCATATTAATTTTTCTAAGAAAATCGTCGAATTAATAACACGAGCTCAAATCTTTACGATGGGCTCAAATCGAAATGCTGCTTAAAAGATGAGAATTGCAACATTATAATAGTTTGAAGTATCTGATCGATAGCTCAGTGGTAAAGAGGCGGCTTTTCAATCGAAAGTCTCGGATTCAAATCCTGGTCGGATCATATCTAATAAAAAAATATAGTGTATTACAATAATTATTAATAATAAGTCCGAATGTCAAATTGGCAAAGGATTAATATTATCAGGCAATATTTACTATTGTCTGGTTCTTCAAATAAATAAATAACTTTGAAAACAAGTCAACATTCGTACAAATTTTTTCTAAATTTAAGATCACCTTTTTGAGATTCGTATTAATGAAATAGTGTATTGCATTTGACACTCAAATGCTTCTAAATATAAATATAGTCGTGTAAAGCATCAGTATCAGTCGTGTAAAGCATTATTCCTTACAAAAAATTAATGCACCTGTCACTTGATCATCCTATTGAATTAAATTTTATTGAGCGTATGTAACATATGTCTGTAATTTAATCTTCATATGTCTTTATTTTTTACTTTACTTTTTATTTTATTTTTTGTTAATATTTATGTGCGTTAGAGGATTAGAACCAAGTTGCATTATTTATATAATCAATATTTTTCAAGGTGTTTCAATAAAGTTTAACAGCATATGGTTTCTTAAAGTAATTATTATTTATGTATGTTTAGCATCTCTACTCTTGGTGAATGGTTATCCCGCTTTAAAACTCAATTGAGGAAAATAATATTAATTGCATACTTATAGGGAGAAACTTTTTATAAGTTGTTTTTTAGTAACTATAATATTATAATAAAGTATTATAATTATAACTATCAAACTTTTTAAAAAACTTTTTTTTATATATAAAATTATGTAAAGTTTCCATATAAAAAAAATCATTAACATCAAAGTTCTTGTTATATATTGTGTATACTATGTAATTGTTCAGATTTCTTAAATTTACCCTCAACTCTATTTTGTGTTTTTAATATAATGAAAATTATGGTGAAAAATTTTAACATGATTTTTCCATTTTCTCTGATAAAAACTAAAGGTGAAAATTTATGAAAATATATTATATTTTACATACTTATATACTTTAATACAGATATACATCCTTTTTCTTAATACAGATATGAAAGAAAATGGATACTTGAAAGCAGGGATGAGACTTGTAAATTGCTATTATTAATAAAGTATGATGTTTCCAGTATTACTGCGGTTCATTTTTGTTATTATGATAAAATTTTTTTATATATAATAATAATAATAATTTACTATTTTACAAATGTGGATAAATTAAATGGTGCAAAGATACAATAAAAAGTTGAGGAAAATCATAAATGTGGTTTATTTGATTTGATTTTTTTATTTATTTAGTGAAAATTTATTGATTGCGTTTTAATAAAAATTGGAATTGACTCTGTGTAATAAAACTAAATAATATACTAAAGTAAGATTTTCCAATAAATTTAATAGATATTTGGTCAATTTGATTTGAGTTTTGATAATATTGATAGAAAAAATGCTAGTAAATAATAAATTTTTATTAGGATCGATGGTTTAGTGTTCTTCTTACTTTAAGGCGAACCCTTAAATAATATTTTTATGTGTTTTAAATTATACTGCAATTTCGTACTATTTAATATTTATAAATTTAAATATTAAATTATTTTAGATACAAATTTATAACATAATATTATTTAGTTAATTAATTAATTTGATTGAAGTTCGAACATTTAAATGGGTGTAGAATTTATATAAACTTGATAGAATATTTTGAAGGAAAAAATTATTTAAACTAAATTATTAATCATTGTTTTGATTTATTCAAAATTATTATATTAAATAACCAAATTTCTATGCCATAAGTCCATATTACTGATGATGTTGGGCCAGAATATTCTATATATGATTCTTTGGCACTTATTCGCGAATACTTGGAGCTTTTGTCTGATGTCGTTTGTAGTTAGCTAAGTTTGACATTACAAATGCTTTGTATATTCTAATCTTAGTTTTTCTTGTTATTTGGCCGCTTCTCATATTGGGCTTGATTCGTCAAATCTCTGGTAGCGGCTCTGGTTCTACGTAGTCTGTTTTTGGCTTCTTTTTTTGTACCTTCATTTGTTGTTAATGTGCTACCTAGGAAGAACGATGGTTTCTGTATTGATGTTGTTTATTCTCATGGCTTTTGTTTTACCTGGGTGGATTTATAGCCCGACTTTGCATGCTGATTGCTGAAGCTGTTCTGCTGTATGTTGGATGGCGCAGAATCAGTTCATTTCATCTGCATAGTCTAGGTCCTTCAGTTTCCGTGAGAGATCCCTTCTAATATCTTGGGAATTTATTGCTATTTTAATATAAAAGTAAATTGCTGGTATAAGAAACAGTTCTTTTAACGTTTGAAAACTTTTCATTAACTAAATATTGATGTTGGATCTTTTGCATTTAAAAGTGTTTTAATATAAAAGTAAATTGCTGGACTAAGGTTAATGGTAAGAATAATTGTTTCTAATTTCACTCCTAAATTGATTACTTTTGAAAAAATTATATTTTTTTAATAGAATATAGCGTACAAATTTTTTTCATTATACTGTAACTATATCAGAAGGAAGGTCAAAGTTCAAATATTAAAAAAAAAATCTAATTATATTTCCCACTTGAAATAAGTATAATTGGACATAATTCAATTATATTCTATTTTCTAATCAAATTTTATTATTTTTAGACATTTATGTTTACTTGTATTATTAAGAAATGATAGTGAGGAATTAATTTTTAAATCAAGTTAATTTTAAAAAAAATTAATTAAAATGCTTTTAAAAATTAGGCAAGAGCCATTTTACAAAATTATTATAGATATAAATAGAAATAAGTTTTTGAAACTACTTGTATATATTTATTCTTCAAGTTTATTTCAAGTTTTCTTTAGTTTACTTAATATTAGTACTCCAATAATATATTTCCATTTTTTTTATACCCACAAGAAATTTTTTAAATGTCATCTATTTATACACTCAAGTCCCATTGTAGAACAAACAGAACTTATTAAAAGAAAATGCCTTGAGTTATATTTTAAGTTTTCTTTAATTTTTCTAATTTTCTTTAAAGAAAAATGAAAAAATGTTCAAAGTTAAACAAATAAACTTGAATACATTTTAAGTTTCAAAGAATTTTTTATAGTTGGAAGTAGTAATGAAATATTATTTAATTTAGTTATTAATTCTTCTAAGAATTTTTTTCCCTATTAGAATTTGTAATAGTTTAAGGCTTAAGATTTATGTGTACGTTCGTGAAAAACTATTTTTAATTTATATGCATTTGTTTTTAATATAAACTTTATCTTGCCTTCTAGTATTACATTAGTAGCTGGAATGCTATTATTCAAAAAAAAATTTCATAATTCAATTTAATCTCATTATTTTGTTATATATTTTATAGCTCATGTCCTTTTAATAACCGACTATAAGTCCAAAGGGTATACTAAATTTGCCATTACGTTTTTGACGCAGAAAAAGAGGGGGGGGGGGGTAGATATAGACTCAAATGTAAAGATTGGATCAGAATTTAAAAATAAATCGATTTAGCTATGTCCGTCCTACTGTTCGTCCGCACGATAACCCAAAAAAGAAAAGAGTTAGGGTTTTGAAATTTTCACAAATTTGTTTTAATGCAATAGCCGTCATCGTTATTTAAATCCAGCCATTTTGGTCCACGGCTTCGAGTACCTGCTATACAACTTCTTTTTTTTATATGAGCATTACTCTATACCTATTAAAGCTGGATGTCTGAAATTTTGCCAAAAATAATTTAGTGTAATGGCCAAAGTTACTGCAAAATTTGGTTGGCCTCCTGCAGAGGGTTCGAATACCTGCCATACAACTCCTTCTTTTATATGAGCATTACTCTACACCTAATAAAGCTGTATGTTTGAAATTTTGCCAAAAGGATGATATAATATTTATATTAAGATCGTACGGGTATCCTAGAGTTCCACGTTTGCACTGATATTAATTTGATGAAGATAATAATATTTACAAGATTATAGTTCAAGGTAACTGGCATTAATGTGATACCAGGGTCATCGTAATAAAAATATATTAATAAAATAATTATTTAAATATGTACAAATTAATATATGATTACGAATAATATTAAAATATTAAGTTACTATGTTACCTTAATGTTACTTAATATAAATGATTGTATCTTTATTATCATTATCATTAACTTTTTTCAATCTGGGTATTTGTTTATCATTTTTAATTGGATCTGCTTATAATGCTCAAAATATAAATCAGTGAATTTTATGAATTTAAACTAAATCTAAATTTAAAAAATTGGGTTCGAAAGCCTCTTAGTCTGTTAGCAGAGCGTAAGCATTTCGTTAGATCAAGGCTTTCAATTCGCTTCAAAAAGAAAGAAGAACTCTTCTTTATATAGGTAGAATAATAGAGTACATTGTCGCAGTTATTCCAAATTGGACGCTCCATATAATATAACCAAACTTTACAATAGAAACCACATTATGCATGAAGAAAAGCTTATACAATTCATCTTTGATTTATTTCTAATAGTTTTTCTTTTTAATGTTCATAATGTCGGTTTTATTAAGAAATAAAAATTAATTTTACAACTCAGACTAACCACAATCATAAGATAAGTCTCTTTGGAATAATTAATAATTATCTTAGAATTTGTGTCATTAACAAAACAGTCGATAAAATTTAAAACAATGGTTTTACCTAAAAATATTTAAGGACATCTATGATAAAAGGGTTGTCTGAAATTGGTTTACTTTTAAATTTCTAGAAGCTTTTTCAAATCTTTTTAACCTTGACATTTATTTACATAAAGTAAGGATAAGAATATACAAGAAATAAGGATATATAAAATTTTATATACTATATATTATATAGTAACCACATTATATATTTTATTTTGAACAAATTTACAAGTCAGTATAAGATTTATAAATTCGTCAATAGTATAAAATGTCAAAGCTCAATTTTCCAAAGGAATTCTACTATAATCGATGATGGAAATTTATTTTAAACTTTCCTTTTCAGGTATATATTTATTTATATTAGAATATAAGATATTGTGATATATAAATTATATATTTTTTTATTAAATATGATCCGAGAAAATTTTAAAGCCGAGATCCTTCAATTGAAATCCTTCTATCCTAACCGCCACGCCTCTGATCGGATATTAATTTTATTGTAAAAATAGGTTGTGGTTGATTTAAACGTCAAAATATAAATTGCCTTAAATAAATTTCTTTAATAAAAGAGTTTAAAGTAGACAAAATGATCAAATTAATTATTCATTCAGGTAAACCAGAGCCCTATTGCACCAACTGAAATAATCATTGTTT
The DNA here is from genome assembly GCA_963082915.1 of Dolichopus griseipennis. Lineage (NCBI taxonomy): Eukaryota > Metazoa > Arthropoda > Insecta > Diptera > Dolichopodidae > Dolichopus > Dolichopus griseipennis. The sequence continues at coordinate 76,205,583 of OY720443.1, forward strand.
TGATAAGTGAGTGTTTTTTACTCTTTCTTAAACTTCATGTGCTTTCTGCAAGAAAAATTTTGATAATTTGATTAGTAATAAATTTTTGGTGCAATAGGGCCCAGATAACTGTAGCTTTGTTAATAGAATAGTTTTACTTTCATTTTTTTTTAAATTAATGTGTATGTAATTTGACAGTTGTGTTGAATGTTTTGAATGCTATAATAACAAAGTTAAAGATATTTTAAAAATTTAGCATGACATTTAATACCGATATTTTCAGAACATGACATTTAAAACCACCTTAATCCATTCAAATATCAAAATTAATTCTACTAACTACAAGAAAAATATAGGTAATTAAAATAAAAAAAACATTTGTTGAATGGTAATTAAAATATAAATCAATACTTCAAATATTGATAAGACTTTTCATATACAGATATAGATAATTATCTACCTTATATTATAATGTTAATTAAGTTTGAAAATAATTAAAAGACGAATTAATAACGTAATAAATAGGTGTTATATTAATTTTATTGTTCCAATAGAAAAGCCGATTAATACATTTACAATACGTTTACATATATAAATTAAATACATATATTATTTATTAATTTGATTGATTTTTAATTAATTGAATAAAACTCCCTAAACTCTAACTCCAAATATTGTAAAAAATTGGTAAAATTATTAAAAATTTCTTGGAAAATTTCCCAAAGTAATAAGATTATTTTAATTCTTTTTTTTTTTTTTAAATGGGAGACTGTTTCAGCAATTTACCCAATATTATAATAATCGTTTATTTATTTAGGAGGTGGTACGATATTTCGCTTCTTAAAACTTGTAAATCAAAAAATCTTGCTTATTTTTTTTTAGAAATTTTAATTTTTAAAATTGTAAAAAAAGGAGTTTCTGATTTTCGGAATTTAAAAGACACGAGATTTTTAATTAAAAGATTTTAACAACCGAAATATCGTACCCAACCCATTTATTTATATTAATTATTTCAAAATATGTCAAATATTTTATTTTAATACATCAATATATAACTTTCCATTGCATACTTCTAGGCGATAGAATTTTTGAATTATACAAAAGAATAAATTTATTTTATTTTAATCCGAAAATAATTTAAAATTTTGAAAAATTCAAATAAATTCTGATTATCAATATCATTTTAATTTTTAGTTAAATTGATTTATCTATTTATTATCATTATAATGTCTGAGTATTTGTTTGGGATTTCAATACAATTGTGTGCCATAGATGAAAAAAGAATCCATTAAAATGATTGAAATTCTTTTCTTTTTATTTATGGTTTTCCATTTTGGTATTGTCTACTCTAATCGAATTCGAATGATTTTCTATTTTTCAAGTTGGTTTTTTTTTTTGGAAATCAACATTTAATCTTATTCATTGAGCAATTACGCGTTCTCCTCAATGGTGTTCAAATAGAAAAACTCTAAACCACATTTCTTAGCCAAATTTGATAAAAAAATGATTTTTTCTCTTTAAATTTTTAAGATAATTTTTTTAATTTTTGGAAAAAATATGCTTATTTGATCATTTCTGTCTGTTCGTTAATTTGTATAGAATTTTAACATAAATTAAAAGATAAAAATATCTCATTATTAGCTTTCAAATTTTCTAAAAATTGAAAAGTTTTACATGCAACAATTAATCGCTATGTGTGCAATTTTTGGATTTATTATTTGTAACTATCATTTTGCCCTGCTAAGGAAAAAAGTCGCAAGCGGCAAAAGTTAATTTTCGGGATAATTGAATATTTTACATCAGATAAATGTTTCACAACTTTGTACTTAAGAAAAAATGTCAAATATCTTGTTGCAAATTCATTTAAAACTAATAACTAATATGTTGCATCTACCTCTAAGTCGCATCTATGTCGAATCTTTAATAACTTAATAAATCTAGTATTGCTTAGCAAAAAAGTCGTATGTCCAAATTAACTATGAACACCTAATACTATCTTATCTTCAGTAAGTTCAAAAAATAGTTTTTCTTTATTTAAAATATTTGTTTTTCAAAAATTCAAAAATAATTCAACATAGCGATGCGCGCGCGAAATAAAACACTAAAAGTTAAATTACCTAAAACCAAGAAAATGTAGGGGTAACTTCCTTTCTTAGGATGGCAGCATAGATACCATGTTTGCATTCATTTTAAATAATATGCGTCTTTTTAAACCTCTGATTTTTCAAATTATCTGATTATTTTTTTTTTTTAATTTTGATCCTTGAAAAGGAAAGGCCTTGAACTTTAGTTGATACTATAATGGTACTTTTTTATTTTAGATATGATATCATCACATTTTGAAATAATTTGAAAAATTATCTAAAAATTGTTAAAATATATTTTTAAGGACCAATTTTGGATTTTTGTTCTTATTGATTGACATTTTATTTAGGAATATGCTTTGGTCATTTGTTAAGTTTTAAAATAAATATTAAATTTTCCTTTTTTATTAAATTTCTACATTTCTTTTTTTATTATATTATACAAATACCTGATGTAAGTTATATATAAAATAAATAAATTAGTTTATTATTAATAAAGTGTTGAGAATTTTCCAGAGACTTCTAGAGAATTTCTAGACAATTTATAATTGTAATAAAGAGTGTTGGGACTTTGCTGTTGATGAAAAAGAGTCTTTCTTTTAAAAATTAATCTGTACTTGTAATAATACTTAAATATAATTTTATATCTATGTATTTATTTAAGAAAATTATTTAAATAAACAAATGTTACTTAAGTTTTTTGAAATAAAACAATTGAAAAATTTGGTTTTTTTAATTTTATTAAAATAAATAAACATAAGTAAATTATCTACAGCTATTTTAATAAGAATTTCATTAACAGTAATTTTCCATTTATAAAATAAATATAAGAGTAATGAAATTTTACCCAAGGGATTATTTAATAAAATTTACAAGTGCGCAATTTGTAAATTTTATCAAAATCTACAATTATTTTGTAAATCTATTTGTAAAAATTGTAAGCATTGTAGAGTTGTAATTTTGGTGAAAAGAGCCCCTTCGTGTATTAAAAACTTTTAATTAATCCAACAACATTTACCATATTAAAATGGCTGATATTAAAGCCAAAGCAATTTAAGAAATAAAGAGACTAATATTTACAAGTTATAAGAGATCTAGATGTTGTTATAAGTTCAATAAATTATTATCCATTTTGAAAATTTAGAATTATCTCCCTAGTTTTAAAGTACGTAATTTTTAAGAATGGTTATATGTGGTTATATATGAAGAAAATAACGGTATTTCCAAGGTTCTTTAATATGCGAAATACATCTTCGCAATTTTACCCACAAGTTGCAGGTTTTCGTAAATAAGTCTTAGGATAATATTCCGCATATTCTGGCCGAATCCAATATCCGACGAAGGCCTCTGGTTACTAACAAGCGAATAAATCATAGCCAAACAATTCAGACGTAGGAAATGGAGGTGGATAGGCCACAAGCTTAGAAAGGCTAGTGAAAGCATAACACGTGTGGCATTAGAGTGGAATTCTCAATGGCCGTCCCAACATCACTGGGCGCAGGACAATTTATCAAAAAATGGCTAATTGCAACATTTCTTGGGATGACATTAAAATATCAGCGCGGAATCGCCTGAGTTGGAGGTGTGAAGTGGAAGTCCTCTGCTCCCAAGAGGAGTAAGAACAAAAATAAAAATAAAAAAAAACTTCTTCGCAATTTAAAATACATGTTCTGAAATAACCTTTAAAAAATTTTTTGTATTACCAAAGATTCCTCAAGTAGGAATTACCGTAATGTTCTTATTTTGTTAAAACTGTTATTAAATTTGTATCTAAAGATATAAAACGAAACGAAGGTTTCAAAAAGTTTTTGTTTCTTTGTTAATATTGTTTAAAAAATATTTTAAATTGCTTTTTATATCATCAAATTTTTTTAAAACTTTTGCTTTAACACACGTGATATTGCTTCTAGGTACAGAGACACATTACATAAAATAACCTTTCAAAATTTGTATGGGGATTGAACCTGCACTTCCTCAGTATATACGCCAAAAACTTAACCACTATGCCACAGAGGCCCATTATTGAAGTTTTTAAGGATTAATGAGTACTTGAAAAAAAATTGCATACTTCAAGGAGTAATATTTAATTTTATTGTGGTAATATCCTGTTATTAATAAATATGGAGTTAAATGTTTGTTTTTAAATATTTATTTATAAAAGGAGCAATATTAATTTTATTGATGACTAGCTAATACCCGGTGCGCGTTGCTGCGCCTTTCAATGGAGGTTTGATTGAAGTTGATGTTACTGCAAAAAGTTAACACAAAAATTACACACTGTTTACACATGTAAATTTTAAAATGTATGAAATCAATTTTTTCAAAACGATTTTTCTAGGATTATTCGAGTAATTTTGGAACTTTCTGTAATTAAAGCAGTACAAACTACTATTACCATTTTTAAGTTACTTCACGCATATAAAATTTGAAGTCAACCGGTCAAATCATTTCTAATTTAGAGTTAAGGAAAGCAAAAATCTATAAAAAGCCACTGCGCCCCAATGGGCTAACGGAACTCAGCTTTCTCTTTGGGCAAAGCAGTATTGTGAAAATTGGACGTAATTTGCTTCCAAATTTTTTTTTTGGCAATCGTCGAGCAATCGGGTTAACAAATTCCAAAACTGTTAATAGTGTCAACTCAATTCTCAAGGAGCATCACGTATACAAAATTTGAAGTCAATCCGTTTCCATTTTAGAACAAAGAAGTTTAAATACTTGCACCACAGCCCCAACTTGGCGGTCCGTTAGAGCAACATTTTTGGGCCACGATTTCTTTCCGTACCCAAAAACCTCTATATACAAATTTTCATGAAAATCGGCTGCGCAGTTTAGAAGTCTATTGACTACATACAAACAAACAAACAAACAAATAAACAAACTTTCGCTTTTATGTATATAGATAGATAACTTTTTCAATGTCAATATTTAATTGCTATACTACACATTTATTATTTTAGGTTGTTGTTTTTAGCAAATTTATTATTTTAGGTTGTTGTTTTTTCAAAAATTAAAAAAATAAAGAATAAGTCTGAAGAAATATTCTTCTTTATTCAAGTGTAAACTTTATTTTATTTAAGATGAACTTTTCAACAACTTACACAAAAAACGAGGAATTGGAAAGTTAAAATGAAAATCGATTTTGAACTGTTGAATATCTCAAGATAAAACTGAAAAAATTAAGTTTATCTTTTATTTAAATAGACGAAATATTTCGAAATAACTAAAATAAACAGTAAATAAACAGTTCTTAAGTAAATTGTATTATTATTAAATTTAAATTTTCAAGGTTATTAAAAATCGAAAATAAAATCGAAATAAAAATTGCAAAGAAAAATAATATCGATATTTGAAGAAACCCATTAATATCAATTTTTTCCTTGAAAAATTTAATAATTTTAAGAATGGCAATTTTAATTTAATAATTTTCAAAGAATATTTTAAATTTTTTAATAATTTTAAGAAATATTAAGGAGCAAATTAATATTCAACAGTTCAACGCAATTTTCTTTCAAATTTATTATATTCAGTAATCGATACAATTATATTTTATGATCATTATTATAATAGACTAAGAAGTGATAATAAAGCATTAAGTTACAAAATTTTGTTGAAATTAAATATTTTCTTTAGAAATTTTATGTCTGTAAATAATTTCAGAATTTATCAAAATACTTAGAATTATTTAAAATAAATATTGATTAAAAGAATTAAATAATATTGTTATTTATATCTTAATATAAATAAATAATAAATATTTTCAGAAATTATTTGAATTATTATTTTAAATTTTTAAGAATATAAATATCGAAATATAATGTAACTTGTAATATGTAAATTGTCACTTATTTCAATCACTCTTCAGTCTGTCTTTGAAGACAAAGTCTTATGAAAATGACGTCATGAGTTATTTAATTGTAAGTTAGATAAACATAATTTAAAATTATTCTTATTTTAATACTTAATTAATATTTTGCGAAATTTTAATAGCACAACCCTTCGAAACAAGATATAAATGAAATATTTGATTTTTTAAAATATGCTATATTTTAACCTTATTCCAGCATCTGTCCAAATTTTCTAAAAATAAGATTCAGAAATTTTAAACTTTTCTTATTTTGTATTTAGTTGTAAAACAAACATATAAATCAATTAAGTCTACTTTAAATAGTCTTTTTGAAAATAGACATCTGTAAATCTTTTGATCCCAGAATCTTATATTTCTCCAATCGTATTTCCAAAAATCACATCTTTATCGTCGAAACAAAGCTATACATTTGTATCACAGGTTCTATCCTAAAGTTTGATTCAAAAAGGGCTGTGGTTTTGGTATGTTAAATTCGCACACTGACTTTTTAAACTAAGCACAACTACAATAGATTAGTTGTTAGTTATAGGTTTGACGCTTTCCATATCCATGTCAACTAAGGATTAACTAGTATTGCATCTAATTCTGTTATACGTTTAATGTTATTTAGTTTTACTTAAAATCCCATAGCTGTAGTAAAAAAACTCTTTTCAATACCATTATAAATGCTTCACCAAAATACTTCTTAAATAGTATGAGAGTGTCCATCCTCTTGGAAATTGCCGACTTAATTTGTGGAATGATAAAATCAACTGACAATAAATTTTGAAGCATTCCTTAAAAGCATATTTTTAAAATATCTTAGTATTTACTTCTCCCTCTTTATTTTAAAATATATGGTATATGTACACACTTCTCGTATAAAAGGTTTACCCTAGACCAAATTAAATTTATTTATTTTTTTTTTCAGTTCCTTCTTGAAATTTTTTTAGTTGAATTCAAAATAACCATTTCTCATTCAATCATTCATCCGTCATAATTGGGGTGAAAAAATAAAATGATTTTAATTTGACTTCCGCGTAAAAATAAATGGCAGCTTGAAATGTAACAACAGAAGCACTAGTTGATTCGAAAGCAATAACACAAAATTAAATTTAAATTCACTTTCAGTTCATTAAGCTGAAATAAATTGACGATCAAAGGACGAAATCCTTCACAACTAGAAATGTATAAACATAAATACATGAAAATAAAATATTCGCTATATGCTTGCGACTTTCATTCTTTATGGTTAAAAGACATTTATTTGATTTTTATTAAAATTTTTTTTATTAAATTTATAAATTTTTGCACTTTTTTTTTTTTTTTGCAACTGTTTCTTATTGTTTTCATTGTCTTTTTGTTCCTCAATTTTTCTTTGAGAATGCATTGAAACGAGACTTCTTGAATTGCTCTGACCTTTGACTTTTTATAATTTTTAATATGAAAATGTCCTTGTTAAAGAACAATTGTCCTTCGGAATAAAACATTTAAACATTTTAAATAGCTAAATTAATCTTTGGTTTTAAAAAATTGATTAAGAAACTCTTAAGTTTTAGAGTTTCCAGCAATCATATTTTCCTTCGTGTATTTGGGATCTATTATATTTCTTACTTTAAAAATAGATTAAGTGCTTAAATTAGTTTTGCCTTGCAACTCTGGTTGAAGCTGTCCTAAAAAACTTATTTGACAGTTAGACGCACACGAGCTTTAATTCAAGTCAGTTTTAAGGAACATTACTTTGTAGCAGATTTCAATTTCTCAACTTTAATAATATGTTGAAGATATTCTTGTTAAATCTTGGGAGGTGCGTAGGAGGTATCTGAACCACCACTTAAGTTAATTAAGTATCTGAACCACAACATATGAAGTAAATTACTTTATTAATTTCGAAGATATGCTTTTGAAATTTGGGAGGTCTATTGAAGGTACCCGAACAATCACAGCAATTTATTACAAATTCATTCATTCCTTTAGGAAACAAAACCAAAAGAAGAGAAGCAGGAAGAAGCACTTTTTTACTAAATTTGAAGGTTGTATCTTTATTGGCTTAGGAGATATTCTCGTTTGTCCTTGGTTCGATAGGATGCTCCCAAAAAACAAATTAGAGCCTGATCTCGCGTCAATAATAACCTATACAGTAAAAAATTTGATAAATACAGTTAATAGTAGTTAAAAGATTCAGGTAAATAGATTCTGCGTTATTTAGCGGGAAGCAACTTGCCGAAATGTTTTTGGTTTACGGTCTAAAGAAATACAATCAGGAGTTCATTTTAGGAGTCTTTTCATAATAAATAAATTTCTAAAACCAGTTTTATACCAGCTAGGACATTACACAATGTAATAGAGGGTACGTGAACCTTGTTGTACAAAGACAATGATTGTTGATTATAGTTCAATACCTATTGACACATGCAGTACGGTGCTGCAATAACACTGCCTAAAATAACGCGTAAGGCGCTATATTTTGTTAAACTAAGTTTTATAGTGAACTGTTAGTTTCTAATAACCCGTGTATTAGAAATTAACTCCATCTTAGGTCGAATGTATGATTTATATTTAGATATTTGATTTTATACATCTTCGATTTTTATTTAGACATCTCATAGAAAAAGATAGCATTCACAATTTAAGGACGTAGCACAAGCAATTCCTTTCGATATCAATTTTAAGCTTTATAATGTTAAATTTTTTATTTTTTAAAATTATCCTTTGAAAACAGTTTTTCAATCCAAATTTCTACATCTATTTAAAATAATTCTTAGAAAAATTCTTAAATAAATACAAATAAAATCTCTACAAATAAATATTTAACTTTCTTCCTTCTCTACATAAATGGATACAAAGGAAAACTTTTAAAACGATTTCATTCAATATTTTTTATAAAATCAAATAAAATGGAAAGAAAAAAAAACCAAAACCGGATCTAGTTTTAATGGAATTTGAACGGAAGTTTAAACAATTTCCAATTTTTTTTATACTTTTAAAAAAATCTATGTAAATTTTATTATTGAGTAAATATTGAAGTAATTTTCGATTTAAATCGATTGCATTAGCAGGATTCTATTGAGGTTTTTCCTAAGATTATTATACAATAACAACAAAATAAGTCAATAGGAAATAGTTTTATAGTTCGGAAGTTATACTGAAAAAACTGAGGTACATTATAGATCTTGTTAATAATTTCCTTGGAAAAAATACAATAATGAATTATTAATTCAATTATAAGTTAATGTTATGCGGTAATGATAAGTTTTTAAAAGTAAAGAAATTTGGATTTAAATATATAGAATATAAATATTGTGGTTCATTATTGAAAAAAATTAAATCTGGAATGGTAGGAATCTTAATAGCTTATCTTATAATTAACCTCATAACTTAGGTTAATGGCTTTTTCTAAGTACGAGAATTAATGTACAGTAATTGTATATAGGGAACTCCATTACTGATATTGGAATAAGTTTAGTACACTAGAATGGTGAGCCACATACTGTACACACTCAAACATAATAGTGAAGGGTATTAAAGGTAATGTAAGGCCATGGGCATGAGAATGGGGACTTAGACTGTTTTTAAATCTGCTTTTCTTTTACTTAATGGAAGTACATTTTGAAAAACACGCATGTTCATATTTATTTAATATTCGAACTCTATTTATGCTCCCATTAAAGCAGAGTGGCTCAGATCCAAAATGGTCTAACTCAAAAACAGCCTAATTTTGTACTAATTCTTATACGATTTATGCAAAAAACGCAAAAAAGTTTTTTAGAAAGTTAGCCCATTTTCGTTCTGAGTTTCTCTCTATTTTTATTAAATTTCGTTTTCTATCAATTAATTAAATTTTATTATGTATTAAATACTAAATAAATAAATTAATAATTAATTACACTTTCGATGAACATCTAATTGATCTAGAGATTGTGATTAAACTAAATGTATGAAAAGTTAATAATCAATTGTTTTATGCAAATATGCAGTGAATTTTGCACCAAGGTGTTGTCTTAAGCTATTAGCAGTTTTTCGGAAATTAAACATGAGTTATCCAAAAAATAAAATGAAATAAAAGTAAACGGAACGGAAGGATTTTATGTAATAAATTTAGCAACAATTTTTTTATTTTGTCTTATAGTCATCTATAACTGTACATCCAATTGAAATCAAATATTGGACAACCTGTCAATTTGGTGACACGTTTCAGCGGTTGTCAACCTTGCTTTCGGAGCTTGACAAAAAATTTAAACTGGATTGTAAAATTTGTACAATTCAGTTGTATTTGGCGTTCAAAATTGCTTTGCTTCTTCAAAACCCAGGACAAGTTTTTGGTTTAGTTAGCCTTAAAGTGTCTTTACAGATCTTTTTGCCCGCGTTTTACTAAATGTTTTCTCAATATTTTTTAATTTTTAGAGTTTTAAACTAAAAATTTAAAAAAAATTTAGAAAAACAAAAAAACTAAATATTTGAAAAAACTCATTTGCAACTTATTCATATTGGACTTAACATTTTCAATACACTTTTCTAATTTTCTGAAATTACTTAAATTTAATTTTTGAATATATTAAAAGTTTTTCTCAGAATATGTTAATTGACGCCTTTATTATCTAATGGTTCATTAATGAATTTGTATTTTAAAAGTTAAAGGTCAAATTTACATTAGTATCTATTTCCTTTTTAAAATGCTAATGCTAATTTAATCAATTCAAATTAAATTTCCAGGATATTGAAAGGATTAACAATTAATTAAAATTCAAAAGTTTGTTTTTAAATGTTAAAAGTTTAATCAATTAGCAATTTTATGTTTTTACTTTAAAGGGATTAAGATTTGAAATGCTTAAAATGTTTAATTTTTCAATTTTATTTAAATTTTAATTAATAATACGTTCTTATATTAAACATTTTGTTCACTGCATTATTATTCATTCATATTATAATATATTTGTACAATTTTTTCAATTGTAAGTGCTCCATATTTAAACAAGTGTTGTCAGCACGTGTCCTATAAATCCTATTAATTGTATTTTATTCTGTAATTTTTTTTTACTGCATTACATCTACGAAAGATGTAAATCCAATTAACAGAATTCAAATTTGTAATACAATAAATCTATGGACTTGGTAAACTTTTTCTTTTTTATTGGAATCATGAAATTTTTATTAAATTCCAAATTTAATAGGAAATTTACAAAAAAATTTATTAAAAATCAACTTCCTTCCTTGTCTCTTTCCTTCAGGCCATTAGTTTTACTTTTGACTTTTGAATTAAAAGTTCCGGGACATTATTAATTGCGGGACAGTAAAAATATTGTTCCGACTTAAACCACAATTTTAACACAAATTAAAATTCTTTTAACGTTCTTTTTGAAACTTTAATCACAAAAACCAAAAAATACAGTTCCGCTGAAAATTAATCCCTTACGCTTTTACAATATTTTTAAAAGCTTAAAAATAAAAATTCCTCTTTTTTTGCGACCCATTAGTCGGATCGACATAGTTTAGAAACGGTAATCACCAATTTTTTAGTAGAACCTAAAGACAGGAAAAAAGTTACAAAGTTTGACTCTTAAGTTCGCCCCAACAAATAGCCCTTAAAAATAATGAACCAATTTTTGGGACTTTCCTAAATTTTTTCGTCTCTTTAGTGTATGCTACCGAATGGGGGATTGTCTTTTAAAAAAAAAAAAGTCCGATTTGTGGGTCCTAAAATACGAGAATTAAAAAATTTTGAAGCGGATTTACTCCGAAAAGAACTTTAGTTTTTGTTCAATTTGAATGCGTTCTTCGGAAAAAAAATTTTCTTCGTTCTCTCCGGAACAAAATGCTTAAGAGCAATTTAATTTTGTTCCAATATCATTTCGTTCTAGACCTCTGCCTTTGGCCATATTTTACCGCTGCCAATGGGTCAAATGCGTAAAGCTGAGCTGAAGTTCGAATATGTCTACCTTAAAATAAAATCAACTTGAGCTTAAGTTTGAACTTAAAGTAGAATTAGTTTAAAAACTAGAAATTTTAATTTGAACTAAGTTTTGTATATTTTTGTAATTTACAAATAGATTTGAACAAGGAAGAGAATTTTGATAGTAAAAGTACTGTTAGAGGAATTTTTTAAGTTAAGTGCAGGAAATAAACCTATAATGATTTTCTTTCGTTTGCAGTTGTCAGGTTGCCATTAGTTAACGCAAATTAACACTTCATTTCATTTAAATGATTACTTTTTCTTCATATAATTTTTGGAAAGCGTACCTGTATCTGTATCTAGATTCCGATTATATTCTTTTATTTTAAATTCCATAATATTTTTTACTGTACTGTATTTGTTTAAAATTTTAACACTTTAAAAAATAAATTAAAAATTAAAAAAAATATTCAATTTATTTTTTATTTGATTAAAAATAATAATATTTACTTAAAACATTGTATAGAAAACTACAAAGAAAAGTTTATTAACCTTTACATGTCAAACAACGAGACCTTATATAAAATGTATACAAAATATTTCAAAAATCGATTCAAAATAATAAATAAAATTTTTTTATTATGTTGTAAAAGTATATATATACGTATGTATTTATTTATATTTTTCTATGAAATTTTATTTTAAAAGTGAAATATAATAAAAATTAAATAGACGTATAGTATATGTATTCAACAAGACATTACATCTATCCATTCGTAATAATTGTATTTTTTTGAATGGCAATACCTTATAAAATTTTTTAAAAAAATATTTTTTAAATAAATATTTTTGTAGTAAAAGGATTTCTATTGATATTCCGACATTCTGAATCTTGAGATATAAAAATCCTAATATTATGAGTCTCAAACATTAAAAATCCCGTTATTTAAATTGCAAAATTTGCCTTTTTAAAAATTACTTTAAAAATATTTCCAAGCTCAACATAAGTTAAATATATTTTAATAACTGTCAAGTTCCTACATTTTCAGAATCTAACGTATTCACTATTACATTAGTTATTTTGAAAAATTTTATAACTGTGAATAACTATAAACTTGTATGGTACAGTATTCCCAGTATTTCTTACAAACCTAATTCCATATCAAATTATTTTAAGTAAAATACTTGAATGGACTTCAAATCTCTTAAAACTATTTATTAAAATACCGCTTTGATAACCAAAGTTTAAATTATTTTTTGGTACACCTCAAAATAAAAATACAATTAAAATTATGGAAGTTATCGATACTGAACCACAACTGAAAAAGGGAAAGGAAATGAAATGCATATTTTGCACTTTGATTTTTTGCATGCTTATTATTTTGAAATTCGATGCTTTGAACTTAAATCTACTTTTAAGTACAACCATCAATATTTTCATGTTTATATTTATGTACATATATAACTAATACTTATATATAAAGGAATTAGCGTTTAATGACCTAATATCCGTTCTATAAATTATTTTGTTGAAAATACGAGTGAAATTAGTTTTTAAAATGGATAAAATTATGGTGGATATTTGCATGAGTTGCTTTGTTGTGCCAATACAAATGTAAATTGAAAGAACCGTGTTTTGAAAAGTGTTTTTATTTTTTGGATAATTCTTTGAAAAATTTTATTGAATTCTATCACGCCTTCGCGACGTTCTTTAATATATTTATAACTAAATAATATATATTATAAATTAATCCTATTATGCCTTTTAATGTTAGAAATTGCAACATTCTTTAAGATATTTTAAAACTTTCAAATCCTAATAATTTAAATTTTTTCTTTAATTTTCCTGCTTAATATGGTGAAAGGATCGGAGAAAGTTTGATCATAAATATTAAAGCAAAATTCCTTATAATTACTAATTAATATTTAATTGGTTGATAGTCATTGTATCTGGTAAAGATAAGGGGTCATACGATGTCCATCGTTTTGTCTTTCGTTTGTGATAAATAATGGAGTTTTAAACTGAAGAAAATTTTATGCAAAAGAAGCGGTTGTAGAAGAACTATTTTATATGGCCTCACCTTTTGCAAAGGTATAGTTCAAATAGTTTTTTTAAATTTTAAAAATTTAGAGCGGAAAGGAATTTTGAATTTACATAATTTATTTAAGAAAAATCTCGGCTTAAGAGGTTTTAAATATTTGAGAGGCTTTTATAAAATTAAATAAGGCGTTTCTCAAATTGTTACCAAATAAAATCCATTTTTTTTCTTTGATAATAAGTACACTTGAAAAATTTGATTTCAAATCCTACCATGCGCTAATGATTTCAAATTAATGGCATAAACAACAAATAATAATAATAATATCTTTAATAAAAAAAATACGTTATTATTTGAACAAATACAAGAGATGAACAAATAATTTAATTGAATAATATAACTCACAGATAAAAATTACATTAGGGAGGAATTTATATTGAATTGTGTCTTGTGTGAAATTTAAATTCAATTAAGAACAACGAACATTATTTCCATTCAAAATTATAACAACATATTATTTAAGCTGTTGAACTCAACTTTTTCTATAAGTTCTTTTCATATATAAATAACTTAATAATTTAATTAAAGAAAATTATAAATTCATAATTCGGAAAACTATTTTCTTTTTAATTTCCTTTTGGAAATTTTAATGCCAAAATGTTTCTTTTGTAACATTTTCCATTAAAAATTAACTAAAAGTCATGAGGTCATGAGGTTTCATTTAATCAAAATAAACTTAATAAATTTTTATGAACCTATTGTAAACTTTTGACACAATGGTAAATTTTTATTTTGTATTTAATTGTGTAATAAATGCTATTATTTGCGATTATAAAGTTTTTAACTATAAAAATTTGATTAAAAATGGTCTTTAAAAATTGCTAGAAGTAGGGGAAGCTACAGGATGGGAAGAAAAATTTAAACTTATTTATTGACTCTCTCGAATTTTACCCTAAAACTTAAAAAAAACACACTATTGAAAATACTTAAATCCATATACCAGCTTTTAAACGATCTCCGAACTTCCTAATTTTTAGTCGAATCTACAACTATTTACAATATTAATTAGTACCAATATGTGATTCCGATAACTCTTTCCTATTTTTGTGAACCTTTTAAAAATGGTTTTTTTAAATAATTGTTTAAAGATATATAACTTTTAAGATTGTTTTTACATTATTTGGAATAATTGTTCCAACTTCTGACTTCGAACTCCTCAATTCATCGGTCATTGGGAACCCTCAGTTGTTTTTAAAACATTTTTTTTATTTAATAGATTTGTTTTTATTAAATTTCTTTTTAATTAATGTTAATTTTTTTAAGGCCATTTAATTGATTTGATCTTAAAGGGGCGAATACACAGCGTAAAAAAAATAAATGCTACGCGTAACAAATTTTTCCGTGTGCGATAATGTATTCGAGCTTTTTGTGTTAACGAACATTTTAAATTGGGAGGACTATTTTCGCATGTGTGGGGCAATTTTCGCGTAACATTTGAATTTTTAATGTGAAATTTAGTAATAAAGTAAAATTTGAGGCGGACACATTACTATCCCTTTTGAATCATAAACAAATACAAAGGTTCGATCGAACATTTTAAAGTGTACGGTAAAATTTAAATGTGCACGTAACATGTTACACCGTGTACTTACCCCTTAAAAAACTTTCGTTTATCAATTTTGGAAATGGTTTTTTTCTTAAAAAGAAAATTTAATTTTTTATTAATCAAATTTAACGAAACTATAAAAGAGTATAAGTAAATATATTGTGTGACGGTGAATGTATTTGTATTAATAAAAATTCCCTCAAAATAAAAAAATAAAATTGAGATTTTAAAATATTTAATATGTATTTCTCTACTGCGTGTTAACCATTTTAAGAAATTTTAAAAAGAAGTACAAATTTGTACCGTTATAAGAATAATATAACGGTTCGATATTCTTAAAAACAAGTGGAGACAACTAACTGTAAGTACGCTTCAATTACTTTTATCACAATTGTTAAAAAAATGTTAATCTCCCAAATAATTTCGAAAATTTTATAGAAAAATGTATTTAACGAATAATTTTATGAATTTCTGAAGCCTTCAAACACGAATTTAATTAACTGGTTAACATTTTTTACAACTATGGTTGTATTATAACTGTTGTTTACTACAAACCAACACAATTTTAAAATACATTAAGGAAGACCTAGAACTCGCAAATGAAAGAATATTGAATATAAACATATTTTGAACGTTGCATATATTTAGGCGTGATAGTTTTTTGTGTGTTTTCTTTTTAAATAAAATAAGGTTAAATTACCATTTATTTAAATATATAAGTTAAGTTTTAAATATATTTATAGGAAAATATAAACGTAACGTATAAATATAACATATGTCCTTCTTTGGGAAAGTACAACATGATTGAAAATCTAAAATGAAAGAAAGTTTAAAAATCGTTAAAAATAGAAAAAAATCCAATTTGATATAAAAATAACTTTTGTGTTATTCTTTCGAAATTCATAATGATTAAAGATTGAATATATATATATATATATATATTATATAGATATATATATACTAAAATTATTGTTTTAAATGTTTATAGGTTTTTCTCCTTATACCTCAGGGAAAAATAAACTTAAGACATTTTTTTATATCATAAGTATGCTGCATACTTACTAACTACGGATTATGCAATGATACGCAGTATTGAAAATTTTTAAAAAAAGCAATAAGTTTTAACTTATGTACATAAAGTTTTAATAGGGTTCGTATAATTTTTAGAAATATCTATTCATTCAACTATTTTCCCTAGTATAAAGTTAACATTCTAAATTATTAACATTTTTAATTAACATAAGTTTGTCTGTTATAGAGATTCAATACTTTTGTAAAATAAAACCCAAATCATGAATTTCGAATAAATTCCAAATACACCAAATTGGTGATATTAAATCATAGTAACATAAATTTTAACAAATTTTAAGAAATTTAACAATGGTATGATTTTGTTGTATCTAAAACAATCCTTAGGAATTTCATTTGTTAAAAACTACTGAAAATTACAATTTCTAAAAAATCAAGTACAACCTGTTTATCACATTGATTTCATATTATATATCCTTTATTTTTCATTTGAAGGATCATTTTTTAATACAAAGCACCCTAATATGTAAATTCTATTTTTATTATTTTTTTTTTTGCAAGCTTCCGGTATAAAAGTTTAAAAAATTTTATAAAATGTTCTGAATGATTCATTTTAATGTAAATTTTACAAAATTACAAAAATTTTCCATTGAAAAGCATAAAATTACAAATTCTCAATTTAAATAATGAGTATTTTTAAAAACATCGTTGGCGTCTAAGTATCAAAAATTTTCAAAAGAATTCTTTATTTAAAAATTTTGTATTCTTTTTGGAAGTTTAATTCCAAAATCTATTCTATTTTAAATGGGAAAATACTTAAATTAAATTGAATTGAATAGAAAATAAATGATCGTAGGTAAGTTTTTAATCAATGAATCATTTTTAAACTAAATTTTAGTTCGTTTCTCTTTCAATTTATGAGAACAAAAAAATGCTAAAGATGATACTATGTCATTTATCAATAATAGAACTGTTAAGACTATTTAGGTGGCTCAAGAGTGTAATTAAATGTGAATTTATTTTCACCTAGGTAATAAAGTGATACTTTGTAGCTTCGGGATCTTTTAAAACTAAAAATGATTTTTAAATGCAAATTAATATGGTAAGTGACAAGCAATGAAATTTGTAACAAACATTTGATTGAATAATGAACAGAAAAGGACATGGAAGGACTTTGAACTTTTTTTTAATCCCAGAAAGCTTTTAAAAAAATTATTTAAAAAAAATCTTTTGATAAAAGTTTAATTTAACTAGTCGATGGTAAATTATATTGAAATTTATGCGCCTGGGCGGAACAGTGATTATAGTGCCAACCTTTCATGCAAAAGATCCGGGTTCGAATGCCAGTAAAAGTGAAAAACTGTTATCTGGTTTTTGAACTTGACTTGGCTACCATTGGGTTCAAATTAATGGCATATCCAATAATCAATAATTATACATCTTTAATAAAAAATACATTAATATAACAATATAAACAAATAATTTGATTGAATAATATAACTCACAGATTTAGTATACCATATTACTCAAATACAAAATGATTACAATATAAACAAAATAGAATTGTATCTATTGAAAATCTAAGGCGTTTCTACAAGTTAAATGGCCTAGTATTATCTCAGGTTTGAATTATATTTGGAATTAATTAAGAACAATTTTAATAATATAATAAGTCCTCCCGGTTCCAACATGTAGCTATGAAATAGACAGGGTTGTTAGCCTAACAATTGAACAGTTAGCACTTAAAAAAGGGAAAAAAGTGAAAAACTGCCAAATTAGAATAATAATAAATATTATGGATTTTATTTTATTAAAATAAATATCTAAATTTTATTATTTTACAATATATTTGAATAGGATGAGGTGTAACAAACGCATTCAATTAAATGTGTTTTCTTGGATGTGTTTAATTATAAAAAAATAAAATATTAATGTTTTGTTGAATGTGTTTTATTTTAGAAAATAAAATGTCCAAAATTATCATAAGCAGGGAAAAAAATATGTTATTTATTTAAGAAAAAAAAAAAAAAAAAAGTAAAAAAAAAATTTTTTATGAAATTAAATTTATTTATTAGTTTATGAATTAGTTCATTTCAGTTTTAAAAATCTTAGATGATATTCTGAACATTTTATATAAATATTAAAACATTTTGTTAATAAAAATTAAGAAGACTATGCTCCACAGGAACATTAGGGTAGTAAGTCTTAATTATTTTTAGCGAAAATATGAAATAAAGGAGAATGCCCAATGTGCGCTTTGATGCATTGCTTGGTTTGCTTAAGCAAATAAACCAAGCAATTTAATCAAAGTAATTTCAAAGTTTCGCTAATTATACACAGAAGGGATTTGAACTAACGGCCCTAACCTAACTTATTCATCTTCAAGTTTTTAAAATACGACAAGAAATTATATGAGTCATTTATTTATTTATTTTTTATGTATGTATTACTAGAATCGAAGCATAAGCTGCGTTTAACGTAATATACTTTTAACATAATGTACATAATGAAATTAGAAATAGTTCTTAATTAGAAAAAGTTCTTCCTTCAACTGACCTTCCGTCATTCTGTGACGGGCCAACAGCTAGTCTTAATATAATACTGTTAATTACTGAATTAAATCTATTGTTATCTTTGTTCTTCTCATTAAAGTGGTCATAATTAAAAAAAAACTTAATTAATAATTTCATTCATGATTTAATTTTATACTCTTTTTTCCTCATGCACTTATATTTATTTATTAAATCTTAAAATGACTGAATAATTGTTATAAAAGGAAGAATAATGATAATAATAAGAAATTCTGATAATATTTTAATAAAAATTAATAAGACTTTAAAAAATATTATGAAATAAAAACTAAAATTTAATTTATTTAAATTAATGTGAAATAAATAATTTATAATGATACTTTATATTGATTTTTATTATAAGTTTATTAGAAGACAGATTTTTTATTACTATTGGATTATTGAAATACACGTGGCATTTTTTGGTAGTCCATAACATCTCCTGAAAAACTCTTAAAGAAAACAGAAACAAAATTATGTTATAAAATTAAATGTCATGCTGATAATAAAAAATTTTTAAAGACTTTTCTAATAAATCTTATAGAATAGATTGTTATTATCCTCGTAATATCTTTATTATTATTATTTATTTACTGTTATTTTTATAATAATTATTTCATATTTATTTTATTACTATTAATTTTACTTGTTCTTTTACCACGTAATTGTACTTATCATGGAACAAAAGTTATATTTAAATATATTGATCATCAGTAATAAGTTAAAATTTAATATCTTGATCTGTAGTCTGTACTAAAAGTACAAATCTAATATTTAAATTAAAAAATTCTAGCATTGTACAGGGTGGCGCAAAACGACCGATATGATTTGAATGTTTAATAACTTTTTTATTTAATGGTTAATTATTATTATTATTTTTTTGTTATAGAGTATATTAATTTTATAAATTATAAAAATTTTTAGCTTAAGTAGGAAAATTATATCCCGCAAGTGGTAACCATTTTCGGCTTCGCACATTCGTGTTCTTTTCAGTACATTTTCCATAACTTTTCGTAATTTTGTGTACTGTTCCATTTCCAATTCCCTTCACAAAATTCTGAAATAAAAATAGAAATATAAATAAATTTAAGAAGTTTTTAAACATTCAAAGCATATCGGTCGTTTTGCCACCACCCACCCATCCTGTATACGGTTTAAGCTTTTGTATGTTATATCTTTCTTTAGGACTTTACTAATGTAATTAACTTGGAAGTAAAATAAAGGATTCCATTAAAAATGTAACAAGCAAGTTTTACTCTTGTTTGAAAGTTTGAAATAACTCAAATTCTGAGACAACTGAGTTTGTTATATATATAATATTATTAAGTATATTATATATAAAGTTTTACAAGTAGGGGCTCAGTAGGTTTGTGGGTAAGTATTTGGTTTACTGACCGAGGAGGTGCAGGGTTGACTCCCCTTCAGGTCATGAAATATATAATTGAAAAAAAAAAACAATTATTGATCATTATTTTTCTTTATTAATCCCCATGGTGACCAAATATAATTTAAATATAATAAATAATATAAAGAAATAAAAAAATTGTTCCGAAAATAACTTTATTCCTCCTGGAAGACATATATATAAGTTTGAAAAAAATGTATTCAGAGGAAACAGATTCTTAAAATACGATTGAATTTTACTCCAATATCTTGTCAATCCACATCTCTGATATTAATGAGTGTTTTATTATAATAAATGCATTCATGTTTAATGTCCGAACTTTTTATTCATTCAATTTTAACCGATACTGTAAAATTTATTAAGATTTAGTGTAATTATAATATTTATTACAATTTTTAAATAATCATTTCAATTTTTATTATTTATCTATTAGTTAGATAGTTCAAATTCATGTGAAACATTTTGTTGCGCAATATTTTATCTGAAAGACTACATGCTGATGTTAAACATGGAAATATTTATTATAAATTTCTATGGAAGGCGACTGTTTTGCTACAAAAATAATTTTAATACTCTTTTACCAGGAAAAATTGATTTATTCAAGATTTGCCTTGATATGGTCCTTCTCTAGCTAATACATTCGATAGTAAATTTATCAAAACAATGTTGTTGATAATGATCAGGAGTTAATAAATAATACTTAATAATAAATTTTAATAATTTTAAATAAAAACGCTGTGGGAGGTTTTTATAAAATTTATATAAAATTTGTCGTAATCTGCTTATTGTTCATGGGCGTTTATACCAATTATTTAATCAAAACCTATTATATCTTCCTTTATTATATAATATTATTATTTTATAATGAATTTTATATAGAGGATTATCCTAACTGTTTCTTATATATTTAAAATATTTATAAAATTTCACTTTAAAACTGGCATGAACATTTTTGAGCTTTAATTTATCAGTGTTGAAGTTTACAATCCTAGGAATATGACACTACATATAATATATTATATATTTTTAATAGAAGTTTTTAGAATCAACAAATATTCATATAAAATAATAAAGTCGAAAGCTTCTATTAGAATTTCCAAAATCCGAATTTAATAATTTAATTCAGGCTTTAAGATTTATTAAAATTCCTGTGTCCTTTTAAAATAAGAACATATTTAAATTTACTATCGAATTTTTTTCTGGAAAATTTATAAAATTGAAGCTTCACTAGGTGAGGCTTCTCTATTATCTGTATAAATCTGCTTCTAACAAATGCATAAAACCACTCACTGACCGACTTCATTTCAAAAATATGAAGCACATTACTATATTATGAGGTATCATTAAAAAGGTCTTGGCGAACTCGACAACTTTTGTTTGGAAGTTATTGTTCCAAGTCGCCATGCTTAGGCGCGAGACCACTTATAAGCACCTTAATTTAAAAGTAATCAATATATAATCATGTGGGGTACCATTGAAAAAGTATTGGCCAGGCTTACACCTCTGTTTGGTGATGATGATTACGGGCCGCTTTGCTTGGGGGCTGAAGTAGTTTTTAGGTCCTATAAGAGTCATCGATAAAATAATTTTTTAAAATGTCATGTGATGAAATCAAATGTTTGAATGCTTGCAATGTAAGCACACATTACTAGTAACCATAACTACCTGAGCAATACTAAGCGTTTGTAATTGAAGCATTCACTTTTTTACTTCATTTAGGTCTAAACTATAATTTAGAAGCGAAAATAACTCCTCTTTTATATAACTAAATTATAAATTGTAATATTCGACTAGATCGTGTTACAGATTTAAAGTGGTTTCAAAACATTTGCATCGCCACTAGCTCTTGTTT
Organism: Dolichopus griseipennis; assembly: GCA_963082915.1. NCBI lineage: Eukaryota > Metazoa > Arthropoda > Insecta > Diptera > Dolichopodidae > Dolichopus > Dolichopus griseipennis. The sequence goes on from OY720443.1 coordinate 76,227,881, forward strand.
TAACATGGAATAATTCAGGCACTAGAATGACAGTAAGAGAAAATTAACCTATCTTTAAATTTCTTATCTCACTTTAAATTTCATATAATTAATTTGAAGGGCTGAAATTTTAATATTCTGAAAAAAATTCTACAACATTTCAAACCTATCATGTAAAAAGAAGTTAATTATTATAAAATATCAGTTGTATGAAATATTCCAATTTCTAGATTTTCTACATTATGCCATTTCCGATTTTCAACAGACAGGATGACATACAAAACAATTGGACACACGCATACATTAAAATTTTCAAATATCTAATATTTATATAATATAATATTATTTGTTTTATTTATTTTAATTTATTAAGATTCAGAAGAACAACAACAAAAGAAGAGATAATTTTCAATTCGTATACAAGATAATTAATCAATTTTAAATGTTTACATGAAATTGTATTTAGAATTGTAGAATTCTTAAATCTTATTGATTGACATACATTACCAGCAGTTGGTTTCAAGGTTTTTTTGTTTTTCGCTTTACCACTTTTTGTTGTCAATAACAAATATCTAAAAATTATAAATTAGATTCTTATTGAGAGAATAAAATTAACAGTATGTTTAGAATTACTTTAGTGTATTATGAGCACGTGTTTTTGACATACATATTAATGTGGAACTGTTTTTATTCAAATTGAAATAAATGGCCATTTTTCTTTTAGTTTTATTTTTTTTAAGGAAAATTTTAAATTTTTAAATATTATTTTGCAATAAAACTCAAACCAAGGAACTCAATGTATTGATACGTATTCTGATTAATAGAACTATACGATTGTGGGATGCGGATCGGTTTTTAACCTTAAATAATATTAGACATGAACAGAAACAGTTCTTGCGTCTCAAAACAGGTATTTTGTTTATGAAATATTTGGAATTTTTATTTTATTTTAGGGCTTAACTAAGTCTCCAATTTTAGGAAAAATTATGTGAAAAGATAAATTTCCATTCTTAAACTTGTAATTAAAAGAAAAACAAATGGTTAATTTTAGATCTAATTGGTGTAATAAAGTCTGACGTTGTAATAAATTGAAAGATTAGGTTTACTCAAATAATTTCAGGGGACAAATTAATTAAAAAGTAAATACAATGTGTCGGAAATCAGAGGTCACAAAAATATTAAAATTTTTCACAGGTTTTATTAAATAACTGTTTTTTATTTAAATTTTTTGCATAAAATCCCACTTTTACTTCATTTCTAAAATCTCAGCTTCAATTTAAGAACTCACATTTTTCTTATATCTTTTTACTGTTTTTATTTAATAACTGTAATTTTGGCATAAAAATTCGGTATATAAGAATTTTCACTGTAAAAAATTTAATAAAACCGATATTTTATTAAAAAATTACAGTTATTTAATAAAAACAATGAAAAATCTATTACATTGTACAGAAACGAAGATGTTGTTATTTCTTTAAAAATAGAAATAAACACCTCCTCCTTCTCGAGAACAATTTTTTGTTCCTTAGAAGCTTCTTACCAAACACTTCCGATTTTCAAGACCTTTCAGTTCCGGACACCCTATATATTTCATTTTTTTACTTTTTTTTTTTTTTTTTTTGTTTATCTGCATTTTCTATCGTAAGACCATTTTGGTAACGTCTTACTATTTGCTTCTAATAGTATCAATTATACACCAGAGCCGCGAATTAAGTCTGGCCATAGAGTTAGGCAAAAAATAGGCAAATGTATCTATTAAAAGCAACATTAATAAATGAAAAAAGGCACTTTTACTGCAAATGAAATTACATTTAAAGTTTCGTGCCTAAGTTCAAGTACTGCATTTTAAAGTTTAAAATTTAGAATTACATTTCGAGAGTGAGTTTACCAAATTTTTTTAATAACTTTTGTACAAAACTTGATCCTATAGTCTCTGCAAATTTCTAAGTATAAGACAGAATAAAAAGGAAGACCGAAACCATGATGAAATTTAGTTAGACAATTATAATATTCAAAAATTATAATAGAATTTAATTAAACGTGACTTGTAGAATATAAACGAATACATATTATACTTAAGTGAAATGTTAACACTTATTTATTTATAACACAATACTGAATCAATAAATGTATTGAAAACATTGTTTTTAAAACAATAATTAGTATTCTACTTTTCCTGATCCTTGAACTCCTGAGAGGTATTGGGTATTAATATTTCATTTTGTTAATCATAATTCGTTTGGACTGGAATTTGTTAAAATAAATTTAAAAGTTTTTGGTATGAAATTAAGGTGTAAACCAACGGATATAACAGCAAAAATATTAAATTTTATACTTCTTATTATTATGACCATTACTTTAAAGTTTTATTCGTTTAAATGAAGATTCTTGAAACATGAGAACATTTTTTCATTAATTTTTATAACAAGGTTTTCTGTTTTCTTTCGAACATTATTAAACTTTTTATTATTTTCATATTAAATACCTTTAGGCATGCAAAATAATTGTAAAATTTTATTTTTATTTTTTAAACTATGTAATTATAATAAATTTTAAATTTTTATTAAAATATTTTTTTTTTTATTTCAGGGTGAAAGTGAAAATTTTATAAAACTTTTATAGTCCATTGTTGTAAAATTTGTACTTACATTAAAACTTCAATTAAAAATTGCTCTGTTTATGGGTATCTTAAGGTTTCAATAAAAACTTAAATTTATTAATAAACTTTAAATTTATTTATTTGTAAGTTCAAAAAATTGGTTTTTAAAAAAAGTCCTTAAATGTGAGGGAGAAAGTCTCCAAAATCCAATGCTTTGTTATTGACGAATTGTTCATTTAAAAAAGTTAGGAGGGGTTTTAAAGTTTGTAAGAATCCAATAATTTGTTTAGCAAGACTTTGGGAGAGGCCGCTCTTTTACATTAAATTCTTCGTTTATAAATTATAATTTTTGAAAAAATCAAGGAGTTGATTACAAAACTCCGGGAAAATTGATTTCAAAATCAGGAATCTATGAAATTACTTATTGGAAGTTTAATATTAAATGCTAAAATTAGGATAGAAAACATTTTCTGGAAAAGTGAGGCCACTGCTTTTTGAAAGAACTTGCTCTAGAAGAAATCCTAACTGTCATATATCCTATAAAAATACTTTATAACGTTTTTTTGATTTGTAAAAAGTCGCCTAAATACAATTTTTAAAAGTTTTCAAAATTATTGTAAACTATCTCCAAATGTTCGCAAGTTTGGGGACATATGAAAATAGAGTCAAAGTCAGATAAAATTTTAGGCAGTATTTTCATTTTTAGTTTTGGGTACTTTTTTCATACAGCCAACATATTAACTAACCGAATAAATTATTTTGAACAATTTCTGGTTGGACAATCACTACATAATTTTCGAAAATATTTAGAATCATTAAATTTTAATTAAAATACATAATTTTAATGGAAAATTTTGAAAATTAAATTAACAAACCAAGGTATATATTAAAAAAATATATATATATATACTTTTACATTGGGAGAGAGTTATGGTCATGGATGATGAAAATTTAGTTTAAAATTAAGGAGCCCCTAAATTTATGCAAACGATTTTTTTTTTGTACAAATGTGTGGCAATTGGCCACAATGAGGAGTACATCAAGAAGACTTTGCTCACGGGCTTCATAGCCCCTGAGCATTTCATCTTCTTAGACAAGTATGGTTATATACAAAATCAAAATCATGTCCCTATACTATTTCATTATAGTAGACGGGCTACATGTAAAAAAATTGAATATGATTCAGGTAACATCAATCCAGACAATATGAAATATGACATGTCTATACCAGATAAAGACAAATCAATTAGAAATAATTATTGGTGGTTAAGCACTTCATAAAAAAAAAATAAGTATAAAAGAATTATTAGATTAGTGTTATTTTAATATTAAAATAATACATGCTAGTTTATAAGTTTTTTTTAATTAGTTGTAAGAATAGGGTAAGTTAGGTTAGGGTTTTATTAAAAAAAAAAAAAATGTAAAAATTGCGTTTTTAAATTTTTTGCAATTAATTAAAATTTTGAAATTAATACATACTTAAAAGTATGATCAAAAAGAGTTCATAATAATTATTAAGAATAACTATTTAACATAAAAAAAACACTTCATTATTTACATGTTAATTTTTAATATAAGAAAAACCTTTTTTGTTAACTATTTTTGTAGGTTAAGTTATTATAAGAATGTAAGAAAATAACAAAATAAAAGTTCAACTAAAAAAAAAAAAAAAACATGTGTGGCAATTGATTTTCCTTATAAAATAAAAGCAGTTATATTTAATTGGTCGATTGGGCATATGATATTCTTGAAGATGAATGATTAAAGGTGGATTTTCAAAATACTAATAGACATTCTGTTAAAAGAGTCTCATTTAATAAAGGCCCTTATTAGCCAAAGACCGCTCGAAAACTGAAGATATTATTAGTATGTTATTCATTTTTAATTACTCATAACTATTTCTCCAGACAGTATCTCTATCTTAAACTTATTTAAACTGAGCTCTCAACTTATATATATATAATATAAGTAACAAAAATATATAATATATATAAAAAATTATATATAATTACTCATATATATATATCGATTTGCATTTCAATCTGTATAAATAAGAATTTTAAAAGAATTCCAAAATTGTTTGTTAAAATTTAAGAAAATAATAAATAAAAATAAGATAATTAATAAAATTTAAATATTTAATATTTAATTTGCATATTTTAATTAACTTAAATAATTTAATAAAAATTTTATTTATTTTTATTTATTTAAAAAAATATTTTAATATTTATTCAATATTATAATAAGTTTTGATATCATTTAATCAAAATAAATTTTGTTATATTTAATATAAAAATATTAAACAAATATTGAACTTAAATCATATAGAAAACAATACTATAGTATATTTAATTAAATTTATATTAAAGAAGAGCTATTTTTTCCATATTTCAATTTAGTTAGTAAATGTACCTGTGAATTAATCTATATATATAAAAGGGAATGTTTGTTTGTTTGTTTGTTTGTTTGTATGTAGCGAATAGACTCCTAAACTGCCCAGCCGATTTTCATGAAAATTTGTATATAGGGGTTTTTGGGTACGGAAAGAAATCGTGGCCCAAAAATTTTGCTCTAACGGACCGCCAAGTTGGGGCTGTGGTGCAAGTATTTAAACTTCTTTGTTCTAAAATGAAAACGGTTTGACCGATTGACTTCAAATTTTGTATACGTGATGCTCTTTGAGAATTGAGTAGACATTATTAACAGTTTTGGAATTTCTTAACCCATGTCGGGCCGACGGGTGGTCAAAAAAAATTTTGGGTCCAAATTTTGTCCGATTTTACGAAATTCTGCTTTAGCTTAAAAGAAAGCCCCAAACAAAATTTTGTTGAGTTCCATTAACCCATTGCGGCCCAACAGCTTTTTATAGCTTTTTTCAATATTTTACTTTAAATTCGAAACGGTTTGACCGATTGACTTCAAATTTTGTATACGTGATTCTCCTTGAGAATTGAGTTGACACTATTAACAGTTTTGGAATTTGTTAACCCATGTCGGGCCGACGGGTGGTCAAAAAAAATTTTGGTTCCAAATTTTGTCCGATTTTACGAAATTCTGCTTTACCTTTAAAGAAATCCCCAAAAAAAATTTTATTGAGTTCCATTAACCCATTGCGGCCCCAAAGCTTTTTATAGGTTTTTTCAATACTTTACTCTAAATTCGAAACGGTTCGACCAATTGACTTCAAATTTTGTATACGTGATGCTCCTTGAGAATTGAGTTGACACTATTAACAATTTTGGAATTTATTAACCCATGTTGGGCCGACGGGGTGTCAAAAAAAATGTTGGGTCCGAATTTTGTCCGATTTTATGAAATTCTGCTTTGGCTAAAAAGAAAACCCAGAAAAAAATTTTATTGACTTGCATTAACCCATTGGGGCCAACAGCTTTTTATAGGTTTTTTCAATACTTAACTCTAAATTAAAAACGGTTTGACCGATTTTCTTTAAATTTTGTATAAGTGCTCCCCTGTGAGAATTGAGTTGACACTATTAACAGATATGGAATTTGTTAACCCATGTCGGCCCGACGGTTGGTCAAAATAATTTTGGAAGCTAATATTGTCAAAATTTGCGAAGTACTGCTTTGGCTAAAAAGAAAGCCCCAAAAAAATTTTGTTGAGTGATTTGGAAGCAAATTACGTCCAATTTTGCGCAATACTGCTTTGCCCAAAGAGAAAGTGTAGTTCCGTTAACCCAGTGGGGCACAGTGGCTTTTAATAGATTTTTGCGTTACTTAACTCTAAAGTAGAAACGATTTGACCGGTTTAACTCAAATTTTATATGTGTGAAGCAACTTGATAATGGAGTTGAGTCTGTTAACAGTGGGTCCTAAGATTGGTCAAAAAAATTTTTTTGGAAGTAACAGAATTTTGAAATACAGAAAGTTTCAAAAATTACTAGAATAATCCTAGAAAAATCGTTTTAAAAAGATTGCTTTCACACATTTTAAAATTTACATGTGTAAACCGTGTGAAGTTTTGTGTTAACTTTTTGCAGTAACATCAAATTCAATTAAACCTCCATTGAGAGGCGCAGCAACGCGCACCGGGTATTAGCTAGTTAAATATAAATTTTAAAAATTTATTAATCAGATTTTCATAAATCAATTTTAACTAATAAACTTATTAGAACAAAGTTCTTAAATTCTTGAATAAATGTTGAAATTAAAGATAGCCTATTAGGTTAACATCTTTTAATATTATATTTTTTATATAATACAAAAATCAATTATTAAATCTTATTCCAAAATATTAATTTGCATAATGTTATGTAAATATTTAATTGATATTTCAAGTTTAAACAACTAATTACAAAACTATTAACAAAATATGGTTGTAAAACAGTGAGACAAAAAGATTTTAACACAAAATTTACATAAATTTAATTAACCATTGAAATGTGATAACTGCTTATAATAAATGTTAATCAATTCAGAATTTTGTGTAATAGTTAAGTTCATGATATTTCGAAAAAAATTTAGTAATATTTAATATCCTAATAGTATTAATGTATGTACTCGTAATTTTTAGTTCATTTTCAAAAAATTTTGAAAAAATGTATCTTTTTTACGTCCGGCCATCCCTGTGTTGATACAACCTCTACACCGTTTGAAATAAGGAAAGCTGCCTAGAGCCTCCCAATGTCAAGAAAAGTCCTATATTTGAACTGTCATAACAAAAATTCTGTACCTTTTGTATGTACCTTTTAATTTGAAAACGGTAACATAGCTGTAATTATAAGCTATATAAATATATGTAAACTTAATATATAATGTTTCACGGTAACGGTACTTTAATATACCGTTATCAAATCTTAAATAATGTGAATGGCAAAAGCTAAAGCTATATAATATATTTAGAATCATTTGACAAAAGTTATATCCTTAGAAATAAGTATGAGTCATGTAAGAAAATTTATTTGTGACGGTTCCTTAAAATTAAAAACAGTTTTCCCCCATTTTTGATTAAATTATAAAATATTAAGAAAAGGTCAAAATTTTAGTGCAAGTCAAAATTTATTTCCTGAAACTTAAAAGTTTGTGCAGGGGAAGGAGTTGGGTGCCTGGTAAAACCATCTAGAACCAGCATAAGTAGCCTTCCCTATTTAAAGGCTATTAAGACTTTTATCACTTATTTTTTATGTAATCCTCAATATGATACACTCAACAAATATATATATATATATCATATATATATCATATATATATATCATATCATACATTCAACGTCTTTTGCACTTTAAAATATTAGTAAGGGATACCTAATTGATAAAGATGTTACCAATTAAATTTACTGTATCCACACAATATACAGTGTAATTTTTTTTCATATACAATCTAATGTAAAATCTTATTTTTGAACCTAACAATAAATCAAAAGTTTTAAGCGTGGTAAAACCATATTTTTATATCTATTTTTATTATTATTACTCATAACACGTAACTAATCTTAGATAACATTTATAGGATATTCTTATATCAATTGATATATCTTGTTTTCAGTGTATATGTGTTTGCTTTTGTGTTAAATTGTGTTACAAAAAACACAACAAAATTCAAAATCTAAAACATCTTTAATACAACACAACACAACACAATACAATACAGTACAATATACACAAATTTCATATGTAATCGGATGTATTTTATAGTAAGTACTTTAATAATATATGAATGACTGGAAGTATGTAGGTATGTATAGTACAAATCAGAATTTAGATAAGTGTAAAATTCCGTTAAATTTTGCACTATTAAAGTGAACCAAAAAAAAAACGAGGAAGATTATAGTTGCCCTTGTCAACTTTTAGATACCCGTGCATACCCACTATGGTGTATAAAATAACCGTAATTTACTTCCCTTATACATTTAACTCATTACTCCATAATTTAGACGTAACAAAAAAAAAAAAAAACAATTAACAAAAAAAAAAAAAAATTTAACAAAAAACAAAATTTTCATTCATTGTCCCATAACTTTAGCTTAAAAAAAAAAAAAAAAAAAAAAAACCAAAAAAAAAATGGCCCACCCTAAAATTCCGATGGTCCGAGTGATGTCCAACTTTGCCAACTAACTTGCCCTATTACTTTACCTGCCCAATTTTAATTTTAACCTTATAGCTTCATTAGATTCACAGTTATTGCATCGAAAACTTTGTATGGCAGCCCCCCAAAATGGGGCCGAAACATTTTGAAACATCATATAAGTGCTCGATTCATTATATAAATAACTGTGTGTAATTTTTATCGTCGTAGTATAATTAGTTTTGTAGAAATTCATATTGGTGCAAAGAAGTTGTATGGCAGCCCCCCGAAAATGGGGCCCTAACATTTTGAAACTTCATATAAGTGCTCGATTCATTATATTACTAACCGTGTGTAATTTTCAGCCTCGTAGTATAATTAGTTTTGAGGAAATTCATATTGGTGCAAAGAAGTTGTATGGCAGCCCCCCGAAAATGGGGCCCTAACAATTTGAAACTTCATATAAGTGCCGGAGTCATTATAAAACTAACCGTGTGTAATTTTCAGCCTCGTAGTATAATTAGTTTCGAAGAAATTCATACTGGTGCAAAGAAGTTGTATGGCAGCTCCTCGAAGCCTTGGTCCGATTTTAACCAAAAACAATAGGGAACCTACAAATTGTCTAAAAATTACTTTGTGAAAGTTTCAGAACTCTAGCTCTTATAGTTTTTGAGTTATCGTGCTGACGGACGGACGGACGGACGGACGGACGGACACACATAACTAGATCGATTCACTTTTCGATGCTGATTCGATACGTACCCTTGACACTATATCTAGCTCTTATATTTCGAAGCGTTACAAACGGAGGAGTAATTTTAATATACCCGATGTTCATATATGTATGCACGGGTATAAACATTTATTCATTTGTTGAATAGAAGAGGAACAAAATTGCGATACAAAGCAAAAAAATAATAGAAAATAACAGTAACATTAAAAAATAACATAAGAGACAGAAAAATTTATGTTCAAAAACGCGTTCAAAATGGATATAAAATATAATTGTTATACCCTTCTTTTATCATTTGTTATCCTCCAGCATTAAGTGGAGAAATTATTGTTGAATGAAATAGCTTTGCACCATTTCCACAATTATAATTTCAAAAAAAAAATAAAAAATACAAGTTACCAGATTTTGAAAGATATAATGACAATGATTATTAAGTTCAATGTTTTCATTTGAAATGTCATATTATTAATATTTTACCACAATTACACTGAGCATCATAATTCAATATTTTAATATTTGAAACATAGTTTCATGTTATGTTAATTAATTGAACTCGAATATTTCCAAAATAAATATTTATAAATGATTTGTTTTTTAAAGTTTGACATTTAAGGCCTTAATGTCACGTTTTTAGATCTATTATTTCATAAATGTTTTTAATTTTATAATCCTAAATTTTCTAATTTCTATTCGCAAAAATCATTTCACATCCCTATGCTTGATATCAAATTGCTCACTTATATCTGAGGTTTCACTCTAAAATTTGATTAAAAAACGGTGGTGGTTTTAGTCGCATACAACATATAGGATCTACACGCAATTCCAATAGGTGACTTTTGAAGCTTTCCACTTTACGCTGTAAAAAATTAGATCTGCTGTGTATTTCGCACTTACTTGAACAGTTTTGTATTCCAATTGAAAAAATACAACTTTTCAGAAATGTCAACATGTCCTAAGCGTCAACACATTCGAAAGTTTAACGCACATTTTAAATTGAATCTTTTAAAATAATTAAAGGGAAAAATTACAAAATCGTAATTGCGAAGTTGCAAATCTTCTTCTTCTCTTTAAAACCAACTTATTCGCATAATTGTATAGGTAAATCGAAGCAGTTTATTTCCTAATTAAAAAATAAAATATATAAAAATATATATAACACTTATGTCAAATAATAGATTGCGTACGAAATATCGCATTTGTGTATTCATAATCTTATACAATAGCTACATTGGACGCTACAATCAACGGCTTAGTGCCATATAACGGTTAAAAAAACTGATATCTATAGGTTAAAAAAGACTTTGTGAATGAGCTACACTCCTTCAAAGGAAAATAGTAAACAAAAATATAAGTTGCAAGTTGTAAAATGCAACTAAATATTAATACTACTAGCTTATATGAATACTAATTGCTATTATAATTCATAATGTAATATCAAACCTTTACTTTTGTAGCTTTGAGCAAACTTTGCTAAGTATTCTTTTAATGCATTTATTCTTTAGATCTTTCAAAGCTTATTTTATAAATTTAATAACGCGCAACATAACATCGTTAAATTTTTATGAAGCTCACTGTAGATAATCTTCATCTAACCCTGTAAAGAATAATCCATTTTAAATTAAAGATTCTCATTTTGAGATTTATTTAAACGGATTTGAAACGGTTTATAAAATTGCAATTTTTATCAAATTGTTGTCAAATTTAATGGTTGGCTGCATTGTAACAACAAAAAAAAAATCGTAATTTTCTTTTGTAATCCAAATGTCAATGACATTCTCAATAAAATGAAACAGAAACTTATTATCCGAATTACTTTTAAATTTTAAATGTTATGAGTTTTTTCTAAATTGCTGAAATTCATTTGACTTCATTTTGTTTTTCTTTTATCATTTAATTAAAATCGTGATAATTTCTTTGGTTTTGTTTATTTCAATTAAAATTTAAAAGCAAAAGGTTCATTAGCAATCTCATTATCACGCTCTGAAAAATTAAACGCATTGTGGACATGATTAAATTAAAATAAAATTAAATAACCACAAAACAAACGAATATAATTTGAAAACTATCAGACTTGAAAAATATTAACAGGGATCATGAAATTCTTAAATTAAAATTTACAAGTGTTGAACAAAAGTAACTTGATTTAATGTTCATGTATTGTACTATAGTATGACAAATGTGTATGTAAGAAATGTTATGTGATTTAAAGAGGTGTATACTAAAACGTTTAAAAAAAAATCACTAGTGAATAACGGAATAAATGTCAAGAGACCGCTATAAAAGTTAGTAAAAATTGTTTTATTATGATTACTTTAACAGTTAATTAAGATTTAAGACTTTATGAAATCAAATTCAATCTGTCAAAAAAGGAAAAATAAAAAATGACTGTCAAATGACTTTTCAAGATTTCAAATGATTTTAAGGATAGATAATCTAGCTTAGAAAAAAGTTATTCCTCAATCAAAAACGATACAAGCTATTAAATGAGTATATTTGAACATCAATATCATCATCATTTATTTTAATTGGCTTGTTCGGTCACAAAATTGCCGGTCGCGGCTCAATTAGTTATTAATAGCTAATGATTTGAAAGCGAAAATCGCTCGAGTTTTGAACGTCTCGCAATATTTTTGAATGAAAATTTTTAATCTAAAGTTAAATTTTTAAATGAAACCTTAGTTACTTTAAATAAATTTCAAATAAATTTCAATTTAAATGAATTTTGAAGACTCTTCTCCACATCTCGAAAATGAATTACACTTAATGCTTCATATATTGCGTCGCTTTTCTTGTGACGCTTTTTTCTAAAATTTAAAGCTGTTAAGTGGTATTCTACTGCTAGAAAATATTATTTATTCTTTTGAAAATATATATTTAAGATTCATTTTTGGTTTTTTTTACTCTTTTTATACCCTACACCTATAGAATAAGTAAAGGGGTATATTAACTTTGGTATGGTGTTTGTAACCACCTAAAGGAAGCGAGCTAGATATGGAAAAGTATATATATTTGTGATCAGCGTGACCGCTTTAGTCGATATAGCCATGTCCGTCCGTCCGTCCGTCCGTCCGTCCGTAGGCACGATAACTCAAAAAATAATGGAGCTATCTTGATGAAATTTTAACTGTAGGTTACTAGGACTGAAAGTACGGCGGGGATTGCATATGGGCGAAATCGACCCATGGGTTCGGATTCTGGACCTTTTAATCGGTTTCAGGGCTAACGAACAAATATAAAAAATCACGATAACTCAACAACTAATGACGCTATCTTCATCAAATTTGTGCTGTAGGTTACTAGTAATGAAACTACTTCGGGAATTGCGTAAGGTCGGGATTGGACCATGGGTTCGGAACCTAGAACTTTTTGATCGAATTTAGGCCAAACGAGCATAATTCCGAAACCAATGAAGATAGAACCTCCAAATTTGGTATCAGGGTGTCCCTTCCTATTTCGTAAGTGTCTTGTGAATTTGGGTCCAATTGGAGTAGTGGGTCGGGGACCAGCCACACATTTCCGAAGACCTTAAAGCATATCTTCAAAATTAATAAAGATAACAACTTGAAAAAATGTAGCAGCTTCCAATTTGCCACAAGGGTGTTCTTTACAAATGTAGAAGCTTCCAATTTGCCACAAGGGTGTTTTTTACTATTTCTTGCGTGCCCCCCTAATTTAGGATCAATTGGAGTGGTGGTTCAAAACCTCTCTTAGACCTCCCAATTGTGTAAAAGCTTATCATCGAAATTAATAAAACTAGTAACTTAAAATTAAGATAGAGCGTTCCAATTGTGTACAAGGGTTAACTAGTATTGAGAGTATGACGGGAACTGCATATGGGCAAAATCGTAACATGGTTTCGGGTCCTGGAACCCTTGAAAAGTTCAAGGACTAACAGACATATATCTTACAAACACCATAACTCAAAAAATAATGCCGGTATTTTGATGAAATTTAACAGTAGGTTACTAGTAATGAAAGTACCATGGGAATTGGTTGTGGTCGAGTTTAATTTTGAAGCCAAAGAATATATTTCCTATGTCCTATGTGTCTCCGAAATCTAGACTTAATTGTAGTGGTTCAGCTATGTTCAAAGGTACTTGCTGCATTTATGTAAAATTTATTTTTATATTTAAATGAATTATATGAAAAGGTGTAAATTTTTAATTGTATTTTAGAAATACATTTATTGCATATTTTGCGTTTATAAGCTTTTCTATTAGGTATATAAACTAACCATTTAAAATAATTGCAATTTTGAAAAATTTGGATTATTAAATATATTATGCTTTGATTATCTTTTTATCACAAAATTTAATAATTAGAATTTTTTCATTTTGTAATTGAATTGGAATAAATATATTTTCATTTATTTCAAGTTTGTTTGTTTTTTAATATTTTTAAATAGATAAATTAGTAAGAATTTGTAGTATTTTTTAATAGATAGTGTAATTAGAAAATGTTTTTAGTATTATACAGTTAATTTGGTTAGCTATGTCTTACGATCAAATTAATAACAGCTTCTATGGTGTTAAAATGACTTATGGATATATCCTTAAATTTGAACCAAATAGGTGTAGGGTATTTCTAAGTCGGTTGCACCGACTGACTGTATCTTTACTTGTTTTTAACTTATTTTAACAGTAAGGTTAGAAATTTCAATTCCAAAAGCAAAATAAACTGCATTCTAACCATGACGATGAAAGTTCATAATTCATTTACATGAAAATTTTGGAAATGAATTATGTTTATTTTTGCAAAGTGCTGCTTTGGCTTAAAAGAAAGTCTCAAAGATATTTTTTTTTCCAGTTCCGTTAACCACTTGCGCACTAATTTACCATGCCTCATTTACATTTACACCATGTGTAATTTTTAGCACATTTTCAAAGAATTTTGTAAAAATGTGCCTATATAGCTTCACTCTGTCCGTCCGTCTGTCCGTCTGTCCGTCTGTCCGTATGTTTACAAAAACTTTTACATCGTTTGAAATAGAGAAAAGAAGTTCTAACCACTAGTAGGTATTACAAAAAAAATAATTTCGTAGAAGAATTTTTTTCTGTAGCCCCACCTGTTACGGGGCTACAGCCCCCCAAAGTTGGAAAAAGCCCTATATTTAATTTGTTATAACAAGAGTTCTGTTAGATATATTTTCAACGTGAAAACGGCAAACGATAGCTGGTTTCATAAGCTTTATAAATATTTAAAAGCCAAATGTTTAGGGTTGCCATACGGTACTAAAATTTACCATTATATAAAACTCAATTTTTGCAAAATTTTTGGTCCCATTTATCTCCTAAACGGTTTAAGATAGGGTCCTGAAATTTTGGGAAAAGTTAGATCCTCAAATATTAGTAGGAGTCGGTTAAGAAAATTTTGTTCTCAAGCCCCCTGTTTAGGAGCTATAAGGGTTCGAAAATTTAACTTTTGCTATTTTTAAGCACCTGTAACTTGAATACCTGTCCAATTTTTTTTTTATTAATATACAAAATTTAAAAGCTCAACATTATATTTTAACATATGTTAAAGGTTTTTCTTAAATTTAAAAGCGGTTCCTTAAATTGAAGAAAGTGTCTCTCAGTTTTACCCATTTTTACTTAGATTGTATAATTCTAAGTAAAATTCCAAATTTTTGTGGAATTCACAATTTAATTCCGAGAATCTAAAAAAATGGAGGGGGACGGAGGGGAAGGGGAGTTAGATGAACTTAGATCCTTGAGAAACTTGGAAACCTTCCCCATTAAAGGGCTATAAGAAATTTAAAATAAAAACTTTACTGTTAGCAGTAAATTTTATAATTAAACAGTAACTATTTCCAAGTAAATATTTCCAAAGTTAAACTCAGTATGTAATACAATATAAATTTGAAAATGTGCTTTTTTAAAAACCCTTTGTTTTTTTTTCATCACTTGTTGTGTTAATTTTTTCTAATAACATCAATGTCAAATAAAAACCCAGCGCAACAACGCAAGTTGTGTACTAACTAGTTTATTATAAAGTTTTAAATTTAAATTGCGTGAAAAACAATTAACAATAAACTTTTCATTTAAATTTAAATTATTTAGTTATGTAAAATTATTATTCATATGAGTCAATCTACTGTTTTTTTTTTTGATTTCCAAAAGTATTCAAATGTATTTCCATTTGTATGCTAATATCAACTTGATTTAATCAATGTACAGTTTATATAAAATCTTGTTTAATACAGTGTTTGGGTTGTTTCCCTTAATTTACATTGAAAGTTTTGTACAAAAATTTGCAATAAAATTTAAAATCAACATTGTTAACAGAATTGTAAATGGCTAAATAAAAAAAAATAAAGGACATACTTCAAGGATCTTTCATGTATACATTCAATATAGTAGATGTTTGAATTTTTGTTTGTTATACTACTTTTTTATATTTGTCAACACTTTAACCAACATGGTCGTTTAACATTCTCACCACACTTATGTGTGTTTTCACACTTGAACACATAGTGTGAGAAAATTTTTGATTTATTCTCTTAAAAATTTGAAAATGAAAATAAAAGCACGAAACAGATGCACATACTACATATGTGTTGGTGTTCTAAACAAAAGAAATATGACAACTGTATAATTTACTGTTAATATAAATGACAGCTGTATTGTTTTTGACAAATGTCGCAAAATTTGTTAAAATATGGTTTGAAATTTGGAATCATTAAAATGCATTGCATATTTTGGTTTTTATTTCAATGTTTTAAAATATGGAATTTTCAATTTTCATAGAATTAAAAGCAGCTTTGAGTCCTGGTGGCAATAGAAATAAAGCTTGTTTTTTTTCAATTGTCTATTGTGGAAATGTGATAAGGATATGTGTTGAACTTATATCTTGAAAATGCAATTCTCATGGATGTATTATGTATATATTGTCACTCATCCTGAATATAAAAATAAATTGAAATTTTTTTTTGTACCTTCACAATCTGTAATTGTTTGCTTTTTTTCTACGTGTTATGTGGGAAAGTGTTAAAGTAAAACAAAAACCAATTCAATTTAATTCATGAGGACGTTTGTGTTTTTATAAGAAGGACATTCATGTTTGAATATAGGTACATGCATGACCTATAATCGATTGTGACAACACTATGTACTATACTAAAGTATTACCCAAAATAGAATACATTTATTAACATTATGTAGTTATATTTGCGTCCGTTTTCTTTGTTTACGTTTTTTACAGGGTTGAAAATGCTAAAAGTGTTTTTAATACAATAAATTAAGTGTTGATTAAACCAATATTTATCTTGTAAGTAGCTTAAATATTGAACTTTCGATTCATTAGTTTTGAATTAAAGAATAACTATTGTTTTTGATGATTATTTGTTATTGTAATTTAAAAAAAAATTTACAGGAAATTTAGTACATGTCATTGACAGAGCCTACATCCTTTTAATGTCCTTTATTATAAAGATGGCATATTATAGTTTTTGTTTATAAAAGAGAGATTATGAAATAACCTAAACAGTTAAAGTAATAAAAAAAAAATCTAAAGGGTTTCTGAAGATAATAGGACTCCGCGTAGAGTATGCTAACTGTACTTTATAACGTAACTTTTCAAAAATATATATCACTATTGGTGCATATCGTTCTTTAAGGACAAAAAGGGAATGACATAAGCAGAATTAAGGACGAAAAGGAGAAATATATATTTTTAATGAAATATAATTTTGGGGGTCTCTTTTGGGAAAGTCCTGAGATATTTTGTTTGTATGAAAAGATATGAAACACTGTTTTTTTTTCCAAAATTTTAAACTTTGAACTCTGATATATCCACAATGAAACAAGTCAGTACAACCGACATAGAAATACCCTACACCTATTTGGTTCAAATTAAATCAGATATTCGTATCCACAATGTCTTAATTATATATCACCTATGGTAATAATTCAATAAAATATGTGATATAATGAAAATTAAATAAAAGAAACTTAAACGTTTATAAAAAAATATTTAGTTTTTAATTTAAAAATTTTGTTTAAATTATGGTAAATTCTTAGCCTCTTAAAATAATAAAAGTGTTAAATAAAAACGGAAATAGGAAAGAACCCTTGTGTATCAAATTTAAAGTTTCTATCTTTTTGAATTTCGAATATAAACTTTTTAATTAGGAAATATCTTCTTTGGCTTCTAAATTCTACTCGTTCGGCCTCAAATCGATCAAAAGCTTGTAGAATCCGAACTCATTGTCCGAACTCGACCAGAACCAATTCCCATGGTACTTTCATTACTAGTAACCTAGAGTTTAAATTTCATCAAAATAGCGGCATTATTTTTTGAGTTATGGTGTTTTTAAGATATATATTTGTTAGCCCTTAAACTTTTCAAAGCTTCTAGATCCCGAAACCATGGTACTATTTTACCCATATGCAGTCGCCGTCATACTTTCAATACTAGTTAACCCTTGTATACAATTGCAAAGTTCTATATTAATTTTAAGTTATTATTTTTATTAATTTCGATGATAAGCTTCTAAACCTTGTGAGGCCTAAGGTCTTCGGAACTGAGTAGCTGGTCCTCGACCCACTACTCTAATTGGGCCCAAATTTCATGGGCACTAAGGAAATAGGAAGGGACACCCTGATACCTAATTTGGAGGTTCTATATTCATTGGTTTAGGAATTATGCTCGTTTGGCCTAAATTCGATCAAAAAGTTCTAAGTTCCGAACCCATTGTCGAATCCTCACCATACGCAATCACCGCGTATGGTGAGTTACAAACACCATACCAAATTTAATATACTCTTTTACCTATTCTATAGGTGTAGGGTATAAAAATATATCTTTAACAAAGACCGATCAATTAAATGTGTAGCAGAATTAGAGATATATGAGTTTTAAAATCCATTTACAAGAAATCAGTATTGAAGTTGTAAGAATATTACATATTTCTTGAAATCAAAATTTCTATTTAACATCTTTAAAATCTTTTACATTATAAATTAAAATAGTTTAAATTTTAAATACTATAAAGTCTTTACTTTAATTATGATAATAATAGTATAATTCATTTAATTCTCAATGGACTTGAATAAATAGTCCTAATAGTTTAACTAAATTATATGAATATAATTTTGAATATTTAATAGTCTTAGGGCCAGTTTCACCGCTTTCTGATAAACTTCTAGATAGCTATCTTCTAGATTAACTATCTGGCAGATAAAAGTATTAGATAATATTGTTTCTGTTTCACAGTCAAACTTAATAATAAATTATCTGGCTGATAACTTTATGTCTTGGATAACGTAATCGTTATAAAATTGTATATTTTTAGGATGAATTTGTACTAAAAATGATACAAAATATAAATACAAAAATAAAAAATTTCAAACATCAATTTTTTAAAAATATAAAAAATATAAATACGAAACTTAACAAACAAAAATTTAATTTCATAATGGAGAAGTTAAAAAAAAGTGATAGGGCTGTAAATTTCAGTCAAGAGGAGACGGAAGAGCTCCTTAAACAGGTGGAGCTAAAGAAATATATCGTTGAAAATAAGAAAAGCGATTCCGTAACATGGCAGGAAAAAAAAGGGCTTGGAAAGCAATTGAATGAGCTTTTAATAGTGCGATTGGAGGCCAAATTCTCGATTTATTAGTCTCTGTTTTATAAAGGAATTATTAAAAATTGTTTGATCATGACATGAACCAGGCCACCTAGCAACAATGTCGGAAAATTTTAATTACGCGTCTACTACAGCTTGAACATTAAAAGAAAAATTGTGCTTTCTGTGTTTGTAGTATTCTGCATTTTCTCCTCCTGCGAAAACTTTTATTAATTTAAGTGAATGTACATTTATTCTAAATCCTACCTGGTGATTTGATCACAACGTGCGTACAATCTATGGTACCTATAACTCTAGGAAATTTGGCAATGTCGTAAAATTCTTTCATAACATTTTGTAGATTTGGCGAAAATTTTACAAAGGAAGGTCTTAATTTAGCTATTGCTTTAGATACTTGGTCTACTATTCTTGAAGCAGATGCTCTGCTGACAACATTGAAATCACCTGCCACAATCAAAAAGCACCCTGTTGCAAAATAACGTAAAGCTAATAGTAATCTATTTCTTGGTGATATTGCAGAGTTACTAAAATAAGTATAAACATATTAATTTTTTCTTTTCTTGAAGAATTTAAGTTATACTTCACAAATTTGTTGTCATTTTTATTTCATTTTGTATTAAAGACAATATATAACTAACTGCCGGTTTAGTTAATCTTAATCTTGATCTAAAATCAACATCATCAAGTAGTTCATAATAATCTGACCGTATTCTAATTATGCGTGATCTACGTAAATGTGATATATTATTAAAATATTCATCAAATTCATCTTCTATGTACTCAAAAAAATTCATTTTGTTTTAATTACAAAAATTCAAAAAAAAAAAAATTTTGTTTAATTCAAAAATAAAAATTTTATCTGCCAGATAAAATTTTATTCACAGCATAAGGTGGCTGATAAATTATCAGAAACTTTATCTATTAGATAGGGATATCCGACAGTTGTGAAACAGAAACTTATGATTTATCTATAAGATAAGTTCTGAATAGTCTATCAGCCAGTTTATCTATAAGCGGTGAAACTGGCCCTTAGACAATTTACGAAATAACTTTTTATGTTTCGCATTTTCAAATTTTCATTCTCTGCAGAGAATTTTTTCAAATATTTTAAAGACCTTTTAAAAACACACTGAGTGTGGAGAGTGGAACATGTTTTAACAGATAACTTTTAGCAATTAAAGTTTTTATTTCTTCTCTCATGAGAGAAATTTGTTATCATTTAAATGGAAAAAATTATTTTATTACTTTGTAACATTTTACAGATTAAAGAATAAAGAAAACACATGTTAACTTATTTTATATGCTTGTGTATGAAAAGTCTCCTCAAATTTAAAAATGCCTGTAAATCTTAATTTAAATAAAAAAAAATTGAATTAAATAAAATATATCAGGGTTACAAAAAGATCAAATTTCAATTCAACTCATCGCTCAAATCAAATTTTTAGTTAGCTCAAATTCTGAGCTACGTCATAGCTTCATCTATATAAATAAGCATAAATGTTGAGTTAGCTAATAGTTTGAGCTTTACATATAACCTTACAATTTGAACTAGCTCCTTTGTGAGTTAGCTGACAGTTTGAGCTATACATATAAGCTCACACGTTGAGTTAGGTGTTGAGTTGAGCGTGGGTTGAGCGCAAAATTTGAGCTTATGCGTATGGCTCAATCTATGAGCTAGCTCATCATTGGGGCTTATTCGTGTAGCTTAAACTAAAAATTAGCTCAGCACACGAATTGAGCTTTGAGATGAACTTTACATTTAAGTTTGACTTGTACAACCCTGAATTATATCATAAGCTTTTTTGAAAAAAACTAATTTTAAATATTAATTAGAAATTTTAATACCATTTAAATCTATAGTCACCCCTTAGCGGAACTTTATTCAAAAGGTTAATAAAGTGTTGTTCAGTAAAGCGTTAAATAATAAAGTTCCCTAGGACTTTAGTTTCTAAGTATTAACTTTTACTAAAAATCTTCAGAATTTAAAAAAACGAAACTGTTGTATGTACAAGTAAAATGTTTTTCTTCAAAATTAAATTCAAAAATTTATTTTAAAAAAAAACGCGGAAGAGTGTAGTAGAGTAGACTGTGTCAACTCTGGGATACCCGTATGACCTTAACATATACATTATATCATTCGGTTAATTACTTTTGGCAAAATTTCAAACATACAGCTTTATTAGGTGTAGTGTAATGCTCATATAAAAGTAGGAGTTGTATGGCAGCTACTCGAACCCACTGCAGTAGACCAACCAAATTTTGAAGAAACTTTGGCCATAAAACTAAACTACTTTTAGCAAAATTTCAGATACGCTGCTGTAATAGGTACAGAGTAATACTTATAAGAATTTGCGAAAATTTCAAGATCCTAGCTCCTTTCCTTTTTGAGTTATCGTGCGGACGGACGGACGAACGGACAGACGGACGGACATACATAGCTAAATCGCTAAATACCCTTTGACTATATAGCCATACGGGTATAAAGATGTAAGCCTAGAAATTTATTAGGTGTAATATGTATGTACATTTTCTAAATGTTCTTTCATTGTTCTATTGAATTTTTAGGTAAATTAGAGTTAACGGAATTAAACTTTGATTAAAATTCCATTTCCCATTCCTATTTCATTCATTATATTTCCTTAATAATTTTGTAACCGATATTCTTTCTCTCAGCATCAAAAAAAGCTTGAGAAAGAGCAGATTAAATTTAAAAATTATTGAAGGGCAAAAAATGTTTGAAAGTGGTCCGAAAACAAAGATTCTTGGATTTTAATTTATACAAATACAAAAGTTCTCCAAATTAAATTTAAAACAAAATCATAATAAAAAATTTAAATTTTTCAGGAAAGCGTAATGAATAAATTAAAATCACTAATAAAATTTTCTTCTTTGTATATAAAAACTTTATATATATAACAACTTATGTATTTGAGATATGTAGGCAACATAAATAACAATGTAAATTACATACAACTGAACAATTATGAACATTTACTTGAATTATTTATTTAAATTTAAAGAAAACATATTTGTATACCGTGTAGCATTCATACATTAACATTTTAATTGGATTTGCCATTGTTTATCAATCTTTTTTAACCCCTCCATTTCCAGTATGATTTTTATAATACTCTCTAGGTAAACTTTTTTAGCACATTTCGAAAAGAGTTCTATAAATTATATATTGTAACATAGAGCTGTTTTTAATACGAACAACTCTATGTTTACAAAATCGTAGGGTTTTCATACGGTATCTTAATTTACCGCCATGCGAAACTCAAAATTTTTAACCCCTCGCATCTATGAAATTTTCCTATCTTTAAATTGTATAATTTTGGAAACGTGATAATTAATGTGAATTTTTTTTAGCTAGCACCTAATCTTGTAACTAATATTTTCAGAGAATTAAATACTTCTTTTCCAAATATTGTCTTGTAGGAGCTAAACATCAGTGTATATTTCTTAAACCTTAAATGAGAATTAGCTTAAAACTGCTCACTTATAGAATGTTGACTTTTAAAATTTAAAAAATTTGGATTAAAATCAATTTAAAGTTTAAAAAAATGAAACATAACTTTTAAAAACCGAAACGCTTTTCATTCAACTTCTTGTTTTTGTAGATAAGTGGGTTTTCTAAATGATTTCCAATTCATTCTAAAAACTTTTTACGTAACGCAAAAATCTCATATACCATTTCAGGGTGAGGATTTAATTAATAAAACCAATATTCTTCTTTGAAAATTGATAACGTGCCAAAATTTATTTCCATTGATAGCTTCTGATCCACCCTCATAGAGAATAAATTAGAAATTTTTATACCCGTATGAATACATAGTCAAAGGGTATAATAAATTTGCCATTACGTTTGTGACGCAGAGAAGGAGGGGGGGGTAGATATAGACTCAAGTGTATGGATCGGATCAGAATCGAAAAATAAATCGATTTAGCTATGTATGTCCGTCCGTCCGTCCGTCCGTCCGTCCGTCTGTTCGTCTGTCCGTCCGCACGATCACTCAAAAACTAAAGGAGCTACGATATTGAAATTTCGCAAATTCCTTTTTTTGCAATAGCCGTCATCGCTATTTAAATCCAGCCATTTTAGTCCATGGGTTCGGGTAGCTGCCATACAACTCCTTTTTTTATATGAGTATTACTCTGTACCTATTACAGCTGCATGTCTGAAATTTTGCCAAAAGTAGTTTAGTTTTATGGCCAAAGTTTCTGCAAAATTTGGTTGGTCTAGTTTTGGTTGGTTGGTCAGTGGGTTCGAGGAGCTGCCATACAACTTTTTATTTTATATGAGCATTACTCTGCACCTATTGAAGTTGAGTGTCTGAAATTTTGCCAAAAATAGTTTAGTGTAATGGCCAAAGTTACTGCAAAATTTGGTTGGTCTACTACAGAGAGTTCGAGTAGCTGCCATACACTCCTTCTTTTATATGAGCATTACACTACACCTAATAAAGCTGGTATGTTTGAAATTTTGCCAAAAGTAATTAATATTTAAAATAATAATGAAATAATGTTTATATAACGGTCATACGGGTATCCCAGAGTTGACACAGTCTACTCTGCCACACTCTTCCTCGTTTTGTCTCTAAATTTGTTTTTTTTTTAATTTTGAATGTAAAAATTTCAAACATCGTTTTGTTAAGAAGAAGCTTTGTTCGCTAATTTATGCAAGTTCATGACCTTCGTTAAATTAAAAAAAAACTTAAAGAAAAGTGACAGGAAAAAAAACAAAAAAAACTTTGTACACACATGAGTTTACAAAAGAATAAATACGCTTTAATTTAAAAAAAAAACAAGAACATTTTTCAAACTCAAAGTTTTAAAAAGTTTTGTAAAAGGGAAGAAAAACAATGTATAATTTTTGAGTCAACAAACCCCTTTTCATAATTGATGTCATTTATATTTCTTACCATTTTTTCCTACGATCCTACGAGAATGACGTACCTATAATGGATAAAATTTTTATTTTGTAATTTGAAACTTTTTTCATAAGTAAGATGAATCGAATTTAGTTCTTAAGTGTTTGAAGAGCTTGTTAATGTTCAAATTGAGTGTCCTACATATTTAGTGTGCTTGGTAAAAAAAAACCAAAATATGGTAAAATGGAAAAAAATTTTAAAAATTTTATAGATCTTAATTGCTTTACTTCCATCCTGAGTCTGAATAAAACTATAAAATATTGATTCATATATAAATCTTTGATCTATTGTTACAACTCACAGATGATCGTAATAATATTTTATATAAAGGCATTTGTTAGATCAAAATTTATTTAAAGTTGTCAGGGTTATCTAACACTAGTATGACCCACTTTGAAATCCAATAGTATAAGATCGACGAAAGAATCCAATTTGACTTCCTTTTTTGAAAGCTTTTTAATTCAAAAAAAAAAATAAAACGCTGTTGTTGCCATGTAATCATGTCTGAATGCATTCGCAAATAAATGGAAACTTAAGGGTGGTAAAAAATTAAATATATTCAATAACACTTAACTTATAATGTAGCTAAATACAAATACTCCCCAAAAAAACAGTTGGAATAGAAATAGAACACTTTTAATACTAAAAAATTCTCGAAACCACAGGCTTCTACATAGGTAATTGTAGCTCAGTTCATTTATTTGTTTGGGAACCTCATGACTCTTCATCTGGGATCTACTTCTTCAATTTGATAGATTACAAACACAAAAGTGAACTGCCGAATACGCTTCATTGTGAGAGGTGCGTAAGGGAGTGCAGCTTTTTTTCCGCTCTAGATTCCTTTCATCCTTTTCCATCTACTACTCATATCGAAATCAAAACTTAGGTCTTGCTGCCTGTTGTGCATCCCATTCTAAAACCCAATAAATTAACGTATGAAATTATTAAGCATCAGAAAATCATTTAAAAATTATAGTTTTTTGGTTAATTGAAAATATGTCTCTCCCAAACCCCATATTAAATATTAACCAAAGCTTCTTTTACTGGAGGGCCCCTTATATTATAAATGAATTTAAAATTTATAAAATTTTATTAAATTGAAAATTTTGCAATTTAAATTTTATCACTCTAATATTTTCTTTCTGGGTACGTGTTTTACTTAAATTTAGAGAAGACCTCGGCACCTTAAATTAAAAATATGTTGTGCAAAGTAGAAAAAATTTTGGAAGTTTTATTTTCCGAAAGAAAAAAAACTCATTTTAAAAGAAAAGTATTTGGAATTTGTTAAATCAACGTTACCTTTGTGTCTCTTTTGTCAGTTAAGAACACGTGATACTAATTCAATTTTTGTTTCAATGTTCTTTTTGTTGCACAAAGTATAAATTTTAACAGTAATATATAACGTTATATGCCATTATATATATATTATTCTTTTTAGTAAGACCTTCGCATTAAATAAATAAAATTAGATTGAAAAGAATTAAGATCTGATCTGGAATCTATTCTTCATAGTAAAATTTATAATGTATCTGGACCTGTGATGAGTGTGAATATGTATTTTTAAAAATTTATTTTAAGGTGATTAAACTGTTGTAACTGATTAATCTCAAATGTCCTTCAATGTAAAAATTCATTTCTTATAAGACTTTGTTTCTATATAGTACTTTCTTAACATCAACAAGATTTATGCACGTACCACGTCTTTGGGTCTTGTCTTATCTTACTTTATAAAAGCATATTTGACAAAAAAAACAATTTTTGACCACAATGTTGTTGCAACTTTTGTAAAAAAAAATCCTTTTTGAAAATTAATAAATCCTTGAAATTTTTAAAACTTTAAAAGTTTAAACTTTGAAATAGTTATACATTAAACTTATATTATTAAATATTTTAAAATATTGGAATTTAAAAGTTTGCACTTTAAAATTAAATCAAATATTTGGAAATAAAACGGAGAAATAAATACAAGATGGATTGTATAAGCTTTTCTTGTTGCATAATGTGGTTTTGTATTGTAAAATCTATAAGATCTATTGATATTTCTTGTAAATTCTTGCTATTTTAAACATGAGCCGATCTCGTGATCCTATTTTACCCATCTCCCAATCCTGTGGTACAATTTTACACATCGAAGTCGTTCTTTATTTCAACAAAAAACATTGAAACCACATTTCATTAAATTCAGTTTTTGATGAATTATTACAACTTGACATTCTCGAAACTCCTACAAACTTATAAAAGCTGATTTTCATGGTAACCCAACTTTTTAACTCGGTTAGAACTCGAGATTTCTCGAAAAGTCTGGAGTTTTTGTGTGGGAGTCCCCCGATGATCCGTTTTGGCCTATTTCCGAACTTAACAAAGCGTTCATCAAATTCAGTTAAAATTTATGCGAGTTATCGTGTTCTATACATACACACTTAGAATCATCAATACTCCACGAACACACAAAACAAATTCGATATTATGGGTTTCCAACAAAATGGAAAAACTTTTGTTAGGACGTAACAAATTATTTTTTTCCCAACCGAGCAACTTATAACCTTTTCTTCTATACATCGAACAAAAGCTTTATATCAGACTTAACCCCTTTTGTTTAGAGTTATCTTAGACCTAATACATTTATAAACTTTTAAGCTGAGGAAGCAAAGTAAATTACAGTCAGTTTAACAATCCCCTAAAAGTATGCAATATTTTGTTAAAATAACGTAAGCATATAATCCCCCCGAAAATCCTTTTGGACTCTAAATAGTTGTTCTATTATTGCATGCGTCTGAATGGCATATTATATTATTAACAACTTGTTTGGTATGATGTGGTTGAAATTTATACTTAGATAGACAATATGCTATTAAAATGTAATTATAGAGTTGATATGGCATACTTCAGATATTTTTGAAATGAAATGCTTAAATTACATATTACATTTTATATTATTATTGTTTTTTTAAATATCGATTATCGATTCATCGAAAAGTAATTTATAAGTTTAATAGATATAAAAAACAGTATGTTAATTTTTGAACAAGTTTTCTTGTTATTACTTTTGGTATTCAACTTTTTATTCAACTACTGGTAATTTAATTTTTTTTTTTAAATTAAAAAACTGAATAAAATTTAAATTGACAAATAAATGTATTTCGAAAAAAGTTTATGATTATAAAGTATTTAATAATAAAATGTTAATATCATTAAGTGTGAAAAAAATTATATTAAAGGTAATGTGCCCACTAATAGTTCAAGGTAAAAACTTAATAAAATTGTTTTTCATGATTAATTTATAGAAAAGTGTTTTAAAAAAATTCAGTTCATGGGTTTAAAAAAATATAAAAATACTTTTTTAAAAATAGATTAGTTTTTCATTCAAAATTATATAAATATAATTTTATTTTTATTTTTCAAACTTATTCTGAACTGAATTTACTGATTGCATCTGCAATTTATGCAACAAGGAATATTATTTTAATGAAGCAAAAGTTTCATTCTCATAAATATTTTCTTTAAAAACTGGTTAACAAATAACCAATTAAAAAAATTATAGTTGAAAAAAGTATAAAGTACAATCTTATAACTTTAAGATTTCTGTGGGGCATTTGAAATTACTAATATTTATATTAATTGTATCTTCAAACGAAGAAGAGTGTAAAATAGACTGGGTCAGCTCAAAGAGTCTTTTAATTATTTTTTGCAAAATACAAATATATACTTAGTTTTGCTATACGAGTATATTTTACTTTTCTCATTTTAAAGAAAAATTGTATAGCAATTACTCAAATCCTTTCAGCAAATTGGCTATATTTAAATATCGACGACAGCTCTTGTATAAAAATGAGTGAGAATCCTAGCTCCCCTATTTTTCGAGTTATCATACAGACGGATGAATGGTCATACATAGCTAGATTAATTTACTTTTCAATTCCATATCTTTGAGTCTTTGTCTTTGAGATCCGATCCATATCTTTGAGTCTATATTTTTTCTCACTTCTTCTCTACGTCGCAAAAAAAAATGCAAATTTATTATACATTTTTAAAAAACACTACCTGTAGGATAAAAATATAAAATTAATTCATTATAAGACTGCCTGGATTATTTGCTCTATTAAAAAGAGTGGGAGTATTATACAGCATTCGTTCATATCCTGAAATTACTATAATTGAATTTAATTACAAAAGAACTGTGCTAGGTAGCTTTGTATGCTCATTTACTCTGGATGTTTATGAATTCCTGCTATTCGACAAATTAAATTTTCGTTTTAATTTTTATCCAGTTTTTTTTTAAATAACTCTTTAATTTGTAAAATTTTTTGAATATGTTAATTTTTTCCTCTGGGGAAACCTTTTCTTCCCTGGAGAACTATTTTACTTCCCTGGATTTTTCTCAACAAAATTTATGCACGTAGCACGTCTTATGTTCTTGGGTATTCTTACTTTATAAAAACATATTTGACAAAATACAGAATTTTTGACAACAATGGTGTTTCAACTTTTGTAAAAACAAAATACTATTTTAAAATTAATAAATCCTTGAAATTTTTAAAACTTTAAAAGTTTAAATTTTGAAATACATTGTTACATATTAAATGATTCCAACTTAAATATTTTAAAATATTGGAATGTAAAAGTTTGCACTTTAAAATTAAATCAAATGTTTGGAATTTTATCTCCAAGATGGATTATATAAGCTTTTCTTGTTCCATAATGTGGTTTGTATTTTAAAGTCTATTAATATTTCTTGTAAACTCTTGTTATTTAATGCTTTAAATAACTCTTTAATTTGTAAAATTTTTTGAATATGTTAATTTTTTCCTCTGGAGAAACCTTTTCTTCCCTGGAGAACTATTTTACTTCCCTGGATTTTTCTAATTTAAAAATCCTAGCTTTACATTCCGTTTGAACGATAGTCATAGACATTAGAAAATTGTTCTCCTCTTTAGAATTGAATGATTGATAAATTTGGATATAAAATAGTTTTTTCACATGAGATTGGTCCTTTTTCAAATAAAATTAGTTGTTATTTTTCAAATCAATTTATTTTTACTTTTTAAAAAATACTCCCGTATTTTGGGATCCAGAAGTCGAACTAACATAATTTAAAAAATATAGTCACAAATTCCGTACCTAATAGGAACTCTAAGAATGTTTAAAAATTTTTTAAGATAAGTAGAAAAAACTATCACTTAGATTTTTGGAGACTTTTTTTAGGATGGGCTTAAGATTCTGTTTTGCATTACTTAAACACTGTTTTCACTTGAATTTAGTCAAGTTATTTTATCAAATACAAATAGTGCAACAATTTTAAATTACCTTAATTATTTATTCTTAATCAGCCCTGCTTTTTTTTTGGAATCCAGTAGATCATTTTTCAAATATATTGATTCAGTTACTGATCCAAAAATAGGGCTTAAAATAGGATTTATATTGAAAAAGTCTTAATATGAAAAGTAGAGAATATCATATTAACAGCGAATTTAGTATAAAGTATATGTTAAACATTTCAAGGACTCCCTCTTGTTCTACTTTGCTTTAATTGTATTTAAAATTTTTATAGCTCCTGCATTTTAAAAGAAAAAAACGGATATTAAGAATAAAAACAAAATTAAATAAAAATGTTTATGGATTCAGATTTTTTATGATTTCCTTGTTAAAAGCAAAATTCAAAAGAAAAAATCACAACAAAATAAATAATAGAATAAAATTATTATTATTTTATGACAATAATTGGTTTTTATAATTTTTATCATAAAGAGTTGGAGGAAAATTAAAAACAAAACCGGAAAAAAATTAAAAAACATTATATAATAAAAAATATTAGCGTTTAATAAATACACATACACTTGTTTGTATTTGTGTTTCAGTACAGTTTAATAACAACAAACTGTTCAGACGATGTTATTAATGGGTTAAAATAAATAAAATTTTCTTTCTTTAATTTAAATACCTTTCATGTATGTATTTATAAGGATTTATATACAAATATACGCATATATTAAATAAATATTATATGGATGAACAATAAGTTCATTATGTATGATAAAAATTATTATGAAAATAGATTTTTAATACATAGAAGGATTGGTGGCGCCTCATTTCATCTTAGGTATAAAAAAAAATAAATACATTTTACATAAATTTTTTGTATACATGTACACAGTATATTAAAAACTCGGAAACAAACGTACAACATTATTGTTTATATTTCACGTTGTTTATCTAGGGCTTATTATAAAAATGACAACATTAAAAGTATTATAATTTTACTTAAAAAATTAATAAGTGTTTTATATTATGTAAAACAAATTAAATCGATTAAATTATTAAATTTTTTTAAAAAAATTTATCATTTGGTGAATAGTTAGTGACAGTGGTTATCTGTAGATATCCAAAAGTTTGATAACCAATCGTTTACAAAACAATGTATTGCAGTTGATAGTATTAAACAATCTTGTATAGAGTAGTTAGAGAAAAACTTTATTAAATTTTTTCTTAATAATGTTTATTTTATTTAAGGTGAAATCCATATTTTGAATAGTAGCTACATACAATTAAATTAAGACTGAAAAATATAATGTTAGAGCTCCAAATTATCATTTATACCCGGAAAATATTCGCCTAAGTTATTAATATTTAAATGTAGATTTTTTAATCCTAATAACCCTTGAATAGCGAATGTACCGAAATTTTTTTTAGCAAACTTATGCTGAAACTGAAGCATTCAACTCTCGCCACCTCCAAAATATTCAGGTTAATGGAATTAAATTGTGGCTAGCATCAAAATTTGCATCATTTATTAGAATTTTATTGTATTGACATAAATCTGGTTAAATCTGAAACACATGTTAAAATATAATTTGGAATCTTTAATTTTTAGAATAATTTCAGGTTTTGACTCCTTTCAGTTGCTACACAATGGGCGTCACAAAAAACTTTTCTCAGGATCTAAGTTCATCCAATATTTAAAGTTTCTAACTTGTGACTTTTACAAGATATAAGGGTTTTGCATAACTGTAAAATTTAGTACTTTATACATTAGGCAACCCTACACATTTTTTTGATAATACACATATGTTTTTATAAAACTTTTAAAATCAGCTATCCATTACGGTTTTCGGATTGAAAATATATCGTATAGAACTCTTGTTATAACAGTTTTAATATAGCGCGTTTAATGAGGGACCCATCAACAAAATCAATTTAAATATATTATTTGAAATTGGTATATTAAAAATAACATTTACAATATTAAAAATTTAATATTCGGTTTTTCATGAACATAAAAAATCTATAACTTACCTATAATTAAAATCTAAATCTAATAGAAATTTTTGATATTAAATAATTGGCTCGACTCATCCAATTTAATTCAATTAAACATTCATCACTTATTCTATCTATTCAAATTATTTTACAAAATTTTTAATCAATTATGGAAACATGTGATTTATATATATAAAAGTATATATATATATATATATATATAGCAGCAATTATCTACAATATTAAATGAACTTCCCTTAAAGTACACAAAAATACCAATTCACACACGTCTTATATATACATGCCTTGATACAAAATGAAAATTCAATAATAATTATTAGGTAGAATAGCAGTTATATCGATATGTAATTAATATTTTATCGAAAAATTAGCGCCAAAGTTGATAATTCAAATATTTTAGATTATCATTATTATTAATGAAGTGCTAATAATTATACCCTTTTTTTTTTAAATAAACCCTTATTTTGTTATATTTTTTTACATATGAATATCTTAACCTACAAAACAAAGTTAACAAACAAGGTATATCTCTTTTATTTTTAACATTTAAAAATATTTGGATTTTTTTATTGTTAAATTTAATATATATAGTAAGTAAAATTATTTCTGTTTCTGTAAGAACAAAACTATTGTAATATAATCTTATAAATACATTGTAAAATTTAAAAAATCAATGTTAAATAATTTTTTTTTTTTATACCCGTATGACTATATAGTCAAAGGGTATAATAAATTTGCCATTACGTTTGTGACGCAGAGAAGGAGGGGGGGTAGATATAGACTCAAGTGTATGGATCGGATCAGAATCGAAAAAAAAATCGATTTAGCTATGTATGTCCGTCCGTCTGTCCGTCCGTCCGTCTGTCCGTCCGTCTGTCCGTCCGTCCGTCTGTCCGTCCGTCCGTCCGCACGATAACTCAAAAACTAAAGGAGCTAGGATCTTGAAATTTTCGCAAATTCGTTTTTTTGCAATAGCCGTCATCGCTATTTAAATCCAGCCATTTTGGTCCATGGGTTCGGGTAGCTGCCAAACAACTTCTTTTTTATATGAGTATTTCTCTGTACCTATTACAGCTACGTGTCTGAAATTTTGGCAAAAGTAGTTTAGTGTTATGGCCAAAGTTTCTGCAAAATTTGGTTGGTCTACTGCAAAGGGTTCGAGTAGCTGCCATACAACTTCTTATTTTATATGAGCATTACTCTATACCTATTGAAGTTTGGTGTCTGAAATTTTGCCAAAAATAGTTTAGTGTAATGGCCAAAGTTACTGCAAAATTTGGTTGCTCTACTGCCAAGAGTTCGAGTAGCTGCCATACAACTCCTTCTTTTATAAGAGCATTACACTACACCTAATAAATCTGATATGTTTGAAATTTTGGCAAAAGTAATTAATGTTTATAATAATAATGATATAATGTTTATATAACGGTCATACGGGTATCCCAGAGTTGACACAGTCTACTCTACTACACTCTTCCTCGTTTTTTATAAAACTTAACTAACTTAACCTAACTTAACCTAAACTTAAATTTAAATAAACTAACTTATTGACTATAAAATAGCACAAATGCTTTTAGAAATTATATTAAGATGTATTTAACCACCAATAATCTTTATTTATAACTATATCTTTTTCTGATATGGACATTTCATATCTTAAATTATCTCCGTTAATATTGCCTGGGATATACTCGATTTTTTTGCATGTAGCCCGTCTACTATAATGAAATAGTATAGGGACATGATCTTGGTTTTGAGTGTATCTATATTTATCTAAGAAGATGAAATGCTCAGGAGCTATAAAACCCGTGAGCAAGGTCTTCTTAATGTACTCCTCATTGTGGTAAAATATATGTGATATTAAACCATTTTCTGGAGTTTTTAATGCTCTATCAAAATGACTTCTGATTAATTTTATCATAAAATTATCTATTCTCATGATTTTGGCTTCCTTGTACAAATATTTATTAGAATAAAAATGCTTGTATTCGGAATCAGGCTTTCTATGTTTATTAATACAAACTCTTATGCACTTTCTTTCGAATTTACGTATTTTTTCCATTAAGCTTGCACTAATGTTGTACCATATTGGTACCCCATAGACAAGATTTGGCCTAATTAATGTCTGGTAGCATATTATTTTAACTCTATTGCTAATATTTTTGTTGTAAAAGAGTTTTTTAGCTGCCATAAAGGATTTATTGCCTTTATCTATTGAGTATTTTACATGATCTATGAAGTTTAAGTTTCGATGTAACTGAACTCCAAGATATTTAACGAATTTTTTGTTTGCGAGAGTTGACATAGGCGATTTAATTTTAAATTGTTTCCAATTTTTTCTAATGTCTGAACTAGTTTTGTCAACCGTATTACGGAATAATATGGTTTCACATTTGTTAAAGTTCATTTTTAATATCCATATCTTGCAATAATCCTGCACAATATTAAACATTTTTTGTACATTATATTGTATGCTATTTACAGTGTCATTCGCAGAGTATATTATAATATCATCTGCGAATGCCAGGGCGTAGTTATTTCCTTTTACTCGTTCTAGCAAAAATAAAAGATCTGCTGTATATATAGTAAAAAGGATAGGTGCATTAACAATACCTTGCTGAAGACCGTTTTCAATTAGGAATGATTTGTCAGACTCGTTATTTTTGCTATATACTAAAAATTTGTTGTTATATAACATATTTTTAATCAGTATAATTAAGCGTGGCGGGAACTTATATTTTATTAGTTTATAGATTAATCCATCCAACCAAACTGAATTAAAAGCCTTTTCAAAGTCAATCAGACAGGCACCAATGCCGTATTTCTTGTTTATGAACCAGCAGATATCTGAGGTTAATTTGGTTATAGTATTAACAGTACCATGTTTGTGCCTAAACCCAAACTGATTTTCTGGAATAAGATTGATTGACTTTGCATAATTTGAAATTTTGTCGTTTATTAAGGTTTCAAATACTTTACTAATGTTTGGCAGTAAACTTATCGGTCGATAATTGCTGGGATTGGTTGGATCTTTGCCAGGTTTTTTTAGCAATATCGTTTTCGATGTTTTCCAAATATGCGGAAAATACGAATTATTTATTGCATTATTGAATAGGATAACATATTTCGAAATAATTACACCACTTAAATTTTTTAAAACTATGTAATAATTATACCCGTGCATACATATATGACATCGGGTATATTAGATTTGCTCCTCCGTTTGTAACGCATCGATCTAGACGAGCTAGATATAGTGCCAAGGGTACGTATCGGCTCAGAATCCAAAAATTAGTCGATCTAGCTATGTGTGTCTGTCCGTCCGTCCGTGTGTCAGCACGATAACTCAAAAACTAAAAGAGCTAGAGTCTTGAAATTCACACAAAGTCATTTTTTGACAATTTCTAGGTTCCCTATTGTTTTTGGTTAAAATCGGACCAAGGCTTCGGGGAGCTGCCATACAACTTTTTTGCACCAATATGAATTTCTTCAAAACTATTTATACTACGGGGATGAAAATTACACACGGTTAGTTTTATAATGACTCCGGCACTTATATGAAGTTTCAAAATGTTAGGGCCCCATTTTCGGGGTGCTGCCATACAACTTGCTTGCACCAATATGAATTTCTTCAAAACTAATTATACTACGCGGATGAAAATTACACACGGTTAGTTATATAATGAATCGAGCACTTATATAAAGTTCCAAAATGTTAGGGCCCCATTTACGGGGGGCTGCCATACAACTTCTTTGCACCAATATGAATTTCTTCAAAACTAATTATACTACGAGGCTGAAAATTACACACGGTTTGTTATATAATGAATCGAGCACTTATATGAAGTTTCAAAATGTTAGGGCCCCATTTTCGGGGGGCTGCTATACAAAGTTTTCGATTCAATAACTTTGAATCTAATGAAGCTACAAGGTTAAAATTAAAATTGGGCAGATAAATTAATAGGGCAAGTTACTTGGCAAAGTTGGACATCACTCGGACCATCAGACTTTTAGGGTGGGCCAATTTTTTTTTGTTTCTGTTTTTTTTTTTTATTTTTTTTTTTTCTAAAATTATGGGACAATGAATGAAAACTTTTTTTTTTTTTTATATTTGGTTTTTTTTTTTTGTTAATTTTTTTTTTTTTTTTTAAGCTAAAGTTATGGGACAATGAATGAAAATTTTGTTTTTTGTTTTGTAATTTTTTTTTTTTTTGTTAATTTTTTTTTTTTTTTTTTTACGTCAAAATTATGGGGTAATGAGTTAAATGTATAAGGGAAGTAAATTACGGTTTATTTTATACACCATAGTGGGTATGCACGGGTATCTAAAAGTTGACAAGGGCAACTATAATCTTCCTCATTTTTTATTAACATTTATATAAGTGTTATACGTTCAATATTTGGCGGGTAAATAATTATTTGGGTATTTTTTTATCTTGTAATTTTTTCATTTAATTTTTTTATAAGTTTATATACATTTATATTTGTATTCTTGTTGCGAAGGTCTTTCAAAATAAATTAATATAATATTGTATAGTTAATAATTACTAATTAAATTAAACGGCAAATTCTTTTTTACCCCTATAGTTATGCAATTTTTATGGAAATGGCAATTGTTTTTTTAGTAATTAGAAATTCAGTACTGGAAATTAAAATAACATCAATTTATTTTTTTTAAATATTTTAACTGTTAACATACCTATTTGAAGACCGGTGATTGTTTTGATTATGTATTTGCAGATTCTTCAATATTTTATTAAATTTTATTAAGAAACATTAACCGCTATTTATGTATAAATAGTAAAATTATCAGAACCTCATCATCACAATTCGAAAAATCTCACAAGATGATTTTCCCTTTAATTTAATTTTTACCAATTGGTGTTTTCATCTTTTTTCGGTATCACTTTATAAATTTCACTACGTGTAGAACTTAAGAGTATTCTTATATATTCAGGAGTTAGGTTTTACCAACTTATTTGTTTTTTTATTCCTATAACAATACACTATTTTTATTTTCTAAAACCTATTGAGCCATTTAATTCCAAACGTTTTTAATTGAGTTGAGGTTCGTTACCACTTAAGTACAGTTCCATCCTTTCCTTTTAACGAAAGTTTTATTGACACTGATGGACAAACAACAGTTTTGATCTATTGGAAAAACCCTGAATTTCAAAAAAGTATCACTAAATGGTAGCAGCGCTTATTAGGTCACTAAAACGATTGTAAAGATTTACTTTGGACAATATTTTAAATCTATAGCAAAGTTCAATGCGTTTAAATTTTTTCTTTTATGACCAACTAATTTCCAGATTAAATGTCTCTATGTACACTTTTGATAGGCTTTTACTACACTTTTGAAATAAATCAATAAATTTAAATCCTTTAAAGAAAATACAGAATATGGAAATTAGTTAGTCCTTACTAGTAACTCTTAATTAATTAATGGAAGGTAGGTTAGAACATATTGGAAGAAAATAACATAGGCGAGTAAATTCAGATAATGAAATTGTACATATTATAATAATGAAGTAAACTTTCTCAAATTTTATAATTAAAACAACCAAATCTATTAGGAAATATAATTTTCAAGCTAAGTTTAAGTTCTGAATATAACAGAAAAATAAAATTAATAAATGTCCGAAAAATAATATCTAGCCATTATTATTTACATAATTATAACTTATCTATATACTTATCAAATTAATATCTAATGATAAAAATTTGTTTTCATATAAAAATCTAAT
This sequence comes from Dolichopus griseipennis, assembly GCA_963082915.1. Classification (NCBI taxonomy): domain Eukaryota; kingdom Metazoa; phylum Arthropoda; class Insecta; order Diptera; family Dolichopodidae; genus Dolichopus; species Dolichopus griseipennis. Next base: position 76,264,754 of record OY720443.1, read on the forward strand.
AAATTTGTACAATGTAAATCAAGGTCTTTGGATAAATTTTAATTTAATAAAATAAAACTAAAAAAATATTTTAAAAATACATTAAAGAAATATAAGATTTTAGAAATATAAAAGCCAACATAGTAAATAACTTACCATAAACGCAATAATTATCCCTTTATTTCAGCTTATTTATTTTATAAAGTTTTTAAAATTTTTTCACTACTTTTATTAATTTTTTTAATTTTATTTATGAAATGATTTGTATTGTTTTAATTTTTAATTAATTAATAGTTTGGAAAATACACAAAAACTAAAAGGAAATTTAATAATATATTTAATAATATAAATAACTAAATATAACAACATGAATGTGAATTGTTAAAAAAAAAGTGAAAAAAAAACTCAAAGAAAATCGTTGATTATTTTTCAACTTTTTTTTTTAATTTTTTTTTATAATTAAATTTCGTTTTAAATGAAAAACAACTTTTCCCTTTTATATGTGTATGGTACTTGTACTTTTATTATTAATGTTTTTCTGTTATAAAATATCTTTGATTTTCACTATAAGTTTTCCACTTGTATAATTTGTATTAGTATTTTCTAAAAATAAAAATAGCCTTTTAAAAGCTTTCAATATTGTTCTGATTTTTAGATGGATAGCATTAGATTGATTCAAAATTTTTAATTAAAGAATATATTTGATTAAAATACTGATATTTTTTATTGAAAATATAAGTGATAAAAAAATGTTATAGATTCTAAAGTTAGATTTTGACTCTTGAGGGCGACCCAAAATTTTCAGGTTCACAGAATTCTAAACAAACATTGTTAAAACTAAAAAGACACTTCAATATTAAGAAAGCCCTCTAAAATTAATAAAAACCTCTTGCGCATGTTAAAAAATATAATATTTCGACTACATTTTGTATATCATTTCAAAAAAGTTAGCAACTTTTGATTTTGGACCCTTTACCCCTTAAAACCAAAAATTAAAATTCTTAAATTACTAATTTTAAATTCCTAACTTCTCCAAATACTTCCAGTTTTTTGCTTAAGCCTTTCAGATGATATGTGGGGTGAAAAATTTTGCAAAAATTGAGTTTTACATAACGGTAAATAATACGGTACCATATGGCAACCCTCTATACTTATTGTACATAAATATATAAATCTTATAAAAGCAGAAATTTAAATATAGGACTTTTCTGGAAATTTGCGAAACTGTAACTCCGTAATGGATGCAAATACAAAAAAAAGTAGTTCCAAGAAAAATTAGTTGCTTCCGTATAATTAACAATTCAAAAATAACTTTAATTTAATGTTAATTACCTTAAACAAACCTCCCCCGGGAATTATTTTTAAATTTATTTTTAATTCCAATTCAATAAAATTCAATTTACAGAAGAAGGTCTCTAAATTTTACAAGAACAGCAATCTACTCTACTTGTAACTCATTTTAATTAATTAAAAGTTAAAAACACATATATAAATTTTCAACCCTCATAAATACGTGCTTCTACATGAAAATGTAAAAATAAACCGAATATTAAACTTTAACGGGAAAACACATACATAAGTTAAGATTCTAATAAGATCTGAAAACAACTTTATTATAACGTGTGTAACATTTAAACCCCCAAAAGTAGATCTGGAAATTGAATTTTAAAAATGTAAAAATTTATGAATCAACCTAACTGTAATTATTATTTATAGTATTTGAACTTTTTGATTGTATTTTATTTTGTTTATTATTATTATCAATTTTTTTATCTTTGTATCTGTAGATATTTTTTTTGTGATATAAAAATGAATATTATTAACTTTGTTTTAATGCCACGCATTATTAAAATAATTATATATAAAAATTACAAAAAAATTGTACATATATATGCATACATACAAATACACATATAAAATAATATCGTTTGGGGATAGTTATATTACATCCACCCACTACTATTAGATAGATATTTGACGTTGTTTTTATTATTATTATTTATTTTATTATTTTAGTGAAATTTCTATTAAAAGCCATTAACTATAAATATACTTTATATGAGTTTTAAATAAATTTTTGTATTCACTTAATACTTAGTAAGTATCTAATAATTTAATTTTTCAAATTTAATTATTTAAAATAAATTACAAAAGCCGCTATGGAAATGTTAAAAACAAATCATATTTTATTTTTAAATAAATTTCCAGTTATTTTTAAAGTAAATTAAACTGTTTCCTTGAATTATTTAAATTTATCCAATTATATATACCTTTTAAAACTATTTAATTTTATATTTTATTCATATTTTTTTAAATTAATTTATTAAATATTTTTAAATATTAATAAATATACATATATGTAATATAATTTATATACCAAAAAGATTGTTTTTTTTTTTTTTAATTAATTAACGGTTTTTTTTTTATAACACAAGTTAAAATTGTTCTTTAACAAATGCTTGACTATGTATGTTTGTTTGTTTACATGTAAACTTTCAAAACAATTTGTTTTGTTTTTGCAAACAAAATAACGGTATTTATTTTCAAATAAAAAAAAAAAAATTTGCTTGCTATCCGTGTACAAATACTGTTGATTCTTGCTTTTTACCACGTCAATGGTTTTATCAAGACTAAAAATTTATAATAAACAAATAAGAAAAGTTTTATAAAATATAATATACATATCTATACTATACGAATTATCCGTATGATTCTTTTATATAATATATATACTAAATTACAATAACAAAAATAAAACAAAATTGTTATACTTATTAGATACTCATCATTTTATATTTGAAAATCCATTATCACAACAAGAATCAAAATATATAAAAAATAATATTGTTCAGATAACAAGTATTTACCAAGTATATACCAAATATAACTGTATCTCTTAACACTATTAGTATAACTGTAAAAATCGAACTACATAAAAATATATTGTATATAGAATGTGTATTAAATGTAGTATGTATTGCGGTAGGACGAAGGGGTCTCCCCTTTTAAAAAAAATAATAACACAGTAATAATAACAAATTACTAATACATTCAAAAGTCTCCAAATTGAATTACAGCTGAGTATAAAAACTTTATTTTGTCCAAATTTATGTTGTTTTTTTTATATTTTTCCTTGTTTTTCTTAGCTTTGTTTTGACTACAAAAATAGTATAAAATACATAAATATTTAAAAAGGATAACGGTACAATCTAGTATAAAGAATCACAAAATATAAACAAAATCATATGATTTTTTATTACAGATACCATAACAAACGGTTTTTTTTTACTGTTGCTGTTTATAAAGTTTTGCAGAAATGGGAAAGTTTTGAGATTTTTTCTTTCAGAATGAAAGCTTTCTGCAAAATGTTTATAAACAATAATAGTGCTTTTAGATAAATTAATATTTAGATAAAATATTCAGTTTATAAATTGCAACAGTGCTTTTAAATTAAAGATACTGTCTTTACAATTTGAATGCATATTTAAATTGGTTTCTAAAATTTTTAACATTTAATATTTAAATGATTTTGACAGAGATTAAATGGAATACATGTAAATTTTTAGAATTGCATACAGAATTATCTCTGATAAGACTAAGAGAGCCTTTAATTATTATTGTTAATAATCTGGGAGAATTTTTAATAGTTTTGGAAGTAAAAGTAATTGGTTTGGGATTCATTACTTACTTCAACTAAAATTTACAACCGATAGACATATATATTATGTTTTATAATATTAATGGATCACAATAAATAATAATACAAAAATTGCTTTCGGAACTTTCATACGGGACTCCAAGATTCCGATTAACATAAATTATTTATGTAATGTTTAATAAAATATCTATTTTATTTTTTTAATCTAAAACCATAAACTAAAAATATGATCCATTTGTACTTAACATAGTTGTGATTATATGGGATAGAATAGGGATTGAATTCATGAAGAACCTTTTGAGACTCTTCTTAAACTTGAGAAAATTATGAATAGCTTAATAGCCAACAATTGGAAAGTTCTAAGAACAAACGAATTTCTATAACCAGTAGAGTACCCATTAGGTAACAGGTACTTCCAATTAACTGTCCCTATATGGTGGTTTATTGGAATTGTTTAAAAGGAGACATCAGTAATTTTATTTCAACTGAACATAAGTATTATTACCTACCAAGGTGTGTATAAAAAAAAGAGGAAGGGCTCAAATATTTCGAAAGATTTCAAACGAAGTTACAGTATTTCAATTGTTTAAATATTGAAATATTTATTTTGCAATCTAATAAAAATCTTAAAAAAATTATTTTAATTGTAGTATTGCAACACCTTCAAAACTAATAAACACAAAAATAGGCGATTATATATTTAAGTTAAACAAATTAAGTACTATGTATATGTTCTACAAAATGAATAAATTATTAGCAACTTCAAAAGTTTGCTTAGTAAAAATTTTGGGAACCTTCCCCATTGAAGAGCGATTAGGACTTAAAAATTAAAACTTTCCTTTTTTTTTATAAATCACTAACTTAGTCACCAGTGCATATTTTTCCAAATTTAAACGTTAATATTAAAGCTCCAACAATATATTTCGCACTTGTTAACAGGTTTTGACGATTAATAAAAATAATAATGAATTGATAAAATAAGTAAATTATAATAATATCATATTATACTTTAATATATTTTTATAGAAATAAATCATAAAATACCCAGTATTTGATTAAATTGTTTTGTTTACAAATACATACAATAATATATTATATTTCCTTATAGTTTTTAAGGAAACTTAAGATTCAATTTTTATTTGATTGTTTGCAATATTACAAAAAAAATTTAATAAATATTTACTAATTTCATAAAAGTTGAAAATTGCATTAGAACGGTGAACTTTTCAATGTACATAATTAAAAGTAATATTTTAAAAGAAAAACAATTGATTTTGACACTTTAAAATCTTTTCAGTTCCAATATACAATAACTGTAAACAACAATACTAACAGCAAACTAAAAATTCAGTTGCTGCACCTTAAACAGCTGAACTCACCATTCTCATAATAATTTAAATTCACTTTTCTAACTTGTCTGTTTTTGTTTACTTATTTACTTTAACTTTTTTCTTTAATTTCTCTTTCTCTTTTATTGTTGTTGTCTCTTTTATTTTTTCTTTGTTTACTGTTAAATTTATTTTGTATTATCCACAAACTGTTATTATTTGGTGTTACTGTATGTAAACTGTTATTTTACCTGACAGCTATAGATAAAAAAAAAAGAATATTTTGTAAACAAAACTTATTTTTACCGTTATATTTTCAGATGATATCCCTAATTAAAAAAAAATAAAAAAAAAAGTTAAGGACTGTTTTTTTATTGTGTTTTAAACTTTCAAGTTTTTTCTTTATGTCTGTAATTTTATATACACAGTGTTTTTTATTTTTAGTACTTTATTTGTTGATTTTTAAATGTTTTTTCAAGTTGTTTATCCTTTTTTATTATGTAAATTTTCCACCCCACACACACACACACACACACACACACACACACATCCGTTTAATACATAAACAAATGCAAATATGAATTTTCAAAAATACATAATTTGTTTATTTGTTTTTTAATAATTTTATTTATTTTTATATTTGCAAATATATTTATTTATGAAATTGTAATCACAATTTGAATTTAGTCAATAAATAAAAGATTTGAAGTAAATTCAGGATAAAGTTTGGTTGGTATTGTAAAGGATATATGCGATATAATCCTGAAAATAGAAATAAAATAAATTTAAAAAGAGATTACGTATTTTCAATTTAATAAATTTAAAGAAGTGGTATATAAAAAAAGTTAAGTACTGTACATTTTTAATTTTGTTACGACTATATTTAAATGCTTAATATTCAAATTGCTAGACTTAAAGTACAGCAGTCTATTATAGGAAATTTATATACATATTCGGGACATAAGAGTAAGGTCAAAATGGCCCTTCTTGTCGATAGTGTTCAAGATTAGCAAACCCGAATTACTCTTTTAAAAACCTAACCTAAAGCATAGGCTTTAGATCAAAATTTACAATTTATTTAAGAAGGTCGGAATAAGGAAGGGAATCTTATAAACCGAATAATGGGAATAAAAGGTTTTGCAGTAAAATGAGATAAATTTTATAGGATATTAAGAAAATATGATGTTAATATTCCTGTCTAACTTTTTAATATAATTCATAGGGATGTAGTCAATTATTCATAGGGTTATAATATAGCTACACAAACTTTAAAGAGCACATGAAAAAAAAACGAAGTGGAGTCCTTGACTATTAATTTTCTTTAGAACAAATTTTCCTCAAAAGTAAGTTAAGAGACTAAAATGCGATGGTAGAGTAAAATCAGCTTCAGAATGAATACTGAAATTGTTCAAGAAATAACAACTTACACATTTGTTAATTACAATTTATATCTTATAGAATAATTTATATCTAATACAAGAAACTTTCTAATGTATAAGATTGCTTTGTAAATATCAAAATGAGTCTCTAGTAAAAGTTAAAAATTCATTTATAAAAGTATAATTTTTTTAAATGAGAATTTAAAAAAAAGGACAAAAGAAGAAGGATTAAGTTACGACATTAATGATTAATTATACCTTGTACAAATTTTTTTCAGATAATTATTATTGTAAAAGTAAAGTATAAGTGTTCTGATAAACTCATTACGCAATCAGAATCACTTTTTATTAACAATTTAAAAAATGCAAACACGATTCTAAAAATTTAAAATTTTTATTTAATAATAATTCATAATATAATTTTTGGTTTTAACCGCAGAACAAATTTCAAATCTAAAAAATAAAATAAAAAAAAATATTTTTTTCAATATGTACTTTTATTAAAGTAGTACTAGACCCCTAAAATGTAGAAAATAAAAAATTGAAGGCAAATCTTACGAATTTTTTACTGTTTAAATATAAAAGTATAAGCTGGTATAAGAAACAGTTGTTTTAAAATTTGAAAACTTTTAAGCTTAAAATATTGAAAATTTTCATTAACCAAAAATTGGTGGTAGAACCTTTTACAATTAAAAGTGTTTAAATATAAAAGTAAATTGCTGAAATGAGGGACATTTCTTCTTTCAGTTAATCTTAATCAAGCAATTTACTTTTATATTAAAACACTTTTATATTAAAACAAACTATAAACTGTATACATTAACTCTGTATAAAAAGTTTCACAATTTTTGTTTAGATTCAAATCGAAATATTTGTTGCCAACGTTCTTAAAGTACCTACTCAACATGCCTAATCAATCATGTACATATGTATATATAAGTATACGCAAAATAGTATTAAATAAATGTTTATGAATTGAGTTTGCATTATCAAAGTGAAGTATTTTAGTTTTTAAAGTTACAAATTTTTAAAAAAACTATCCAAATAAATTAATTTAATTTTTAATTTTTTTTTATTATTTCTGTTGCATTTAAAATAAAAATCCGTTACCACTGCACCACAAAATTCTTATTAATTTTTGTTCAGATTTCTAATATAAATGTATCACTAACTGACAGAATGAAAAATAAAGCCATAGACACAGGCAAGTTCATATAAAAGTATATAATTAAGAGAGAATTATATTAAATTGCAATATTCTTGTATTGGAACCAAGTATTACAATTTAATTTGAATTAAATTAAAAAGGAGAAGGTTTCATAAAAATTGTTATCCTTTAAAATTTAATAAATTTGCTAATTTTAATGCATTTGTTAATTAAATTCAACTTAATTAAATTATAATGAATTGGTAATTAATAAGATTTAAACATTAAAATTATTCTAAATTATAATTTTTTATTAAATCTCTTTATTCTCTTAATTGTGAATATTAATTTGCATAATACCTATTATATATTTAATATAAATCATTTTTAGTATACTATTTAATCCAATAACTATTCTAAATATGAATTTTAATGATAATTATAGTTTAAAAACTGATTATTTTTGTATTATCTCGTACTTAAATATTTATCCAATCATATTTTTCAATAAATTGAATATTTTAAAATTCCATGCAATTTAAAATACGTTAAAAATAATTCAATTATCCTTTCAGAAGGATTAATAAAATTATTGAATTTTAAAAAGGATATTATAGGGATTTGTAAGTATAAATTATTCATTAAAAATTTAATTTATTAATTTTTATAGAATAAAGTTTTATTATAAGTGGTATTTAGTGTACAAAAAACTATAAAAAGTTTGTTTTTATGAAATCCTCGTAAAAATTATTTAAAATTTTTTGAGTAAATTTTTTTTAGAACTTCTTTTTTTAGAAAATAAATAAAATTATGTGCAATTTTATCTTGATATTTCTAACTAAGATGTTGTTATATGAGATTTTGATTCTTCATCATTATCATAAGAATTAGTTTATTCTTGCTTATGGTTAATTAGAATATACGAGCCCCAACCACTATTAGTTTGTACGTCTACATTTTTATACCCGTATGACTATATAGTCAAAGGGTATAATAAATTTGCCATTACGTTTGTGACGCAGAGAAGGAGGGGGGGTAGATATAGACTCAAGTGTATGGATCGGATCAGAATCGAAAAATAAATTGATTTAGCTAGGTATGTCAGTCCGTCCGTCCGTCCGTCCGTCTGTCCGTCCGCACGATAACTCAAAAACTAAAGGAGCTATGACCTTGAAATTTTCGCAAATTTGTTTTTTTGCAATAGCCGTCATCGCTATTTAAATCCAGCCATTTTGGTCCATGGGTTCGGGTAGCTGCCATACAACTTCTTTTTTTATATGAGTATTACTCTGTACCTATTACAGCTGCATGTCTGAAATTTTGACAAAATTAGTTTCTACAAAATTTGGTTGGTCTACTGCAGTGGGTTCGATTAGCTGCCATACAACTTCTTATTTTATATGAACATTACTCTCCACCTAATGAAGCTGGGTGTCTGAAATTTTGCTAAAAGTAGTTTAGTGTAATGGCCAAAGTTACTGCAAAATTTGGTTGGTCTACTTTAGAGGGTTCGAGTAGCTGCCATACAACTCCTTCTTTTATATGAGCATTACACTACATTTAATGAAGTTGGGTGTCTGAAATTTTGCCAAAAATAATTTAGTGTAATGGCCAAAGTTACAGCAAAATTTGGTTGGTCTACTGCAAAGGGTTCGAGTAGCTGCCATACAACTCCTTCTTTTATATGAGTATTCCACTACACTTATAAAGCTGTATGTTTGAAATTTTGCCAAAAGTAATTAACCGAATAATATAAGGTATATGTTACGGTCATACGGGTATCCCAGAGTTGACACAGTTTACTCTACTACACTGTTTCTCGTTTTATTCTAATTTTCAATACATTCATTTTTGACTAGGAAATGTTATTGCATTCTGATAATACTAAATTTTCTGGAAAAGCCACAAAATGTAGTTATAAAAATCAATTAAATTAAGAACAACAAAAAATACGGTAAATTTATTTATTTAAACCAGGTATTGTGTCAATTTATTCTTAGCAATGGCTAGGAGTGATAGAACTCAAAATTTCTCTCAATTTTTGCCTTAAATTTTCACGTGTTCTTAATGTATCTTTTCTGAGCTGATGTTCCATTATTTTCTTCAAAAATTCAATAGGGTTCGACTCAGGGCTCGATGACGGCCAAAGTAAAACATTTATTTGTTGTGTTTGAAACCAATTTTCGGTAATTCAAGCAGAAGTTTAATCTCAATAATCATCCTCACAATCATTATTAAAAACAATTTAAGGGTCGTACTTTGGGTAGTTGTCTAGATAAAATTATAATTATTTGGTTTTTCTGAAACTATTTTAGGTAAAAAACCGAGGATCCAACATTGGATTGAACTGTATAGGTAGTTATTTTCAATTTCGAAAGAAGTAGAAATCCCACTATTTACGGTATTAAAACCCTTGTTTAGGTAAAACTCTTTCGGAACAAGAAATGCATTCAAATCTTAGCTGATCGGTTAAAAAATCATGTGCTTAATTAATTTTACCACAGAGGCCCCCTTATACTTTGAAACACTATCGTAATTTAGAAGTTATACTTTTAAAGCTGTCCTTCTTGGTGCATCTTTAAAAAAATCAAAAATATCATCCATAAGGAAATTATCCTAAGTAAGATAAAGAGCTATTAGTGATCACCAATAGAAATGTAAATGAATTCTTAGTTAAAAAATTAAATTACGTAAAAACTTTCATTTGAATTCATTGTAATTGTAATTTAGTAAAAAGCTCATGTATGTGCTCATAAAAGAAAACTGAGTTGTAATTCTATATTCTATAATCATTCCTTAAATATATAAAATTTTATTTTGGAGTACTAATGCACCAAGGCGACCATTGAAATTCTCAGAGTTTCTTTTTCAGTTCACTTTCAATTAAAGCAGTTTAACTTTAAACCAAAAAATGGAAAATATAAAACAAAATTTCCCAGTAGACGAGTCATGCATATTCGTTACTAAAATTTTTAAAAGTTCATTAAAAAAAAAAGTTTTTCTTAGTTAAAGTCGGTTATACAAACTTTTTTACAAGTTCCCTGAAAATATTTATGCATGAAACGTTTTATTACATAGTTAAATATTTTTAAAGTTTTCATTTTAAATTTAAATTTTTTTTTTTCAACTAACCTTTTAGTTTGTTAGAAGTAGATTGATCTTTTATGAACTTCGGTGTTCTACTAGAATTTGTTACAGTTGGTATAAAAAATATTTTAGATATTTTTTTTATTTTAAATTATAATATATGTAACATGAAATTATATGTGTATATTAAAATACACAAAAGTCTTCCATAAAACTTGGTTATGTTTGCAGCAACATAAATCTTGGTAATTCACATTCAATATACCTCTGCTTGATAATAACACCCACCAAGGTCTCTTTTCGTTCAAAATAAAATAAAAGGAAAAAATTTAAAAATATATTTTATAAATTTTAGAATGTCTTTTTATTATTTTCATATTTTTATGAATTTATGAAAATAAATAAAAAATATGCTGATTAGCTTCAGTTCTATTTGTAAGCCATCTGTTCATCTGTTAAGCAATTTTAACAAAGCAATAGAATTTGAATGATGAATAGATTTTATATGCTAATTTTTTTTTTATGTATGAATTCTTTTATTAATATGAAATCATCAGTTGTCTTACAATTTCAGCATACCATTTTAGAGCTGAAGCAGTCAAGCAATGAAATTCATTGTAAATGAGTTTCTGTTAAATATTTTTTGATTCCAAGAATCATAGAAAACTGCAATACAATTTAATACAGCATATTTTTGTGCTAGATTTCGGTTTATTTTTTTTTATTATTTGCTAACTGTTTAACTGTTAGAATAATAAGCCTGTCTATAGCATAGGTACATGTTGAAACAGAAGGGACATATTATATTATTATTATTAGAATTGATTTCAATTCTTAATGAATTCCACAGATTGAATTTAAATTCAAAATAGTAGTAAGGCTTCACACAACTCCCCGTAGGAACATAGGGCATCCACTTGCCTCTTCCATTGGACTCAATCTTTCGCCAAACACTTGATCTCCTGCCAAGTTTCTCCGTTTCTTGCTAGTTCGACAGTAGCTTTTCAACTCCAGGTGCTGTTGAGTTGACCATGCCTTCTACTACTTTGGAGGTTAGACCCATTCTATCTAATTCCATTTTCAGCGGTTGATTTGGCTCATTACCGATAATTCGCCTTTCAACTGCTATAAGTCTGTATTACTGATGGTGTTGGGAATATTCTACATATGATTCTTTGGCTCTTGATCGTGAATAATTGAAGATTTTGCCTGATGTTGTTTGTAGTCAGCCAAATTTGTCAACCATAGAGAAGTGTTGACATTACACATGCTTTAAATATTCTAATCTTAGTTTTTCTTGTTATTTGGCCACTTTTCCATATTGGGCTTAATTCAGCAAAGGCGGCTCTGGCTCTACGTAGTCTTTTGTTGACATCTTCCTCTATACTTCCATGTGTAGTTATTGTGTTACCTAGGTAAGAGAAGTTATCAACATATTTGACCGAATGGCCTTCTATTGTGAATGAGAAAAGTTAATTTTTCTTAAAGATATAAAATTATTAATTAGTTTTTATACAAACACTTTAAACCGAATGATAGCTGTGTCCAGTTACAAATGAGATAAAAGTTTTTTGCACTTTTACTGGGGTTCGAGCCAGGCCATTGTGTCATCCAGTCGTTATATTTTAAAAATTAAAGTTCATTTAATTTTTTAGAAATACAAAATTTAGAAAATTTTATATTTTTGTAAACTCCCGAAAATAAATGCAAACTTGTTAGAAAATGTTTTTCTATATTAGTAAGTTCTAATCAATTCCCTATAGAAAAAACTTGCCGCAACATATTTTTAAAATATCTATAAAATGTAACGTATACACGAGACAACTAAAAATAAAAAATAAATACAATAATAAAAATCACAAATTTAATATAAAAGACGTATTTTAAAAATAATATATTTATTGTATAAAAATATTATAATTTTGGAACTGTCATCAAGTATAGATAGAACCTACACCCACTCCACTACACTGCAACTAGTTATATAACCCAACGAAAACTCTATAACAACCATGGAAAAAGAAATCGAATAAAGAGAGAGAGAGAGATAAGTCCTTTAAAAACATGTCAATTTTCATAAAAATCAATGTTTATGAAACCTTTTTTAAACCTGTATGTTGTGTATTTTTTGATTCATTGAAAATTTATAATTTTCAACAGGGGTGTAGTAGGGAGGCGTTAAAAAATGTATTGAAAGGATTATTTTATAGAATTTTTAAAATTTCTACAAAAAAAGTTGTTGTATGTAACACTTTATATTCAGAATCAATAATTTGGTAACTTAGAAATTTTTTTAGTAAAAAAATCAAGTTTTTAATATTAAAGGCTTTTTCGTATCTTTAATCTAATGAAATGATAAAAGGCTGCTATACTTAGATCTCCCAAGGTTAAATTATCATTTTCAATTTAAAAAATTTTTAGTTTTAAAATTTGATGACCCTTATAGAATTTTATAAACTTTTAGCAGCACAAGTCATAGTTTTGCAACTTAAATAAAATTTTTAATTTTCGTTAAATTTAGTGGCCTTTAATTAAGAGCGTTTTCAGTCGCACCTTTCTTTATATTTATTTTGACAATAATTGACCCGTTTTTTGTTAATTTACGAAATCTTATTGCGGTCCAATTTTATTTTTGACAAGAAATTTGAGCACTTACCGTTAAATTGTGTAATTTATGGAAACTCACTTAATTGGATCATAGTTGACCCTTTTAGTGGAAATACCAAAATTTCATTTATTAACTTATCAAAATATAGAAATATACAATATTATAAATTCGAAATTTAAAATTCCATTTCATTTCGTGTAAAAAATTACATTCCTGAAGATTGTACCTTTATGTTGTTTCGATTTAGTGGAAGAAATGCACATTAATATTTGGTTACTTAAATATTGTTTTAATGTTTACAGTTAACTTCCTGGCTAAAACATGACGAAACGTCATTTTTTTCCTCTAAAATCAAACAATATTAAAATTCGATTTATTTATTTATGAACAGTCTCCTACCACATGCAATGTGATAAGTGAGTGATTCAGCCTTCCCTTTTCAAGGTGTGACGTGTATATTTTTTTACATGTTATGATATAAACTCTTATTGATGTAAATTATATTTGTTTATTAGATATGATCCGACCAGAGTTTGATCCCGAGATCCTTCGATTAAAAGGCTTTATTTTAATTGAATAAGAATGTTTCTTTTTTATAAAACATTTTATTAGAAAATATTTTTTAATATGAGTTCTCATTTTTTTAAAAATTATACAAAGAGAAAAATATACGTCTATGAACCTAAATCAAACTGATTTGCACTGTAGGTTATCTGTCATAAGCATATGGAAGGTCTGAATGGTATTAATTAATTTAAATAATCGAATTTTTTGAAAACAATTCGATTAACTTAGTATTTCAATTTATACAAGTTAAAGAAAGTTTCAAAAAATATATGAAACAATTTTCAATACTTATAATAAAACATTCAAACTTTTTCTTTTAATTTTGCACAATCTCTATGTATTTTTTTTGTATTTATTAATCATAACTTTTATTTCTTTTCAAAATTTTACATAGTTTTTAAGAACAAATTTTTTAACTTTTCTAACTTTAAAATGTGCCAATTTAAGTTTATTTCAAACAAACTTTTTTACAAAATATTTTAAAAGTCAAAACTACATAGTGGTCCTAAATTTTGTTGCTTGTCAAGCCTTGTTTATAACAGAGGTTAAATTATAAGATACTCTTTACATTAAAGGTAATATGCGATAATTTAGGTTCAAAACTTTAATCATCATAATATCGATTTTTTTAAACTTTTAAGGGAAATACATATAAACACACACACATATATTTTATTGACAACTATGAATTTGAATTCAATTTCAAAATTTATTTAATTCAAAAATTTTGATAAAAATATATATATAAAATATATTAGTATGTAATATGTGTATATATACTTTGATATATACTTTTATATATATTTTAATATATACTTTTTTATATACTTTTATATAAAATTTAATTTATAATATATAACAAATAAAACATTGTTAGAAAAATTGAATAACAGTCACGTGTTCTTCAGTGACAAAAGGTGACACAAAGGTGACGTTAATTTAAAAAAATTTCAAAGAAATTTTTATTTAAAAATTTAATAGGTGTTGTTTTTCTTTTATTTGATTTTCTTTTGAAAATTAAAAATACAAAATTTCTTTAAACTTTGTACATCATTTTCATTATATTATGCAGAGATTTTTTGTTCAATTAAATAAAATTTTAAATAAAGGACAGTTCTGGTGAAATCGGATCACTGACATTGATTTGACAATTTTATCTTAAAACTAAATAAAGCTTTGCAATTGAATTTTATTCAGTGTTCATTTTTAGATTCAGAACAGTTAATATGGTGGTGATTTTGTCAATTTTCTTAAATGGAGTGTTAATTTCATTTATATTTAAATGAAGTTTTTTTGAAGAAGTTTTTTACAATACTCATTTAACAATCGCAATTCAGTAAAGCAGTCGCTGACCAATTCTTTTTATCCAGCTTCCTTTCCTACTCATTTGTAATAATATTGTGCTATAGCCACTTTTGTAAAGTATTACGTTAAGTATTTAGATTATTAATTTCACTTTATTACTTTTCGAAATACATATTTAGTGATTAAAATTTTAAGTTAGGGAAAATTAATGTTGAATATAATGCTTGTTACTATACTAAAGATTATTTTATAAGTGTCATCTAATATATAAAGAAGAAAATTTGTTTGTTTGTTTGTTTGTTTATTTGTTTGTCCAGGATTCACGTGAAAACCACTGGTCCGATTGTCACAAAATTTTAAAGGAATAATTCTGGGAGACCGGGGGGTGACATAGGCTGTGTCACATTTTTATAAGTCAACAGGTTGCGGCTCCCGAGCTGTTTTAAGATTTTTCGTTTTTTGGATGTCGAGTCAAAACGGCTTGACCGATTGACTTGAAATTTTGCACAAATGTTCCTCCTAGCAACCGCAATTAGTAGTATAAATTTGGTTGGAATAATTTAACCCATTTCGGCCTGGCGGACTTTCAAAAACTTTTGTGTTTTCGATTTGTGTCCAATTTTACAGGTTGATTTTGCAGTCAAAAGAGAGGCTGCAAAAAGTTTTAGTTAAGTTCGATCAACCCGTTTTCCACAACGACGCCATGAAGTTTTCTATAAATTTTATTTTCTTATACGATTAAAAGTATTTTATTGAAAATTTTGTACCAACATTTTAATTAAAATCCACATGGTTAATTTGGTTTTGACCTGTTTGTGCGTTTTGAACAAAGATTCAATGAAAATTTAAGTTTTCTTCAAATGAAATCTAAAAATCAAAAAATTAAATTTCTTATATATACCTAATGCTTAAAAACATAGTGTTTTAAAACAATTTTTCCAAAAAATAAGCCTACATTTCTCTCATAAAATCATAAAAAAACGAGGAAGAGCGTATTACAACTTTCAGGTGAGTACTAAACAAAATATAAGTTGAAAAGCAAATTTTTAAACCTTTTCTAAACCATCAACTATATTTTATTCAAACGTTGGCAATTCAAGAAAACTACTATTGACATAGTATAAAGACATAATGGCAAATTTAGTATCCCCATTTGACCAATAGTCATTTTAATTCAGTTAACATTATTCGCCGGGAACCTAACATCCTCAACTCTATCGTCAAGGAGCACCAAATTCTCAAGAAGCACCATGTATAGAAAAATTAGAGATAATCGTTCAAACTGTTTTTTAAAGTTTTTGTTTCGCAATCGGTTAAAAGAACTCGACAAAACATTTTTTTAAGCATTCCCCTAATTCAAAGAAGTTGTACCTACTTTCAGAAATTGGACGTAAGTTACTCAAAAATTTTTTTTTGAACAATCGTCGGGTCGGCAGGGGTTAACAACTTCCAAGTCTGTTAGTAAATTGAACTTCATTTTCAAAGAAGAACACATATACAAAATTTGAAGATAATCGGTTAAATCATTTCTAATATATAACAAAGCAACGAAAAAACCTATAAAAAGCTGTTGGGCCACGATGGGTTAACGGAACTCCACAAATATTTTTTTGTGGCTTCATTTATAAGCAAAGTAGTATTTCAAAAAATTGGCTGAAACTTACGGTTTTACAAT
This sequence comes from Dolichopus griseipennis, assembly GCA_963082915.1. NCBI lineage: Eukaryota > Metazoa > Arthropoda > Insecta > Diptera > Dolichopodidae > Dolichopus > Dolichopus griseipennis. The sequence continues at coordinate 76,281,487 of OY720443.1, forward strand.
TTGCAAGCTTCCGGGCAACGCCGGGTAAATCTGCTAGTAAAAAATAAAATATGGAGTTTACATCATAAATCTAAAAAATAATACATTATGTAAATTTCAATGAAACTCAAATAATTTCTTTATTATCTTCCATAGGTTTATGTTGGAATGGACGGGTCATATTATATTTTTGTTATTAGAATCAGTCTCAATGAATTCCAATTATGATTTAAACATGAGATAGCACTATCCTTATAACATGCAGAAACGCCTTAGATTTTCAATTCTTTTGTTTATATTGTAAAAATTTTGTATTTGAATTATAAGGTACTTCTGTGAGTTATATTATTAAATTAAATGGATATTCTAATATTAATTTTTTTTTATTAATGATATATAATTATTTATTATTGATTAAGCCATTAATTTGAACCCAATGGTAGTCGAATGGTAGCGAATGGTAAGTAAGGCAAGGCAAGTTCGAAAACTAGATTTAAGTTTTTTTTTATTTTTACTGAACTTCTCGAACTCCGGCCTTTCGAATTAAAGGTCGGCACTCTAACAAATGAACTATCTAGGCTTTTAATTGCAAAATTTAACTTAAAGAACTTAAGCAATACTACACATAAAAAGTTTTATTTTCATATAACGGAAGTTTTGGTCGGTTAGTTGGTTGTAAAAAAATTTGAGTTCGAATTTCTGCTTATATAACTGTTTTCTACAATATAGGTGAAGCTTCTTATGTTTTACTTTAATATAGAGTGATGCTGGTTTTAAAAAAATGTCCGGCTGTAGAGATTCGTAAAAATATAAAATTCATATTGAGGTTGAAAAAAATTGAATTCATAAAATTTATAAAATTGGAATTTCTAAAGAAATTTATTTTAAAATAATTTTCCATGTAATCGAATTTTATTAATGGCAAATTTTGATATTTAAAAAATGTTTTATGGATTTTTATAATTAAAAATGTTATTTTTCATTTCAAATATTTTTTAAAAGTTTTTTTTTTACCCTTGATTTCACCGATACGTGTTTTTTACATTTGATTAAATTTCCCATGGAAATTTTTTTCAAGTAAAAAAATGTGATTTATCGAGTGGATCATTCGTTAATTTGAAAAACATTTATTTTTTTAATTTATTTATGTTATATAAATTTTTTATTAATATAAGAGATAATTTAATTTATTGAATTTTAATCAATTGCTTTTAAATTAAATTATAATATTAATTAAAATATTTTTAAACATGAATTCTTCATGAAAATTTTTTAATTAAATATGGTAGAAAAATTGTATGTTTAGCCATATTCTAAGTATTACTATATCGATTAATTGGGCAGTGCCGAAACCCAATACTATAGCAACATTTTGTACAAAACAAAACTACAGGTTTTAGTAAAATAAGAATTGAAGACTCGAGGAGGTGGAAGTGTTATGATACAAAATCTTAGTTCTGAGTAAATTAGCTCAAAATTTTTTTAAATAAATTAACATAACACTATCATAGTTTTGCATATCTCGGAAGCTACTGACTTTTCATAAATTCGGGTTTTTACGTGTAAAATATTGGATCATAACATGTTCATTTATGAAAAAAACACAAATCTCGCAAAATGCATCATAACACCTTTATCTACTCGAGATTTTAATTATGAAAAATAATAAATGGAAAGTTGTAGTTAAACCGTTGGACATAAATATTTGGCCAAAACCCAATATATATATATATTTTCAATACCCCCCCATTGACAATAATATTAAGGAATTAAGATCAAGAAATATTTATATAACATTTCTTTCACGATTTTCATCATTTTTAGCACATTTTCAAAAAATTTTGTAAAAGTGTGCCTGTATAGCTTCACTCTGTCAGTCCATCTGTTCGTCCGTCCGTCCGTCCGTATGTTTACAAAAACTTTTACACCGTTTGAAATAAAGTAACAAAATTTTAACCATGGGTAGGTATTGCAAAAAAAAATAATTTCGTAGAAGAATTTTTTTCTGTAGCCCCACCTGTTACGGGGCTACAGTCCCCCAAAGTTGGAAAAAGCCCAACATTATACTTTAACATATGCAAAAAGATTTTCTTAAATTCAAAAGAGTTCTTTAAATTGAAGAAAGTGTCTCTCAATTTTAACCATTTTTCCTTAAATAGTAAAATTCTAAGTAAATTTCCAAATTTTAGTTGAATTCACAATTTAATTCCTAGAACCTAAAAAAGTTTGGGGGAAGGGGAGTAGTGAGGATTATATCCTTGAGAAGTTTGGCAACCTTCCCCATAGAGGGGCTACTATAACTTAAAAATTAAAAATTTACTGTTTTTATAAGTAAGCAGTAACTTAGTCATCAACGTATATATATTCCCATAAAATACTTAGTATGAAACACTATATTATTTTGAAAATGTGCTTCTTTAAAAACCCTTGGGTTTTTTCATCACTTGTTTTAATTCCTGAGAACAATTTAGAAAAATCTACGTAATAAGTAATAAAATTTGTATCCCATAATACCCAAATTCAAATCGAAGACAAAATGTCAAAAGAGGGTTTGTTTACTCAAAAAATTATCATTTTATTTTTCTTTGAAAATCGTTTTCCCTTTCACTTTTCAAAAAAAAAGTTTTAAAAAAAGTTTTTCAAAACTTTGGGAATTTTCTTTTATAATTCAAAGCAAGTTCTTTTATAAACTCATGTGTGTGCAAAAATGTTTTCGTTTTTTGTTTTCTTTTCCTGTCACTTTTCTTTAAGTTCTTTTCCAAAAAGGTCATGAACTCAAATAATGCTCCATCTCATATTTGTAAAATATAAAAAACAAAATAAGTTATTTATTTTATTATTCTTAACTCAGAAATTGTAGAGAATGTGATGTGCAGTGCTTGCATAAGTTTAGCAATCTCCAAATCTTAGAGAACTTTTTGAACAAGACAAAATGTATTACCAACAAATTAAAGTTTCAGTTTAAAGCATGGACTTAAAATTTTTGAACTAAGCTTAAAAATATTAAATTCGTAATACCCCTAAAAAATAATTTTGAAATTGAAAGACATGATTTAAAGTTAACAAGTAATGAAAAATCTAAGGGTTTTAAAAAAGTACATCTTCAATGTTAAACAATGTTAAACTAAAAATATAACGGTTGTATATTATTTAAAATAAATTTGGACATATATTCAAGTGTTTAAAACGGTTATAAGTTATTAGCCCTATTCCCTAATGGAGGGTCATTCTACAAAGTTTTCTTAAGAGACACGTTCATATTTATTAATATCAACTTCCTAACCCCAACTGCTTGTAAAATATAAGGAGTCAAAAATTTTGAAAAAATTCAGTTTTGTATGGCAACCCTATTCAGCCCGAAATTGGTAAATTAAAGTATCGTATGGCAACCCATACGTCGTTATATTTATATAAAGCTTATAAAACACACTATTGTTTTAGCGTTTTTACTTTAGTTATAACAATTTAAATATATATGGCTTTTCTTGACTTTGGAGAACTCTAGATCAATACCCGGTGGTCTTACAGAAAAAAGTTCTTCCATAAAATTAATTTTTTTCTCAATACATAGTTGAAATTTCTCTACCTGCAGTATAAGTTTCTTTTGGGTAAGAATGAATGTATATACGGGTGGATAGGCAGAATTTAACTATATAGCCACATTTTTTTAAAAAGTTTTTAAATTGAACTAAAAATAATATTGTTCTACAAACTTCTTATCTCTCATATAAACTTTTGTAAAATTAGCCAGACAAAAACTTTCACTGGATTATTGGTTAACGAACCAAAAATTTAAATTTAGAAGTCATGCAAGTTAAGCTAAATTGTTAGCTGATGTATAACATACTTAGATTAGATTTTAAGAACAATATCATTGAATCAAATTTAAATATGTTAATTGAAACTTTTAACTTAATATTGATTTTAGAATTATTTAAATTTTTAGGATAAAAATCTACATAATTAATTCAGTTTTTTATTGTGTACGTCTTTTAAATTAAAGTTAAATTGCATAATATTTTAAAAGTGATACCAGTAACGAAGGGGTTAAAAAGGAATGATAAATAAATGGCAAAATCCAATTAAAATGTTATTGTACAAATAATATAAAACAAATAAGTATGTATTCTTTTAATTAAAATAAATAATTTAAGCAAATGTTTATAATTGTTCAATTGTATATAATTTACATTTTTATTTATGTTACATATATATATATATATATATGTACCTATATCAAATAAACAAGTTGTTATATAAAAATTTTATATTGGAGTTAAAAAAAAATTAATTTGGAATTTTCTTTTATTCATTCCGTATTCTTTAAAAGTTTCAATTTCTTATTATGCTTTTTTTGAATTAAATTAAAAAATTAAACTTTAAGAAACTTTTTGTTTTTTTTTTTTTTTTTGGGAATGCCTTTTTTTACATTCAATCATTTTTTTATTACACCTGTATCCATCTCAGAGATTTTGATTTGTTGAACAAACAATAAGGTAAAGATAAAATATAAATTAAAAGAAATCAAAGAATTCATTTATCCATGAACATTTAAGAAAGAAGGCAAATTTGAATTTCAGAAAATTTAAGAAGGCAAGAAATAATTTCCAAGTCAAATTCGAAAATAAAATAAAATTTCGTTGACAGAATACGATTGATAGTTACGAGAATATTAGAATTGCTTTCGGAGTTTAAAATTTTTTCTTTTATTTTTTTTTCCCTGTTTTATCCTCTGGGGTAGCATAGGGCTTCCACAAAGCTTCGTATTCGAGGCTCTGTTTCCGTTTCGTTAATTGTTTGTTTATGAGTTTGAGATGATTAGTTTGCTGTACCAAAAGACGACGCCAAATTTTTCCGCAAGATGTCACTGCTATTTTGTTTACCCGTATCTCTTGATGTACAGAATAGATGTTTATTGGGTTATGTCATTTCGCATATGCATACGTCAATGATGTCAATTTGTCAGATGCATATGTTTATATATAAAAAGTTAATTTTTTACTTACTATTAAACTATAGGTTATTTTAGAAACACGATTATAGCTAATATTCTATATTTTATTTGTTAATTAATTATTATTTTTCTATTTTTAGACTATTAGATATTTAATTATAAGTAATTTTTACATAATTGTTTTTTTTATATTGCTAAAAAAAAAACAATAAACTATTTATTGAGTTTACCCAGCCAGGGATCGAACCCGGGAACCTTCGCATGAAAGGTTGGCGCTACGAACACTGCGGCATCAGCTGGATTAATTTTTGGAGTTTAAATTGCATGGAATTAAGGATAAATAATATAAACTCAAGTGTATGAGTCAGTGGAAATTGAATAATTGATAAATTTGTTAATCCTTCCCATTGCTTACCACGGTATCATTGTTGTTGGATTTGAAAATAGGATTTGAATATGCTAAAATAATTTTTTGAAAACTATCTATAAAACCCCCATTTTTTCGTACTACATCTTCGAGGAACTGCCATGCCCAGGAGCCTATTTAAATATCTTCAGAAATAATAATACTATAAACATTTTAAATACAAATTGGTATTTCGTTTACAGCTTGCAGAATTTTACAGTAATTGTACCCGATATTGAAATCAATTCTTTAACTAGAAGTTTTTTAATGTTATTTGAAAACGTTTCCATTAAACACTCAACACCAAATCATTTTTTTAAACTAAAAGGTTTAGGAAGGAAAAACCTTTAGCAAGTTTTGTTCGGTTTCCGGAGTTACAAATTTTTAGATCTAGTTTATGTATCTGAAACCCCGAACTTGGAAGACCTAATTATAAAAATATATTTTACTTTATTTTTAATACTACAACCAACAATGCGAATACTTTAAAACTAACTAGGATTATTGTATTCTTTCTTATTTTTTTTTTTAATTGTCCTTATTTAATATTTAATAAAATTTTAATTTGATGCAAGAAAGGTTAAAATAATTAACACTTAAAGTTAAAAGTCAAAAGAAATTATTATAAATTTTTTTTTATATTAAATAATTAAAAAATAATTAGAAATTATTAAGAATCAAATTAAAAATATTAAATTTTAAAATTGTATTTTAATGCTTCTGTGTTTTAAAAAAACAAGTACGATTTAGTACTTATGTTGTAAAATAAATTTTATACGTAAATATAAAAATTTTAAGTTTAAGTACACTGAGATTTTTTATATCAAGTAAACGTAATCTTTAAAATTTGAATTTATATTCAACCACTGCTGGTTATTTTATCAGGCAATCGCGTAGAGAGAGAAATTCTCAATTTTTTTTTAAATAAGCACCAATTTTTTAAATTTTGTATGAAAAATTTTAATTTTTCACCGTCCTTCTATGTTTTGATATACTTCTCGTTAGAAAAATTAAAAAATTTTTATAAAATAATAAATTTTGGAATTTTATCTAACAGCTGTAAAAGAAAAATATAGTGCAATGTATACTTTTCATTCATAAATTAAGGTTTAAAAAAAACCCTTCATCAGAATAACTAACATGGAACAGCCTTCATTGACATGCTAACGCATACTAAAATAAAAATAAATATCGTATATAAATTTTTTATTTTCTGAATTAGTTTAGAACAATTTTTAATAAGGTAAGCGTGGCAATCATGGTGCAAATCATTTTTAAAAAAAAATAATTTTGAAATAAAAAACATTTTTTCAACAAAAAACAAAGGCTTTCTTATTAAATGAAAAAATAAAAGAATATACATTTCAATAAAAGGAAACAAAATGATTTTTTTTTAATTCATTAATAAAAGCATTTTCTTAAAAAAAATAATAATTCATATAAAACAACAAATAAATATTTCTAAAAATTAAAATTAAAGTAAGAAAACGTCAAATATAAACTAGTATAAAAATTAAAAACAAAATTATTTAAATTTTTGAATTTTAAAAGAGCTGCCCAATATTTTTTTTTCACACAGTTTATTATTTTCTATTCTACATATATTAGATAATACTATATTTGACAAAACTGAAAAAATATGTACAAAAACTTCAATAGAAGACTTTCCACATGAACATGAGGAATCTAATGGGATATCAAAACTTATGGAATTAATGCTTTGGTAGGTAAGAGCGCAAATAATTCCTTTTTGATTTGTATCAGCAAGAAATTTAAATTTATCTAACAACATTAAATTATTTAAAATAGCATTCATATGAAATAATATGTTCTGTACCCATCTAGTGGAAACAACTAAACCACCTCGTTGAATGTAATTGAAATAATTACTTTCGGTATTTAAATTTCCTTTGTTTTCCACAATTAATAATTTACAAATATAACAATCTAATTTTTTTGATACAGAAAATGCAGCGTAGCCCGATACATAAAAATGTGCATTTTGGTCAAAAATTTTACTGAAATTTTCTAAATATTTTAAATCTAAGACATGTAAATATTCGCTAATATTTGATTCTAATAAATTCGTTAATGTGTCATAATTATTTCCACAATACATTTTATCAGAATAGCGTCTTACAATTTTTCTTATACGAAGTTTTTTTTCTGATTCAATAATGTTTTGATATGACACTAAATAACTACAACCACTTAATCTTCTATAGAGACCAAATCGTTTTTCTAAATTATCTGTTTGGATCTTACCAGGTAAAAAATATTGTATATCAAATTTAAGAAAACTAAGATTAATTAATTCAAGCATTGCGCTATTAGTTTGAAGTAATGCCTGGTATGTTGGAATTGTTAGAAAACCAGTAAAAATATTTAAGGTTTTCCATTTAAGTAGCCATTCATTGAATCTATGTAAAAATAAAACTTGTTCATCTGAAGCACTGCATATTGGATTTATCCATTTATCTTTACTAGTAATACCTTTAAAAAGTAATCTATTATTAATGATTTTCCACCATTTAAAAATTATTTTTAAAAAATCTATTGTACCAGTTAAATTGTCATTATTTTCTGATTCTAATGCAGCTATTGTTGATTCATTGAAAATATTGGTAACTAGCTGAACTTTTTGCTTTTCTATGGTTGTGGGAAAAAGAGTTTTAAAATTTAATCGATGTGCCTTTTTTAATACTAGAACTGATTCTTTTTCATAAAGATCACGTAAATCCTTAAAACATGCTAACTGAATTAGGCCTGTTTCAAAATTTGGATAATAAAATGTTTTTTCACTATCCAATTTATTGACCCAGTTATTTCTTATATTTTTTAGAAGATGAACAGAATCAAAAACCAGATAAATTTGAAAGTCGGGATAGTCGGGATTTAAAAATTTGTGATCATTATTTGAAAAAAGCTTAAACATATTTTGATTGGCTCTGTGATTGTCAGTTGTAATGGAAATGACTTGAAATCCTAAAATTTGTAATTTTGATATAATATTCTTCGTGAACTTGTGAATCTCCAAACCAACTAAATTACTTACTGGGATTAAACTGACTATTTCTTTCATTTTTCCAAATACAGAATTTATCATGAAAGCTAAAACAGTACTAGCTGGTGAATCAATGTTGTTATGTGAAAAACCAGTTATATTTTTGGATTTGTAATTTATTTGTTTTTTAATATATATTTCATCTATTTGCAAATTAACTTTTTTTTCTAGAGGCGATAATTTACTTATTACTTTATTTAAATAATTTAAATTAGAAGAATCATTTTCTGAATTAATGTTTTGAAATGCAGAAATTTTTTGCAAAGTGGCTTTGTGTGGAAGTATTAAAATGTTATTGTCTCTAATTATATCGTAAGCTGATGACGAATATGAATAAATAGTAAAAGCATTAACTATTGTGTTTATATTATAACGTTTTCTAACATTAGAAATTTGCACTAATTGGTCAGCTAAAATATCTAAATTATTTTTATATTCAAAATCTAAATTATTTTCGGTAATTATATCAACAGTTTTTTTCAAATAATTTAAACTTATATCTAAATATGACTTAATTAGTTTAACATTATCACAATTATTTTTTAAGGAACTAAATTTATCAATTATACTTTGAATTTCAGACCATGAAGTTATTCTTAGATTTTTTGGTAGAATATCAGGTAAATCTTTATAAGTTTGTTCTATTAAATTATGTTTTACACTCACTGTAAAATTTGTTTTAATAAAAATTATAGTTTTTATTTTTAAAAACTGGAGATCGTCTTTGACTACTTGAAATAAAATAAAATCTTCATCTATCGCTTTAATAGTAAAGTCTTTAAGTTTTAAAATTTTTGATGCGTTTGTTTTTAAATTATAAAAATTTCTTATTAAGTCGCTATCAATTGCCATTCGTAAATTATTTAATTTTGTTATGCATTTTCTTGAGGTTTCCCGTTTTGTTGTACAATTTTCTTTATTTACAAAAATAGAAGGAATTGCACCTTTAACTAGACGAATCCTTTTTGCTGGTATTTTGTTTTCATTGCATTTGAATTTTTTTAAACAGTTTTCAGTAAAATGTTTTACACAAACTGCGGACGAAGAGCTATATTTAGTTATATTTGGAATGGATTTTACCCATTCTGCGGCCTGTGCTTTATTTTTTGGAAATTTAAAAATACTTCTTTCTTCTCCATTACTACAGCAATCTTTTACAATACAACAAAGTGGCATTTTATTTCTAATTCTACATAGAATAAAAATAACTATCAATAATTATTGCATACATATAAAACATACTTTAGTTAACTGCTAAACAAAGAAAAAATTTATTTGAAAAAGATGTAAAGATATATAATGACTAAATTACAAAAGAATAGAATTTCATAATAGTAAAAATATTGACAGTTTACCCTATTTTCTATAATAATAAAAATATATTTACGAAAAAAATGCGACACAACCTACTCGATATATTGTTTTTTACAAACTAATTTGAAATTATTTGAAAAAAAAAAAAAAAAAGAGAGAACAAAACGATTCAATACGAAACAGTATCGAACGAAATTTTCGTCAAAATTCTTTCTACGCGATTGCCTGATAAAATAACCAGCAGTGATTCAACCTTATTTTACAGTCTTATATAATAAATTATTAAATATTTTTTAAATTATCTAATAATTACAATTTCTTTGAAATATTGCGACGCCATGAAATAAAGTCCTATGAAATATAGTTTCAAGATCCTGTCTGGACCATAATATTTTTCAAATGTATTTAAGAAAAGGACAGTAAAAAGTAAAGGACAGAATAAAAAACTTAGATGTTATTCCTCTATTAATTTAACTTTTGACAATACCCGGGGTGTTAATTATCATTTTTTGTGGTCTTATTTCTCAATTACATATGAGCGCATTAATGTAATACTCAAACTTGAAAAAAATTTCGGAAATAAACCGAATTTAACTAAAGACAAATTAAAAATCTAAAAGGATTTTGCCCTTTGCCATAATATTTATATATATGTATGATTCTGAATTAGCTGGTTACAAAATTAGGTTATTTCTCTTTCCCCTGATTTTGAATATAATTCTAAAATTCCTTCTAATTCAGAATCTCAACTTAAAATATATTTGAGAAAACGGGGAATACCCAAAATATAATCTAATCAATAATTTAAAATACATCCTAATGTAAAACCATTCCTATATTATGGTTCATGAAGCCCCCTGCAGCTTTATTTCTCAAGAAGTTGGAGATTAAGACAAATAATATTCCGTTTCTTTAATTCTCAAAAAGTCGAAAGCCCTACTTGGAGTCTTATTTCCTATTTTTCAACGAAAAATAACATCTCAGTGGTGTCATTTAGCATGGCTTAATTTCACGACTCCAAATATTGCTTATGTTTTAATTTTTATATTTTTCGAATTTAGAAATTTTGTTTTTAAATTTTTACAGTGTGGACTTTTTATTAGAAAATAAATTTATTTTACAAATAAATCATTTAGCATGTTTCTTTATTCCAATAGTAGGTTACAAAATAAAAGAGGAGTTTAACATTTCAAATATAACAAATTTTTCCCATGATAGAAAAACTAAAACTTTTAATTACTAAGAGTATTTGTTTAGAACATGTGCCACACTGTTGTTAAAAGAACTTTTAAAATTTTTTTTTAAAATTTCTAAAAAAAAGTTATTTTGAAAATTAGAATTGAAAAGTTATTTCATAAATTGGCTAAAGCTATTAAATATTCAAAGTTTTATTTATAATTCATTTCAACTATTAAGGCAATTAGGAATTAAATAATCCTTTGAGAATTAAATGAATTAAATTATATAATATTTTCAAGTATATAAAAGTAATGATTTAAATGAACTTATAGAATTAATGAGATATTAATTGTGCACCAGATATTAAAAAAAGGGGGTAAACAACAGGGGAACACCAAAATAATACTTATTGATATTGGAAATAAATACAAAAATTCGTATTGGATTTTCTGATGTAAAACTTGAATTTAAAATTTATATTAAATTTTCTAACAAATTTTCTGTACATTTTACCTGTGTACTCTGATCGGTGTTTATTAAAACTAAAATACAACCTTGAGATATAAGCCTCGTATAAAATTTTATTAAAATCATATATGTATGATGAATTGTTTCAGATTAAAAAATTTCTAAATTTCTGATCAAGTGTTCAAGATAAATTGTACTTAAGACAACCTAAAGCCTAAATGAATCAGATGATTAACCACTATACTAAATAGACAGTCTTCTAATTGAGTAACAAATTGAACATTGTAATATGTAGCATAATATAAAGTTTGGCTGGTTAGAATGCCGACCTTTCATGCGAAAAACTCCAGGTCCGAATCCCAGTGGAAGTGAAAAAACATTCTGGGTTTCGGCTCGACTCAGCTACCATTCGGTTCATCATTGGGTTCTATTATATATCTTTATAATGTATAAATACCTTAATATAACAATATAAACAAATGTAAAATATAAACAAATAATTTAATTGAATAATATAACTCACAGATATACAATTCCATATAACTCAAATACAAAATATTTAAATATAAACAAAAATAGAATTGTATCTATTAAAAATTTAAGACTATTTTACATGTTATTAGGCCTAGTACTATTTCATGTTTAAATTGTTTGTGGAATTCACACGCTAATAACACGAATGTTGGGTATTAAATAAATGAAACATGGTTTATATTCTGATCTAAACCTATTTATTTGTTCCAACAATGTTGAATGTTCTAAAGAAAACTAAAAACTAAATTGAACATTATATAATTAATTTAACATAGCTTACTATTACATCTCTCTATAAATATGAGATAAAGCTTTTGAGAAAGTAGTGTAAATTCTGTAATTTTAGTAATGCGTATCAGTGACGATACGCATTATCAATATCGGTTAGCTACAACGAATATAATATTAACCCCTGTTCCAAGATGTAAGAATTGTGAAGACACGCTTATTAGCTTAACAATAGAACAATTTATTCTTAAAAAAAAGAAAGATATTAAATATCAGTACAATTTCAATTCAAATAACCTTTAGCAACTCCCAAAACTTATCAATTATTTTATAAATATAATCAAAAGCATAGAATTGTACTTCAGTGACAAAACGTAGAGGAATTATAGAAAAGAAATTGTGTTACATTCACTACCTTTCCAAAAAAATATCACAACATCCTATTTTGTAAGATTTAAAAAAATCAAAATCGTTATAAATATACAAATGTTTATATATTTTTTTAAAGCAATCAATCAAAAGTTCAATATTTAAGCTTCTTGCAAGATTAATATTGATTTAATCAACATTTTATATTAAAACTTGTATATCATTTTTTTTTAGCATTGCAAAAAACGTAAACAAAGAAAACAAACAACTTTACAAATTAATCAATATATTTAATTTTACTACTCCAGGACATTGTGTAAGCCACAATCGATTGTAGGTCATGCATACATATTTTCATACATGCATATCCTTTTTATAAAAATACAAACGTCCTTATGATTCAATTCAATATATGTTTTTTTTTCAATTTAACACTTTCCCACAAAGCACGTTAGAAAAAAAACACAACAATTCCAGATTGTGAAGGTTAAAAAAATTTAAATTTATTTTTATATTCAGGATAAGAGACAATAACACAGTATTACAGATGTCCCTGAAAATTGCAATACACTGTATTATTAGTTTAATACTTTAATACTCCTAATCACATTCATATATTCATATATTCACATTCAGAAATAATACTCGGATGTCGCCATCATGATTCAAATCTATTTTTCATATTCTAAAAATTGAAAATTCTAATTTAAAAAACAAAAATAAAATAAATTCAGTAAAATAATACTCGTAAACCAAATTTTAACATATTTTGTGACATTTGTCAAAAACAATACGATTATCATTTATATTAACAGTAAATTACACAGTTGTCATATTTTTCTTTTTTAGAATACATTTACATGATTTTTAAAATTTTATTATGCTTTTTCGTATATGTTTTCATTTTGAATTTTTAACTGTATAAATCAAAAACATTTCACACTCCCAACTCAACACCTTACAACTTTAGTATTGTTGAGAATGTTGAACAATGAAGTTGGTTAAATTGTTGATATTAAATAAAAATAAAATTTAAACAAAGATTCAAACATATGTAATATTCAATGTATGTCATTGAAACTGACCTTTATTTAAATTTGTATATAATGCTGATTTTTAATTTTATTGTAAATATATTCAACAAATTTCCAACTAAATTAAGTTAAACATTCAAAACACTGTATTAAAAAAATATCTACATAAATTTTACATTGATTAAATGAAGTTAGTATTAGTGTACCAATGGATATTCGTTTGAATAATTCTGAGAATCAAAAACCGTATATTGATTCGTAAAAAACTGTACATTTTTAGAAGTTAGTATTTAAAGAGAAAGTAAACTTTGAATCGTTTTAGCATGTTTTTAAAAATGTTTGTAAAAATGTGCCTTTATGGTTTCAATCTGTCCATCCGTTCATGTGTAGAAAAAACTTCTACACCGTTTCAAATAAAGAAATTAAATTTTAACAGCGAATATAGATATCGACAAAAAATTTATTTCAAGAAACAACTTTTTTCTGTAGCTTCATCCGTTAACTGATCTACAGCCTCCCAATCTTGAAAATCTCTATGTTTATATTGCTATAATTCTATAAGGTATATTTTAACTTTGGGAACGATAAAAGGCAGTTGCTTTTATAAGCTTTATAAATATATGTAAAATAAATATGTAGGGTTGCCATACGTCACTTTAATTTATCCAAATTTACTGATTATTCTAAACGGCTTAAGGAAGAAGTTTGAAAATTTAGGGCAAGTTATATTCTGAGTATGGGTTATTTCATCATTCCCTCAAATTAGTATGGAATTTTTTGTGACGCCCACCGTGTGAGGGCTGTAAGGAAAGGAGTCAAAAATGTTGAAAAAAACCTTTAAAAAACACCTGTAACTTGAAGCTATCTGAATTTTTTTGAAGTAGTATGAAAAAAATAGGGCTCCAACATTATATTTAAAATATGTCTTAAGGGTTTTTCTAAAATCGAAGAAAGTACTTTTGGTTATTTTTTCAATTTTTCTTATATACTAAACGTCAAACAAAAGTTCTTTATTATGAACTTTTTTTCAATCCGCTTTTTCCCCAAAACTTATTATGGAACATTGTTTAGTTTTGAAATGTGATTTGTTATAAAACTAATTACCGTTCTAAATTACTGCATTGAAGATGATTTGGAGAACCCTTTCTCTGAATCGTTTTTATTAGTCCAAATACAATTTGAATCAGCTGCACTTATCTAAGCCTGCTTAATGGTCGTAGAATTTGTTTATAAATTTCTCTACAAAATCGATTTTCGTTCGTTATTTCAACCCTTACCAAAATTAAAACTAACCTCAAATTCAATACTTTACTCTCCATTTTTCAAAAAGGAAAATATTTTGGAGCCACTGAATCATAAGCAATAATCATAAAGAATTAAACTGAAAAAATACTTATGGACTGTGAACATTAGAAATTCATTTTGCTTTTGGAATATAAAATTTTGACCTCAACATGATTTTAATTTTTATTTGTTTTCATTTTTTCTCAAACCTTTGTTCCTTCAATTTTTAGGATACATTAATTTTGTTGCTATAAAAAAAACTAAAAGGTTTCATGATTGTAATTTTTTTTGCACGATTTTTACTCTCTTTATTTAAGAGTCCGTTACCTTTTCTGTAATCCATTGTTTACATTTTTGCGTTGGCCTTGAAGTGTTTTTGTTAATTTTTAAGGATTGGGAACAAAATTCATGGAGTCCCGAAATTTATGAATGGAAAAAAATTGTTAAGTGAAGAAAAAAATATTAATTTTATTTACTTTGGTTGTGGTTTGGTATTGAAATGAAATATTTCAATGAAAAATACACAAAAAAATTAAAGGTCAGACAAAGAAGATAACCTTAAAAAAAATTGCATAATTTAAAAAAATAATTGATGAAAAGCGTTTTTTGAAAAATGTAAAAGAAAAGTTGTATATTTACTTTTATAGGTTCAAAATTTATAACCGTTTTTCATGGTTAACGGGATTTGTTTCACCTTTAATGCAAAATATTAACCTTTCATGAAAACAGATTGTGGTCGAAATCTCAGTTAAGTGAATCTCGTTTTTAGAAAATGCCGTTTAAGAAAATCAGGTTTGATAAAATCTTGTTTTAGAAAATATTGTTTTTGAAAATTTCGTTTTAGAAAATCTATGATCCTACTTAAGATTACTTGAAGTACTTTTTCCTCAAAGTGTCTTAATCAACATCTATAAAACGTATATTAGGCCGAAAATGGAGTATAATGCACAGATTTGTGCTAGTGCTCCCATTCCGATGCTTGATAAAGTGAAAAATTGAGCTATTCATATTATAAATGATTCCAGTGTTACTCCAACGCTAACTTCACTCAGCCATCGTCGTACAGTTGGATTAATGACCATGTTTTATTGATATCTTGTAAGGATTAACACATGTTCTAATGAAATTAAACAACTTATGCCTCCACTCAAGGTTTTTTTAATGGAAAACAAGGAGGACAACAGTTCAGCTAACCAGATGGCGTTACACGACTTATGAAATCCGTTTGCCATTCGCTCATCACGTTTATGGAACCATATTCCACCAAAAGTGCTGCTCAAAGTTAATAATGTATGTATGTACGATTTAGCCAAATTTAAGATGAACATCAACATCTTTCTTCTAAATATCTAATCCGATTTTGCCCATCCTCTATAATCCAGAAATCCCAAATAACTTTCACTGTAGCCAAACTGTACATTTGTATCACAGATGCTCTCCTAAAGTTTGGTTCAAAAAGGGTGTGGTTTTGGTTTGTTAAAGTTGTACACTACCCAAAACAGCGAACAGTTTTTCCATTTCCTCATAAAGAAAAAAACACAAAATAAATTATTTCAAATACTATTTGAATCAATTGCACTTATTCAACCCTACTAATTCAACCCATAAAGGTCGTAGCATTTGTGTATCATTAATACATTTCTTCTATATTGCATATCTTTGTAGCGGGGAAGTACTAGGCATTGATCTAAGCCTGTCCAACATAAACACTCAATGGAAAAACAATTAATTCCAGAATTTTTCGTCCTCCTCTTCACTGCTAGGAGGTGCATAGATTATTTACTAAGTCATTAAAACTTAGCTTCGGTTTCGTTAATCATTGCTTGTACTAAGCTGTTGATTACTTAGATATCTTTAAAACTAGTGATTTAAAAATTTTAATTCATGAGATAAATTTGCTTTTAAACTAAATCCCAGTATTGTAATCATTTGATCCACTATTTCTTCTTTGCTGGATAAAAAAATGTTCTTCTATAAAATTAATTATTTTTCGCAGAAATATTTCAAAAATTTGAATTGTAATAAACTTAAATTTTTATTAATGAGAATAAAAATTTCATGATCTCACGAGTCACAAGTTTAAAATTACTTGTTTGTGATGTGGTTGGATTTTATTTTTAATTTAGTCATGTCCACAATGCGTTTAATTTTTTTCACAGCATGATAATTGACTGCTAATGAACCTCTGCTTTCAATTTTAATTGAAATAAATAAAACAAGAGAAATTGTCACGATTTTAATTAAATGGATAATAAAAAAAAAAAGCAAAATGAATTCTAACAGTTTTCATTGAAGACATAAGTCTCAACATTTTTAATTCAAAAGTAACTTCTTAAAGGGTTTTAGTTTTTATTTTATTGAAAATGTCATTGCCATTTACAACATTACAAAAGAAAATTAATAACGATTTCTTTTTTCTATTATTGCAGTGCAACCAACCATTAAATTTGACACAAATTTGATAACAATTGGGATCTTATAAATCGTTACAAATCCTCTTAGATAAATCGCAAAATATGAGTATCTTTAATTTGAAAGGATTTTTTTTGTACAATTAGATCAAAGTAAAATACAGTGAGCACCTTAAATAATTCAGCATATTAATATTTTGTTTAAATATTTTGATTCTAGTTTCATTAAAGCATAAGTTTTTATTCTATAAAAAAGTGAAGGAATTAAATAGGAGTTGCAAATATTAAAACGAATTTGATTTATAGTAATCAATAGGTAAACATATCAAATTAAAAAATTTTCTTTATTTAAACTTTAGAAAATAAAGACTTGCCAGAGTAATTATGGCAGTTATTTCATTATTTGATAAATCCATTCTTCAAATAAAAATCAACTGTTGTTATTCTGAAACTCTTTCATGAGGGCTAAAATTTCTTAATTCAATTTAAAAATATAAAAACAAATTTACTTCTTTAAATAATCTTAACATATAATAAGTCTTAAAGTAAAGGTATATATAATAAGAGTGCGTTTATGATGGAGCTTCGATAAGTGATAAGAGGGTGGAGAGAACCATAGCGTAGAAAATTATATACATGATTTAAATCGAGGTGTTTATATTGGAAGAACGCTTTGATCATCGATAAACGATAAGAGCAGTTTTTTCAGTTTTCTACGCTCTTATCAATGATCAAAATTTTTGAATAAATATTTTGTTCTCCACCATAAAAGATTAATTCTGAACAAGTTATAGAATGAAATGATTTTATTCATTGTAATACTCGAACCAAATTTATATTTTTATTCAATCCAACATATTATTATTCAATTCAATTCAAAATTTTAAAAACAGTAAGAATAACTGTATGTTTAATATATTCTAAAAAAAAATTTTATGACACATTTATGATGCTCACTGTAAATTTGTAAAATTAATAATAACATTTTAAATGAAAACATTAAACTTAATAATCATTGTCATTACATCTTTCAAAATCTGGTAACTTGTATTTTATTTTATTTTTAGAAATTATAACTGTAAAAACTGGTGTAAAGCTATTTCATTCAACAATAATTTCTCCACTTAATGCTGGAGGATAATAAATGATAAAAGAAGGATATAACAATTATATTTTGTATCCATTTTGAACGAGTTTTTGAAACATAAATTTATCTGTCTCTTATGTTATTTTTTAATGTTACATCGTTTTTTATTTTTATTTTCTATCGCCATTTTTTTTCTGTTCTATACAACAAAAGAATAATATTTTTTTTGAAATTACCTTTTTTACTTTAAAATAACATTATACAGAATTTTGGATTTATCTAAATTCAAGTAATATTACTTACATTTATTCATATATTGTTAAAGTACTGTAAAATATATCCGATTACATATGAACTTTAGAATTGTATTGCATTTTATTGTACTATATTGTATTGCACCATAGCAAATTAACGAGCCAAAAGCAGAATGTATCTTAAATTAAATAAATATAATCTAATTTTAGCCACGTTTTATATAAAAAACAATTAAAATTAATATCGAGATGAATTGATGAAAATAATTTTCCCATTCGTAAAACTTCTGATTTATTGTTAGGTTCAAATTAAATTAAATTTATTAATATACTAACAGCATTTAGTATTCCATTAAAATGGTTAAATATCTGACCAATAGCTGAGTGGTTAAAGTGATGGCTTTTCATTCGAAAAGTCTCGGATTCAAACCAGGATCATGTCATATTAAAATTAAAAAAATATAATTTATAATTGATATAATATAAAATAAATTTAACTATAACACATGGAAAGGAAAGGCAGATTCACTCACT
This sequence comes from Dolichopus griseipennis, assembly GCA_963082915.1. Lineage (NCBI taxonomy): Eukaryota > Metazoa > Arthropoda > Insecta > Diptera > Dolichopodidae > Dolichopus > Dolichopus griseipennis. The sequence continues at coordinate 76,300,586 of OY720443.1, forward strand.
TATTACACTGTATGTGATAGGGGACTGTAAATATATTATTAAAAAAATTAAAATGTTTGATTTAGCTACTCCTGAAATCACATAAGCATCTAAATCAAAAGACATACCCGAAAAACAAATATATTCAAAAGGAAACCAACCAGTTGGAAACTTTCATTTGGCAACAGTTAGCAAAATAAACGCTAAACAAAAAGACACTTAACAAAAGGTTAAGTCAACAAGGCTCCACCTGATCAGCAACTCTTTTTTTGATTTTTATCAACGGCTTACTCTCCTCTACCCTCAATCAAATCCATAGTTTCGCCGACGACAACACTCTTGTGACATCTTATGATTTCCTTAAGAAATCTAATGTCACACCTTCCGCAATCAGTTCTAAAAGAAATATCATGGTTAGTTTAGTTAACACGATACCTTGTAGTTTAGTTATAAATATCTTGTAGTTAGTTATAGATATCTTGTAAGTAATAGATATCTTGCAGGTAATGACACTTGCTCTATTGAGCTGAAGTCTCTTATGCCTCCTCTTAAGCAATTCCAATGTAACACCAGAGGAGCAGCAAGTGCGCATTTGTACACTATGGAAATTCCAAGATGGTTTAAAACTGGTTATGGAAACTCATTTGTCGTGAGCACTGCTAAGATATGGAACATGCTTCCATCTAATGTGTTTCCTTCTTATTATAATGTCCCATACTACAACTTGCAAAAATTAAAAACAAATCTTTTCAGATTCATTTCCAACCTACCTCCAAATTCCTCTCTAATATCCTATTTTCCTTCCGTTTCCAACTAAACCTAATTAGATAGCGTGTAAAAACAAAAAAAAAAGAAGACATTTGACAAAATTGACGACATTTAACATCTGAGTACTTTGCAACTTGGATACAAAACAACTTATTTTACAAGAGAAAATTTTGCAGTCAGGCTTCTTGGGAAAGTTTACAGAATGTATATCAGATTGTGAATTAGAAGGGATTTTAGAGTTGGATTCAGAAGCAGGATTTCCGCTTTTTCATTTATTATATATGTACATGTAATATGCCAAATGTCTAAATGTTGCTAAATGCCCTTTTGCTAACTATCCTAAATGCCTTTTTGTTAAATGTCTCTTTTGCGAAATGTGCACTTATCAAATGTTCAGTTGCAAAGTGTATACCCATTCGAATAACAAAACTATAATTATAAAGTAATGCAAATGACAATGCATTTTTAAGTTATAAGTTTTCCGGAACTCTTAGTGTAATTTCTAAATTTTACAATACAATAGTGAATGCAAGAAATTTGTAATTAAAAATAAAAATTAGTATTCTTTAAATATTAGCCTTTCATGGGGAAGGTCTCGGATTCAAACCCTGGTCAGATCATATCTAATAAAAAAATATCGTAAAATTGTATATCGTAATAGTTATATCGTTATAGTTTGTATCGTAATATAAAATAAAATGTTAATAAAAATATATTAATAATTCTTGTCTAAGATTATAGATGGCGCACAAAGTTAACATTTGTGCATTCATATTTCATAACCTTATACAATAGCTACAGCCGAGTAATCAACGGCTTAGTGAATATTATGATTAAAGAAACTGAAGCCTAGTTTAAAATAAACTTGGTGAATGCCCTATACTCCTTAAAGGAGTGGAAAAGGAATAAAAATTCTTTAAATATTATTTTTCAAAAGTAATTTATTCAGTTTGCTGAAGTTTGTAAAGTTGGAAAATTATTCCATTTAAACTATATAACAAATAGAGGTGATTCATTTAAATATTTCAGTTTTTTTAAACTTTTCACATTTACCCTGAAATTACAAAATATGTATTCAAAAATAAATATTAAAAATTTATTATTGTTTCGTAGTTTAAAGTAAAATTTTACAATTATGTTATTTGCCTAAAAACGTTTAATACAAAATACATAAAAAGTTTAAAAATATTTAAAAGAAAACAGAACACATTGTTATGAAAATGAATATTAAAGAAAATTATTTTTAATTTTTCATATTTTTAAAAGCCTTGACCAAAATGAATAAGATCTGGATATAATTGTGTTAAATTAAATATCTTTGCTATTAACACCAGAATTTCCAGAATTTATATTAATGAAAGCCAATTCAAATGAAGTATGATCAAGTGCATTAACGAACGCAGCTTATTGCCTCTTAGGAGTTCAAGCATCAGGAAAAGTAGAATAATAATTAGCTAAGAATACAAAACTTTTTTTATAAATTTATTAATTCTGTAATGTAAAATTACAAATTAAAAATCGTTAACATTTTATTTGAGTAAAATATTCTTTTACCTTCTTCAAGGTTAACAAATTATATTTTTTGCAAATTAATTTTTTGTAAAATTATATACTCAAAAATAAGGCTTTTGATTGGTTGGAGACCTGCTTTCATTTTGAGATAAAGGTTAAACTAGGAACTCCCTGAATGAGAGTATGATTTGCTTGACAATTGAAGTCTTTATTTAGAATAAAATTTATAGTGCAATATGATTAATTACTTAAAATAAATAAACAAATCTGTACATGTGTACTTTTAAAATCCTTTTATAAAGGTTCTTTGATGAAGGAACATAATATTACCATGGAATCATTAATTATTTTAAGAAATCCAAAACGCAACTATTGTTAAAATATTGGAAATAAATTCTAAGAATCTTCTATTTACTACCAAATTCCAAATACTTCCTCAAACTATTATTAAAATGTTATTCATTATACATAATTTATTCATCTGATCTTAATAGGCTGACATTCGATACATTTATTATAATGTTTCATGTCCTTTTGATGATGATTAATTAGAATTCAAAAAATCCTGTAAAATAATAGCAGTATAGGATTCAGCAAATAAGCTTTATACCTAAAAAATTAACATATTTATTCAAGTATTTTGAATTCTGTTGTTTAATATTATTCAATACACTCGTAGAATTATATTGGCTAGTCGTTGTTACTTAAGTTTGTCAAAACAGCATGGTTCAAAACTCCTATCCTGAAATACTAAAGTGCAACAGTAGAAAAAGCTCATATTCCCAGTTCTGCTGTACGATTCAGAATTGTGAGCACTGCCCTGTAAACTGATATAACGCCAAACTCTATGAACTGTATATTAACATTGATGTGGTTACGAAAGACAAAATCAGATGCATTCATTGGTAACATCGAGCATATATCGACGCCCAGCAAATTGAATATTTGAAGCCAGAGTTCCATTAGAAATTGCAGGAGATTTGCATAAAACCGAAAATAGTGGAAAAGGATATTACATCAGACCCAGCACCATCATGGTTTGTAGTGCCCAACAATAAATAAAAATAAAATCATCCGTCTTGCGCAACTAATATATTTATAACTTCGAATATTTATCAATATATTGATGCTCTTATGATAAAAAAAAAATAAGAAAGTGGCTGTTATTTTAATTTCTAATATTAACCAATCCATATTAGGTAACACTTGACACATTTATCAAAAGCAGGCGTACACAATACCTACATATATTGAAATTGTAAACATACATTCGATTTTGTTCACAATAAGAACCCAATTTATAACTTTTAATAATAGAAATTTGTTATTTTGATTCAAAAAATGGTTAAGCAGAGAAAAACCTTGAAACCAACTGGTGATAATGGTATGTCAATCAATAAGATTTGCGAATTCTTCAATTCAAAATAGAATTTCATGTAAACAATTTATATTGATTAATTATTATCTTGTACTCGTATATACAAAACAACATTTATCTGTTCTTTTGTCTTCAATCTTTCAAAAGTGAATAAATTAAAAAAAGAGAAACTATATAATAGCTATACACAATTCTTAATTTTTTGACTATATTTGTATAAATAAAAGTTTTCATACCCTCTCAGACAAGATAACATGTCTACTAAAAATTAGAAATGGTGTAATATAAGAAAACTAGAATAAACTAGAAAATAATTTATATGGCATTTTCTAGGTTTGAACCTCTTTTTTTAATAAATCTCAACATCACAGTAAAAAATAAACACAATTCCTATGAAATATAATTAAAAATGGTTTTAAGTCTGAATGAATTTAAAGAATTTTATTAGTAATTTTTAATTACTAATTAAGTTCGAATTATTATTAAGAAAATGGATGATTATAAATGATTCAAAATTGCAAAATTATTTAAAAAGATTTGTGATTACAATTTTAAAATAATTAAATTGGACTTTATGAATGAAAATATTTGCAAAATACTTGAAAACTTGTAGATTGATTAAATTTTTGATACTTAATTATTTTTTTGGGTACTTCAATACTCAAAAATATTTCAAAATACACATACATTGCGAATATGTATGATTCGCTTATATATACGCTTTTTTTGGTATTTGAATAATCGAAATACCTAAATATCCAATAATTATTTAATAAATTAAATAATTGCAAAAGTAATTCAACTCAAAATGTAATTACTTTTTTACAATTACAAAAATTTTTACTTGATTCTTTTACTCATACTTACATTTTATAAGTATTGAAATTTAAGTAATACTAAGTACATGAGAAAGGGGAAATGGCAATTGTACTGTTACTTAAATATATAAGTCTGATTACTAAATTTGAAAATTCTTTGAAAATTATTTAAAACGAGGAGTAGTGTAGTAGAGTAGACTGTGTCAACTCTGGGATACCCGTATGACCGTAATATAAACATAATATCCTCCGGTTAATAACTCTTGGCAAAATTTGAAACATACATCTTTACTAGGTGCAGTGTAATGCTCATATAAAAGAAGGAGTTGTGTGGCAGTTACTTGAATCCTATGCAGTAGACCAACCAAATTTTGCAATAACTTTGGCTATTACACTAAACTATTTTTGGAAAAATTTCAGACACCTAGCTTTATTAGGGTTAGTGTAATGCTCATATAAAAAAAGAAGTTGTATAGCAGGTACTTGAACCCGTGACCCCCTCCCCTTCCCTCCTTCTCTGCGTCACAAACATAATGACAAATTAGTATACCCTTTAGATTAATAAACATACGGGTATAAACATAATTTTAAAAACATTTAAATTATATTGAAAATTATTATTTAAAATTATAAATTAAAGACAAACAATAGGTCTTGATTAAATAATTGGTATAATTATATACCAATAACGCATATGACCAACAAACAGTATTGCGATTAATTTTATAAAGCATTAAAAATGTATGTTCGTACATAAATAACTCCCACTGCGATTTAATTTCTATTCAAAATTATTCCCATTTAATAATAAATAATATTAGAGACTACTAACAAAAATAACATTTAAATAGATTATCAAATATATGTTCTGGATAAGGACCAAATCATAGCAAAAGATAAATAAAGAATATTTCTCATAAAAAGGTCGCCTTTATTAGAAATTTTCTATTATATTTTTTCTATTTTGAAATCAGCAGGTTTTTCTCTGAAAAATATTGCGCAACAAATTTTCTAGATAAAGCATAAATTCCTCTACATCTTTTTTATGCTGTAATGAATTTAAATTATCGAATAGATAGATAATAAACAAAATTTAATATAAGTATGTAAAAATTATGTATGTAATAAAAAAATTATAATTACAATATATAATAATATTATTTAAGTTAATAAGTTCATATATAATTAAGTTATTTACAGTATCAGTTAAAACAAAGTGTACACAAAAAATAAAGAATATAAAATAATGACAGACAAATAAAAATCAAACACAATTTAGTTTCATCCAAATTAAATACTCACAAAATATGAGTGCATATTGTGTATCGTTTAACATTCAAATTTGCTCAAGCTTTAAGTTCAGCAATATTTGATACATGAGTCGAAGTTTGAATTTTGTACAACCCTATAATTTGAAATTAATAACTTACTATATTAAAGCAAAAGCTGTAAGCATCACCCGGCATTAATTTATAATAATCTACAAAAATTACTGAATGGTTGTTCAATTTCGTTTTTAGACTCGTTGATAGAATCGATGACTCAATATTCATATAAAACGAAAAGTATGACAACTGAATAAGCCATTTTCATTAAAAGCGTTATAATAGTGAGAAGTGACCTGTATTTTCATTCCTTATCCATTTTGTTCATTATAAATTGAAAAGCTTTCTATCATTTACTTGTCAATGACAATCATTTTATTAGCAAATTTTCAAAAAAAATTTAAAAAAATGTGTTTGAATAGCTTCAATTTGTCCGTAGGTTTACAAAACTTTTAAAACCACTCCGTTCCGGGTCTACAGTTGTGCAGTTGGGAAACGCTTTATATTTAAATTGTAATAACAAAAGAAATATTTTCAATAATAGCTTTAATCTTTTTTTATATTCGAAACACATATATATAGAAGTTGTCTCTGAAATTTCTCCTTTTTATTTTTTGTTAAGCGTCAACGGTTCAACTGTTAGGCTAATAAGTCTATCTATACCATACGAACATGTTGAGAAAAGCGGATCATATTATATTCGTGATATTAGAATTGATTTTAATGAATTCAACATACAATTAAAATATGAGATAGTACTTTGCCTTATTAAAAGTCTTTGACTTTCAAAAAACACAATTCTTTGTGTTATTGTAATAATTTTTGTATTTGAGTTATATGATTTTCAGTATCTGTGAGTTATATTATTCAAATAAATTATTTGTTTATTTTAATGTATTTTTTAATAAAGGATTATTAATTATTGATTAAAAAATTAATTTGAACCCAATGGCGAATGGTAGCTGGGTCGAGTTGAAAACTAGATAAAAGTTTTTTTCATTTTCACTGATATTCGAATCCGGCCCTTTAGCATGAAAGGTCAGCAGTCTAATGACTGTGGCCAGCCATTTTTCTTTTTAGAATCCCTTGGTTTTCTGCATTACTTGGTTAAGTACTTAATACAGATAATAAATAGAATATAATTTAATATCATTTAATATTAAATTTTTTTTTTACTTCATTGTAAGCTCAGCTAAATCAAGGAAGAACAAATAAAATTAATAATAATAAAATAAATATAAAATAATTATTATAAAAATAATACAGTAAATAAATAATAATAATGAAAGAATTACAAGGATAATCACAATCTGTTCTACAAGTTTATTAGCAAATCTTTAAAAAAAAAAATTTATTATCAGCATGACATTTAATTTTATAACTTATTTTCTTTTATTTTCTTCATATAAGAGGATCTCAATAAATTGTTAGGATTTACCAACCCACGTCACATGTTTTATATTACAATCTGTAGTTAAATTAAATATTCTATTATATATAAATTATGTTCTAAAGACTTATATTCAAAATCAATATTAAAGATTCTTCATTTATTTACATATTACTTGAAGTAAATCAAATTGAATTATTTATTATTTAATATTATTAAAATCTTTTGAATTCTTAAAACTTATATAAAATTATGAATTTATGACTCTTCTTTTTATTAAAATATCATTAAATAATTCAAAATTAAATAAATTAATATAATTATTTAAAAGAATAATAGAAAATTATATAATGAATAGAATAATTAAAAAATTTTTTTCGTGGTAAATTTAAATTTAAAAACATTTTCGAAATATTTTTATGAGGCATATATAATAAAAAGGGAACAAAGGATTTCAATTAGACCTAACCTAAAAATTATATTATAAAAGAATAAACAATATTAATTATTATCGTATATTTAAAATTTCACCTTTAGTTTAATATTAAGTAGTATGAAATGTTCAAAATAGCAAATTTTCAGTCTCTTTCGTATTTAGGAGTTTAAGAAAGTTCAGAGACCTTAGATGTCCTTCGGTGTTACTTAACCAAACACTAATTATGGATTTTATTGTTTGTCTCTCACAGAATTTATCTATTCCGGACAAAAGGACAAAATCCATTTAATCAGAAATGTCTTTAGGTTTCAAAAGAATTGAATTTAATACTTAATAACAAGTTGACACTTAAATACACTTTGGAGTCAACTAAATGAATTAAATACTCAATTTGTATAGAAAAAAACAGAGAAGAATCTTGAACTTTCTTTATTTCTAAAAAATAATCAAGAAACGAATTTTGTAATTTTTTTTTATAATAAAACTTATTTTATTCTTTGTTAACACTCCTGCTATTTTGTACCTTGATTAAAAATTTATCTACCACAATTTTTTTTCATTCAATTCAAATTATTTTGAAGTATTTGAGATATATAAAATTTAATTGAATTAAAACTCCAAAAAGTATCAAATATTTTTTTTTTAATAGATATTCTTTTGAAATTTTCGAGACACGAGGGTGATCGGTAATAATGCCCAAGGAAATAAAGTTTAAATCGGTAGAGTCCTTACAGATGTGGAAATAAAGCCAAAATCGCAAATTATGATAACTCAGCTTTATAAAATTTTGATTTTGACATCAGTGATCTATTATACTGACATCACTGAATAGACGTCGCGCAATAGCGTCGGACGAAATATCGAAAATGAAAAAGGATCCAAAAAACAAGATAAAAAGTTTAATTATATGTTTAATTTATTCAGAAATTTAATAACATCCAGATATTTATTGAAATAAGGGCCAAATAACAATAAAATAAAATAAAAAAAAAAATTTTTTCAAAATATACTTTTATTTAAGTAAGTAGATATTGGTTCTTTTAATGTTTGAAAACTTTTAAGCTTAAAATTTTTACAATTTTCACTAACCAAAAATTGATGGTAGATCTTGTGCATTTCAAAGTCTTTTAATATAAAATTAAATTGCTGGATTAATGTTAACAAAAAGAAGAACTGTCTTTCATTTCAGCAATTTACTTTTATATTAAAACCTTTTTAAATGCAAACGCTGAATTAAATAAACTGCAATAAAGTGTAAAACAATGTATAAAACATTGATACCAAATCGAAATAATGACTGAAAAGGCCAATTCTGCAGTTATTCTGCAAAATGCCAATTACTCAGATCGCTTAAATGGAAAAGCGGTAACAAAGCCCAATTCTCAAAATTCGCGAATTCGACTTTATTCTGCATCAAAAGAGATTTGGATTTATTTCCTGGGATATTATTTCCGGCCACCGACAACGACGCCAACGATACTATTTTAAAATATTCATTATTTAAATTGGAAAATTGTAATTTCATGCTTCTCCTTGGAAAATTTTTTAAATACGAAATAATATACAAAAATAAATGTAAAAATTCCTATTAAAATGAATCACCAGTACAATATAGAAAATACTCATACTTGAAAACCGGAAGTACGCAATGAAATAAAAGAAAAATAGAATTTGCATATTAGGTTGTTTTGTACAAAAAAATTGAATTTTTAAAAGAATATTAATATGTATAAATAAAATATACGACCTTAAGTCAGATCAACAGGTTATGCTAAGTGATTTTAAATAGAAATTTCTTCTAAATCTTAATAAATGGTTATTATCAGCTTAGTTGTTTTTAATATTTAAAAGTCAGTGAAAACCAAATAACTGTTTATGAAAATCTAAACGACTTCTTATAGATTTTCATATTATCCATGGATTCGCCGGATCTCATGGACGACAATAAACTTCTCCATTATATATTAAATTTAAAAAAAAAACTTAAACCTAATGAATAAGAATATCCTAGAAAATATCATTTGGTAAAATTTAAAGGAAGTACTCCTAATATTAAAGAAAATTTAATTTAATCATATTACACTTTTCCACAATTGCTCAGCTATATATGTGAGTACATCTTTAAAATTTATTTTACTCTAGTGTAAAACTTAAAATAAATTTTATAATGAAAAACCTATAAATATTCGATATCAGAATACGAGAGTATACGAGTATTATATATTCAACAATTATGTAAACTCATAAGAAAACCTACACAAAAGCTAATTTACATTTCGATTTAATTTTTTTTCTTTTTTAACCATTTTCCAATTTTCTAAAATGAAAATCAAATATTTTTTCAAACTTATTAAAATTAAACTGTAAAATTGAGAATATTAGGATTTAAGATAATGGAAGGACATAAAAGAATTTATATATAATTTATATTTTCCTATGAATATATTTTAGATTTAACTAAAATAACCGTAATAAAATTAAATTTTATTTGAAAAAGGAAATGCTAAAAAAAAATTACGCCTGAAAAGATGCAATATTTATGATCGATATTATTTTAATTTTAAAATAGGTTACAGTCAAGGCTTTTTGAAAGTAGATTATTATTCTTTAGTACAAAATTTATGTAATAAATGTAAATGATGACTCATTGATTGTTATATGTCTGGTGGAATAAATTACATAGTTGATTACAGGGAAGTTTTCAATCGAATAGTTAAAAGTGATGACCAAATGCTCGCGTCGCCTTTACTTCCGCTTTGACATTTAAAGAGAAACTTAAATACTGTGGATTTAATACAAAATTTTGCTAGTAGAGTTGTATTTATTATGTACCACAAAAGAAAATAAACCATTTACTTATAATTTAATTTGAATAATGACTTCAGTATGAGACCTAAAGAAGCACTAGACCAAACACACTAGATCAACGAGACCTAAAAGAAGCATTAGAGTTTATGAGGGTCATAGCCTTATGGATCAGAGCCTTAAATTACAATTTAAACAATTTAATTGATTTGAGATAAAGTCTGTTTTAAGTAGAGGTCGGACTGAAAATTTGAAAATGTTAGAAATTTTAGAAAAATTTATCGAAATTTGAACTAGTTTGTACATTTTCTGAAAATTGGTAATACGCAGTTGAATATTAGAAGAACATATAATATTTCTAAAAATATCCAAATCCGTAAAACATAAAGAAAGAGTTTTTTTTAATTCAATTATATTTTATATATTTAGAAAAGTACATTCAACACCATAAAACATATATATATATATGTATACATTCTTTATGGGTTCGTTCAATATATTTTAAGAAAAAATATTAAATTTTATTTTTTGAAGAAACCATTTACAAAAATAAGAAAATTAAAGTTTTAACAGTCATTAAAATGATGGTAAAAATTTTATTTTAAACGTTCAATAAAAAAATTTTAAAAAAAATATTATTTGTTTATTTCTATCCACAACTATAAAACTGTAGAACCTGGCATTAAAAATGTTGTCCATTAACATTTAAAGTACATCATTTTAAACGTAAGGAAAATTTAAAATTAAATTATTTTCGTGAAAGTTCGAAGGTCTTCAAAAATTAAAACATTTTAAGATGATATAAATGGCACTTTTTTATCGATTTCCTGAAATAGCATTCCTACTTTGATTAACAGAAGAAATTCAATTGCATTCACAAGATTCAAAATTGAACACACTCGGCTGTCGCTGAAACATCTGTTCAAAAAAGATGGAATCTCAACTACTAAACATATTAGCACAATCATTTATAATATAAGGAAGCAAGGAAATATACAAGTACTACAGTGTCTTCTCACAGAAGTTACAGCTCACAACGTCACAACTTTCGAAATTTTCTATACCTTCATTAGTTCACGTCACTTTTTACGAATTTAAACGAACATTTTTAACTTATTTGTGCATATATACAGCTAATTCCCTTTTTGCGGAATTTCTAGTCGTTTTAAATTAAATATGATCATGTTTTCAATATGATCAAATCGCGTTATTATACCGTTATTATTAGGGGAGGTAAATATAGACTCAAATTAAATATTAAATAAAAACCTTACTATTGTCCTAGTCTATTTTTACAGTGTATTTAAAGTTAATTTTCAATGTAATTTCCATTAAATTCAAAGGAAATCAAATTGAAAATAATTTTCCGAATTTAAAATTTATAATTTTCTATAATTATAAATAATTTAATTATGTATACGAAAATAACCTTTACGAAAAGTTCAGTTCTATTACATTTATTTTAAAACAATTCGTTGTTATAATTTTTAATTAAAATGTAATTTTTGTTTCTAATTGAATTTAAATTTCACACAATACTTAATCCAACATAAATTCCTGAATAGTGATGGTAAAATAATTTAATATACATACATGTATGTATATTTAAAAATAAATAAATAATTAGAAGGCCAACGAAATTTGTATAAGCAATAATTGGCAGAGACATTCCAATTTATAGATTAACTAAAGAATATTAGTAATCCCGAAGTAAAGGCAAATAAAACTATATAAAGTAAAGTCAAAATGCACACTTTTATCTGATTTTTTAAAAACGAAATAATGCCATAAAATTACAATCAATAAGGGAATACATTAATTTCAAATCAAATAAAATCTCTACTAATTTAGAATCTCACATTTACATATATATTTAAATGTTCTAGAAGAAGTTGTAGTCCTGATATTGAATCCAATTCTAAAATGCCTCCTAATTCAGAATATCTTATATAAATATTAAAAATTTGAGGTGGTTTCAAAATTAGAGAATTTGTGAAAAAATTCTTTGCATTTCAAAAATAATCATCAATTTGAAATAAAATAAAATTGTATAAGACCATAAATTTGATATTGAAATAAGACCAAAATCTAAAAATTTACTTTATTTCATTTGGCTTTATTTCAAGGAATCAGTATTGGTACAGAAATACAAACAAAATAAAAGTGAAAGACTAGTAATCATCATTAATAAACAAAATTATATCAAATACCTTTAAATTCATTCAAAACGTTCATTCAAATTGATTCATTCATTCAAATTGATATTAAAATTGGGTTTAACAATTCAAATTGTAAAAGTAAAATTCTTTAAAGGCATATACATTTTAACAAATAGATAATCAAAAGCATCCTATAATTGTGAGTACTTTCACACCAAAATTTAGACTAGGCGTTTTATAGCATAAAATATCCATGATGAGAATTGATTAAACTTTCGAAAAATTATTCATAAAAAGAAGATTATTGAAAGGATCTTTTAATTTACTTAATATCCCTTAGGTCACAATATAGCAGTCCATGCAAATATTCATCATATTTTCATAATTTTAAACAAAATTTTTTTTACTTTAATTTTCAAGAAAATAATTTATAGAAAGACATTAGATCATTAAACTCAAATTCCTTAATATATACAGCTATATACATATGAATAAAGTATAAAAATATTGCAAGTTCTAACTTTAATAGGAGTTAAGTTTAAATTCTTAAATTTCAAAATTCCAACGGATCAAATTCCAGACCATTGAAAATTCTCACAACGAAAATCCTTCAGTTCAAATTTTAAGAACCTTGTTGTATGAAGAGTTTTAAGGATAATTTTAGGTTTGGTTCCTAAATCAGAAAAGACGGTTTTGTAGAGATTGAAGTCAGAAGTTTGTTATTATATACTTTTATATGAACTTGCCTGTGTCTATGGCTTTATTTTTCATTGTGTCAGTTAGTGATACATTTATATTAGAAATCTGACCATAAATTTATAAGAATTTATAAGGTTTATTGGTTATCGAAGTGGCTTAGAATGTATATAGATGTGAATTGAATTCTCCTTAAAGTTTAAAAATTTTTTTAATTCAACAGAAATAATAAAAAAAATTACAAATAAAATTAATTTATTTGGATAGTTTCTTTAAAAATTTGTAACTTTAAGAACTAAAATACTTCACTTTGATAATATAAAACCATAGACCAAATAATTATATAGACGATCAGTTTCATATTAAAAATTTTAAATGTTTTTTTTAAGTCAGTCCGTACATTTTTGGTTCATTAATTTACAATTTATACAAGTAGGTAGGTACTTAAATAAAAAAAAAAATTTAGATTAAAATTAAAAAAAAAATTTCACCATGAAGCGAATTTGAACCCTAACTTATTCATCTTCAAATTTTTAAAATGCAACAACAAAAATTGATCAGTCATTTGTTTTTGTTTACCTTTTCTCTTTTTTTTCGGTATAGATTAAGATTAACTAAAAGAAAAAATGTCTCTCATTTCAACAATTTACTTTTATATTAACACAGTAACAAATTCCCAAGATCTACCTTCAATTTTTTATTTTCTACATTTTAGAGGGCTAGTACTACTTTAATAAATGTATATATTGAAAAAATATTTTTTTTTTAATTTTTTTTATTTGTTATTGAAATGATTTAGTACAATTATAAGATATATTTAAAGAAGTTTGTAGTTGGGCTCAAAATGAGGGTATTTCTTTTCGGTAATATATATTTATTCAAGAAAAGAAATTCATATTGTAAGTTGGGGTATCGTTAAAGATCCTTTCAGTGTTATAAAAATATTTATTTGGAAAATATTTATTTTATAAATTTTATTAGGTAAGGTTAGACTTTCAAAAACATGCAATTATCACAAATCAATACTTCTTTTAAAATATACTATTACTATATGTCTGTTTCACTTTTATTATATTTCAATTTAAAAATTAAAATTCCGTTAAAAAATATACAATATATAATATATATATTTTTATATCATAATAAAAAAATTTTATTTATTAGTTTGAATCGATTTTTTGAATACTTTGTATACATTTTGTGTATTTCTTTGGGTTGTAAATATGTTTTGTAAATATTATTAACTTTGTTTGACATCCTGAGGTTAATAAACTTTACTTTGTAGTTTTGTATTCAACATTATAATTGAATTTTATTATGTGTATTTAAATAGAAATTGAATTACTTTTTTTAAAAAAAAAAATGTCAATTAAGCCAATGTGATTAAAAATAATGGAATTCTATTAAACATAAAAAAATGGCGCAGTAGTCGTTTTAAAAAAAAAACTTGTAAGTTTTCTTAAATAACTACCTTAGAAACATACCTGTATAATACTGTACAGTTATAAGTACAATTACCTGATACTCATCACTTTGTCAAATACCAGTAGAACTTAGATTTCGATACCTAAAAAATCTAAGGCTGGGTAAAAGAATCATGTAAAAATACTTGTAACTCCCGAAATAAATTAAATTTTGAGTATTATAACTGTTGTATAAAATAATTTTTAATACTTAAGTATTTTCGATTAATTAAGTATCCAGAAATACTTAAGTATCAAAATTTCAATTATTTTTCAAGTATTCAAATATTTTTCAAATATAGCTAAATCTTTAAAGTCCAATACACTATAATAAGAATTTATAATAAAGAATATCGGACCGATAGCTCAGAGGTTAAAGTGGCGGTTTTTCAATCGAAAAGTTTCGAATTCCAACCCTGGTCAGATAATATCAAATTAGTTGTACATCACATTAGTTGTATAAGAAGTCCAAATGCCAATAGGCACAGGACTATTATAATACCAGGCAATATTTACTACTGCAAATAAAAAAAATAAATAAATAATAGATTTTATATTATATGGATTTAAATTGAACTTTGTATGATTATCAATTCGAGTAGTATTTAAAAAATAGTATTCATAAAGTACTCATACTAATGTCAATGGTACTAGTATTTGTACGGGTACTTGAAATATATAGGTTCTGATTAGAAAAATATGTAATATCTTTCAGCCCAAATTTTTTTAATAAATACGGTTCCCAGTGAAACAAAAGGTTTAACAAGACAATAAAAATTAAAATGGATATAAACAAATAAAATACAACATTTAAAGTCGTGAGGTATCTATTATATTTATTTTTTATATGAGAAATTTTTTTTTATTTAATACATCATAGTGGGTATGCACGGGTATCTTAAAGTTGACAAGGGCAACTATAATCGACTAAAATCGTTTTTATATAAATTTTCTCAATAAAAAGCTCTACCTCAAATTAAAACCTGGTAACATAATTAAATATATTATTTAAATTCTCTTAAATTGGAATTACATCTTTCTTAGTAGAAGTAAAATAAAAAATTATAAAAAATAAAATACTATTACCTGGATTAATGGAAACGTGCCGATAACACTTTATTAATTTTATTTTCGTTAAAACTTGACCTCAAGAAGTATAGTACAAATCAATTCTAAAAAATTACAAGACTATGAAGTCCTAACTATTACTAATAGTTAGATTTTTTTTTTTTGATTAGGTGTGTATATTAAAATTGATTATCCAAGTAAACCAACTTTTTAACCTTTTCAAATCTAACTCTCTCCAAAATAAAAGACAATATTCGTTAATTGATTACACCCTTAACATTAAGAAAAACCTTTTAAATTTTAATCAATTGTTAATCCTTTTAATATCCTGGAAATTCCAATATCAATTAATAAGAGAAACATTAACATTTTAAAAGGAAATTCATATTAATTGTTATTTACATGGATATGAACTTTAGCTTTTAAAATGTAATTTAAAGTGTAATTTTATTAATGAGGTAACAGATAATTAACACTTTAATTAACATTATTATGTTGTGAGAAAAAGTCTTTAATATATTCAAATTAGTTTCGAGTTAAAATTTTTAGAGAAATTTTAAATTTAATTTTAATTGTAGAATCTGATATGTTGTTACAATTCTATAGAATCAAACTTTTAAAAAATAATTAGGATATTTATTTGAAAGATTTAGAGTGGAGTGAAAATCTAAAAATGCTTTTCATTCAATGGAATTTTTCCAACAACGGGTCAATGAGAAACAGTCAAACAATTTATGATTGAGAGTGAAATAATCTTTTAAATACCACTGTTGTGCAAAAATAACGTCTTAACGAAAAGTTTTACTAGTTCTGACGAAGATTCACAATCTTTATGCCGAAACCATTTAACAAACACTAAGTAAAGGGTGTCAGAATATTCCTGTGATATTTGGTGACAAGTGAATACACGGTTTATAACATAAAATAACATTTATAAAAAAAGTAATCATTAAATTTTACTTCTTAGAAATTTATAAAAAAAGTAATCATTAAATTTTACTTCTTAGAAATTGTTTTCGATTTTCAAAATAATTCTAAAAAGAACAAGGAAAGAGTACATGCATATAAAGTACTGGTATAAAAGATTTTAGAACAAGTCAAAATAGTGATATAATCTTTACTCATTTACTGGTTTAATCTTTAAGTACTCATTTAATTTTTACTGATTCAATCTTTACTCATTTTACTCTGTACTAATTTTTTTGTACTCATATAAATATGAAGCCCGACTCATGAATAAGTAAATTAAAAATACAAAATTTCATTTCCAGAACTACAAAATAATAAAATATTATTAATATAATAATCCATATATAAAATTTCCTAACTTGAAAAGATTAGTCCTTGGAATCAGTCCTTAGTTACTAGATTTATTTTAAAACTTGTACTATAGTATTTTAGACTTTCTACCATTGATAATTTAACTTTATAAAATAATAAACCACAACATTCAGAAATAATTACTTTTGAAAACCTTTCTATTATCGTATAAATAATAAACACATAGGTACTCGAATCAATAATTCATTCTTATTTTTTTCAAAGGAAATTAATAACAAGATCTAAAATGTACGTCAATTTTTCACTCCAACTTCAGAGTTATAAAACTATTTCCTATTGATTTATTTTGTTATTGTAATCTTAAAATTAAACCACAGTAAATCCTGTAAAAGCAAACGATTTGAATAAAAACAAAGTACCATTATTATTTTAAAATATTAAAAATTGAAAATTTTTTAAACTTCCGTTTAAATTCCATTAAAATTGGATCCGTTTTTTGGTTTTCCATTTCATTTTGTTTGATTTTATAAAAATATTTAAAAAAATCTTTTTAAAAGTTTTCTTTTGTCTCCGTTTATTCGAAAACAAGAAAGAAAAATATTTGTGTTTTATTTGTTTTAAAATTTTCCTTTAAAATTACTTTGAAATTTTAAAAAGAATTTTGAAAGTTTATCTGTATTGCAACTTTTAGAAAAACTTTCTATTAATAACTAACCGCTTATATGAAATATAATAAGCGATAGGTATTGTTGTCGCACGAAAAATTGGAACCTGAGATTTTTGCATATATGCATTACTCCGGTCCGCAGAAAACGAAAAAAAACGTATTTTTTTTGTGCTGTCCCATTGTGTGTCTATCTATGTGTCCGTGAGTCTGTGTGCACACGTGTACAGCCTGCACAGCCTACAGAGCGGAACCTTTTTAAATTTCATATCTATAGGGTTTTAATATTAATATCTTGCATTGATATAAGCTTGTGGAGAAAATCGGGTAGCCTCTAGGAAGTAAAAATTTTTGAAAATAAAGTTCGCGTTATGATTTTCCTGAGAGCGGTTGGTTCTGTGATGGACACATCATATTATTTCATAGTATATTTGTTTGAAAAGAGTTCTTTTCCTTGTTGAATATTTTTTTTCTTGAAATTCTTGACAGGCTTTTATTGATAAGTTTCAAAGGGCTTTCTATGAAAATATAAGAGCATCTGCGATACAGTTAATTACCAATCTATAGCTCCATATAAAGTGCAGCACAGTCCAGTGACAAATAAGTACTTTTAATTTATTAAAATGGCGTTTTTGTGTCTTTACCCTATTCTTACAGGATATTGCTGTTATATTTTATATTTTTGTAATTGTTTACCTAATTGATAACATGTATTCTTTAAAATAGGTGAAAATATTTGTATTTTTTACAAGCTTTTATAAATCTTCGTGTTTGATAAAAAATTTGGGCAGGAACAAAATTATTAAGAACATCATTAAATTTTAATAATTCTTTCAATTATAACAAAATAATTTTTTCGAACTCAACATTTTAAAAGTTATTTCCATTCATTTTAACTTAAATTTGTAAAATAAAGAATTTCGTCCTCATTAATAAATTTATATCCGTTTCAATTAAAATCACCCACCCATCCAAACAAATGAACATTTAAAACCCAAAAATAAAAGCCTATTTTTAAAATATACATTCAGCCATTTAAAATTCTTAAGAACAACATTTATATACATATAAAAATATGTAGAACAATTTTTCACGCTCATTAAAAAGGTTGATTCTATTAAGCATAACCTTCATCTCACTTCAAGGACGTTACAAGAAATTAAATAAGTAAAACAAAAACCTATAAAAATGTTAATACGTTTACAACTAATAAACAAATATATTCGAGACTTTCAAAAACTTTTAAAATTTTTAACAGTTTTTACATAACAACCCTGTGTTGACGCAAAGAATATTTAAATCGTCTCTTATTGCTTTAAGTGTCAAAAATTTCAAAAGAAATTGTAGCTGCTTCGATTATATGATTTCTGAATAAGTCAGGTGGTTTTTGTTGATAGGAGGCAGATTAATTTATCACTTTTATAGTATCTACTGGATACTTGATATCTGCATGATATCTAATATCTATTTGACTTATTTAAATATAGAAAATATAAATAATAATTTGCATTCAAAACGACCTTAAGATATCTTTTCAGATATGGTAGATACATTGTAGAGATTGCAAAATAACCATGAAAATTGGTATTTAATATTAAACTAGAAGCATCAGAACCACATATTACCTCATTTTGCAATTGTTAAGGATTCCAAAACTGATTAGAAACAACCCCTCATAACTGAATACAGAAGGCTCACGCTTAAATTAAACTTACTAACACGTAATCATTCAAACTTAAATGATCAAGTGTTTGATAAAAGCGATACACACAGATAAGTCCTTACATTCGTTTTTCTTAACCTATGCTATGGAAGTTGCTGTAATTTATTAAGAAATAATTAAAGGAAGAAAATTATTAAAAGTAATATTTAAAAGTTTTATTTTTCCAGTACATTTTTTAATTCCAGGTACATGAGTTTAAATAACGGTTTTTCCTTAAACCAACTCAAGCTTCTAAGACCACAATATTATTTAATATTAAAATAAAATAAATCGGAACAAATTGATAACAAATCTTTAAATACATCAGTGATACTGAAAAAGAAAAACAAACGGATTTATTCAGAAGGACAAATTGATTTTTCAACAAGGACATTCAATATTAACTTATAGACAGTTAAAGGTTAATACAATTTAAGAAATCTTTAATATCCTTTTTTTGTAAACTTTTTTTTTGAATATTGCAAAGACAATAACGGAAAATAAAAGGATAATATAGAAAAAAACAACAACAATTGCAAGAAAAAAATTAAATAAATTCAATAAAAAACTTTTAATAAAAATCAAATAAATGCCTTTTGGTCATAAAGAATAGGAAACATTTTTTTTCGTTAATAATTTGCTGCCTTTTCGTTTATTCTTCGCTGTAGTTGTGGTAGTAAAATTTGCAAAAATAAACCGAAAAATAAATATGTGTATGTATTTAAGTACATGGATTTATGGTAACATTTATAGTTGCGTGGGATTTAGTCCTTTGATCGCAAAATTTATTTCAGTTTAATGAACTGTAGGTTAAATTTAATTTTATTTTATGTTATTGCTTTTGAATCAACTAGTGCTTCTGTAATCTGTTGTTACATTTCAATCTGCCATTTTGTTTTATGCGGAAGTCAACAAAAACATGGTTTATTTTTTATTCACCCCAATTATGATGGATGAATGATTAAATGGTAAATGGTATGGTTGAATGTGCACAGAAAGTTCAAAAGAATGAACTAAATAGAAAATTCAAAAATAAATACATTTTATTTTATTTGGCGTTCCAATTTTGCAGCACATGCAGAAAAGTTTGATAAATTCAAAAGTAAAATGGAGGGAATACTTATATATATATATCTGTAATACTTATAAATACTGCAATACTTATTGTCAATTGATTTTATCATTCGACAATAGAGTCAATAATTTCCAAAATGGAAGACAATTCCATAATAATTTGATGTGTTGTGTTTTGAACTGCAATTATAAAAAAAGGTTAAACAAAAGGACTGAATATAATAAATCTTAATAGTTTTGAAATAGTTTTTAATGGTATTCAACCTATATCGTGTGAACGGCTGAAGTTACAAACTTACATTTTTTGGAGAAGCTAAATCCTTAGAAGTTAGTAGTAGTCACTGTTAAGAAGTTCCAAGGGTTTAAAAACTGAAATTTTTCTATTATTGAATACCTGTAACTTGAATACCTGTTTAAGTTTTTTTGAAATTATATACAAAAATTAAGTCTTGAACATTGCATTTTAATATGTGTTAAAGATGTTCCTTAATTTTCAAGGGCTTCTTTAAAATTGAAGAAAGTGCCTCTTAATTTTTAACCTTTTATGCTTATATGGTAAGATTCTAAGAAAATATCCAAATTTGGGTGCAAGTCAGAATTGAATTCCTATAACATGAAAATTTTGAAACAGTGGTTCGATCCTTGAGAATCGGCATAATTTTATACACAAAAAGTTTTGTAGAAATAATTTCCTTCTCGATTCAAGGGCTATTAGGACTAAAAAATGTGTTCTTTTTTTCCCAAAAAGTTTAAAAAAAAACAATTTAAAATTTATATTAACTTCATTTTAAGGTACGGTTTAAAATAATGTTTAACATTGCGTAACCACAGTTATTTAAAAGTGCTTTAAAAAATATCTTAATTTACTATTTAACTATTTACCAACCTTCCTCATCTACTTTTTGGATAAGGAACCCTTTGTTACTGTCCATTTTTTGTTTTTTGAATAGTAATTGGTGAAGAAACCATTAATCAAGCAAATAAGACGAAGAAATTGGAAATGGATAGTTAAATAGTCTAAGAATGGATCCCGTAAAGTAAAAAGGCATGTGGCCGACCAAATAACAAAAACTGGGGCAGAACATTCCTATAAGATTTTGCAAAATATAACATCGCCTGAGAAAAACATTTAGTGTTTTGAAATTTCATCACAAATAAAATTTTGAGTGTTGATTTTGTTCATTGAAAATTTACTTTTGCACTGGTGTATGTAATGCATAGATCGGGAGCAATACATTCGTTTTTAGAAAATATCTTTTTTTTTAAATTTTCTTTTTAAAGATTTTAAAGTTGGATACAAAATCAAAATTACGGCCTCTTCCATAATATAAAAAAAGGATATTTTTTAAACTAGATTTTCTAAAAATAAGATTTACTAAACTAGACTTTTTTAAAACGCGTTTTACTAAAACGAGATTTCAGACTCAACCTACATGAATGGCCATATATTTATTATTTACAAGAATTTAATTTATTAGTTTAACAGGTTTTATTAACAAGTGGCAATTTTTCGGAAAAAAAATTTTTCCAACAAAATTTTGTACTTAATTACCATTTTTCTTTTATAAAACTAATTTTTTAATACTCATGTGTTCCAATCATCGTATTTTTTAATAAAATAATATCGATTACTAAATTTAAATAAATTCAAAAGAAAATTAGTTGAACTGTAAGATATCAATTTGCTTGCTAATTATTCACATAATTATTTTTAAAGAATTTAAAACTTTCTTTGGAAATTATTTAATTGGAATTGCCACTCTTCAAAATATTGAATTCTCCAAGATATAAAATAAAATTTTAAAAAATCTTTAATTCGATTTTGTTTTTACAACCTTGAAAAGTTAAATTTAATAATAATAATAAAATTTACTTAAGAAATATAAAACACTTAATTTCTTTTTCATATTTTCTTTTTTTTTTCATATTTGTGTTCATTTTCTGTTTTTTCGAATGATTTCTTCTATTTAACTAAGAGATGAACAAAGTTATTTCAGTTTTATCTTGAGATACTTAAAGATTGAAAATCGATTTTTATTTTTATTTTCCTTTTTTATTTCTCATCTATTTCTGTGTAAATTGTTGAAAATATTTGTTGGATAATATTTAAGTCATCATAAATAAGTGGCCTTGCACTTGAAACAACTTTTTTTACACAAGAATTATTTTATATTTTTTTTAAGTTCGAAAAAAAAACAAGAAGTTGAAATAATAATTTTGTTCTTGTTATGTTTATTGAAAGCAATTTAATATTTACTTTGAAAAAGTTATCATCAATTTTGTTTTGCCCTTTTCATAAATAAATATTTAAAAAAAACAAATAATTGTACCATTTTTATTGTAAGCAGGAGCTGTAATAAAATAAATTTAGGTATTGCTCCTTGAGGTATGCAATTTTTTTCTATTATTCATTTAATTAAAAGAAAATTTCTATAGGGGTTCGGTGGAAGTGACTTAGTAGCCGTTGTATCAAATGAGAGAATGCAGATTCGAGCCCCGCACATAACATTGGTGTTTTCCCAAGGATTGTAATGGATTAATTCACTTTTACAATCAAAAGTAATAATAGTATATCACAATATAATAGATACTATTGGTAAAGTCTATTAATAGTATCTAAACACATTAGTGTCTCAGTAATCGATGATTTTATAAATATTGGATTATTATTCATGTTATTTAATATCTATTATAGAAAAGAACATGATTCAGCTGTTTTTCTGTGGGGCCTTTTTGACAAAATTTAACAGATAACAAGTAAGCAGCTGGTCTAATGATTAGGGCTGGAGCTTAGCAAATGTATTAATTGTAAATTAAAATTTTTACAGCATATTAGATTGAACAAATGCGAACACAAATATGATTAATAAAAAATTTCAAACAAAGTAGGCGTAAGGGTTAACAAATAAATAGTATCGCCCTATGCTCGAAATCCGAGCTATTTTTGCGTTTGAAAAAGATAATTGGCTGGAGACAAGTTGCTTAAATATTCAATGACTGAAAACAGTGCAGTATTTTGGATGTTTCATTAATAAAGAAAGAAAAATGTTAATTTCGTTACATATCTTTTTTTTTTATATACAATATTTTAAAAGTCGTTTCAAAAAATTCGGAGTGTAATGAGAATTTAATTTCTTTAACAAATATTTTTGTAATATCCAGTAAAATCAGATTAAAATGGCTAAATCTTAAACTTTAGCGAACAATTGTTTTTATATTGAAAAAAAACAAATCTTGAGTACTTATACAGAATTCTTAGAGAATGAAGTACACAAGAGTTCGAAGTGTAACTTCTAAGTTCAATAGTTCCAAAACGTAGAATTTATTGAGTTTAATTGAGTCGGCTAAAATTTGTAAAATTATCTATAAATAATTAAAAAAAATGATTTTAGGGCTTATAAAACCTTTGTAGTGTTAAAAGCCCCTGAAAAAAATTAAATAAATAAATTGACTCGTCTACTAAGATAAAATATGAAATAAAATATAAAATATTTATAAATAAATACAATTTGAATTTAAAAATGAGATCAACATCTACCTGTTTTGAATTTTATAACTTTTAAATTTATTTTATAAAGGGTAAATAGTATTAAAATACCTTTTGAAAATTCTTTATTTGGATTAAAATTCTAAACAAATAAAAATTTTATAAGAATTTTCAAAAATTTATACATTGTTTTTTATTTTATTTTAAAAACTTCAACAAACTTTGTTTAATTAAAGAATTTCCTTAAATAAATATTGATTTTTAAAAATATCTAAGTGTTTCTTAAAAAAAATTAAATACTTTTAAAATTTTTATCGACAATGAAGTACCAAAATTCTTTGTTTAAATTATATTTTTCTAAAATAAATGAATAAAACTTCACAAAAACTTTACTAATAACTAAGATATTTATAAATTTTAACAATTATATAAAATTTTTGAAGACTTTTTGAGTATTCATATAATTCATTTCGAAAAATTTACCTAAGGTGTATAAAAAATAATTTGATGAAAAGAAGGAGAAAAGTTAAAATTGATCCAAAAATATTAAACTTTAATTAAAAATTTATTCAAAACTTTTTAAAATGCCAATAGCATACCCAAGGATCTCATATTGATATCAAACTACCACGGATACTTTATACAATATATTTCAAGGAATAAGAACAAAAATCAAACTTAGACTAATCTACATAATACAGTAATTTTTGGATAATTTTTCAATTTTCGAATTATTTCAGAGTGGGATGAGGCAATTTATCTATAAATGAATCTACAACATTATTGATTCAAGTTCAAGGCCCATTCAGGTAATTATTTAAATGTATAATAAAATAGAAATCAAGTAGTAAAAAAAGTCGTGGGTTCGAAAAGCCGCATTTCAACTAGGAATATTTTAAATTAGGTATGTTCCTTTGATATTTTTGGTTTTTGTATAGCTCGAAAGGTCTTTCATCAATTTCGAATTTCGTAAAATAACTTTTAATTTAATTTTCATTTAGTTTTCCAAGTTGGTGTGCCTCTAGTAAATAAAGTCTAAAAAAACAAATTTATGATTCCAAGTTTCAAAAATTATTAAATAAAGTGAGAGTTGAAAACAGCTATATATAGAAGGAATTTCGGCTAATGAGAAGCCAAATAAAAAATTGTATTCTACAAAATATATTTACAAATACTAAGTAGAACTTTTTTAAAAAGAGAAACAAACGGACAAAGAGTGTTTAAGAAGTATATTTTTATAAAAAAATTAAAGATTAAGGTAAAAATAAAATAATCCATTAAATGAAATATTTTTCATTTTTACATTTCGTTTTGGAACCCTATTGACGAACACAACACGTAAATTCTAAATAAATTCGATTAAATGCTCATTTTAAATAAAAACCAAAATAGAAATAAATGAACTTCAATCACTTTTAATGTTAATTTCAACATATTTTCAAAATATTTTTTTCTATCTCCTCCTGTGCGTCCGGCTTTTTATACACGTATGACTATAGGTCAAAGGGTAAAATAAATTTGCCATTACGTTTGTGACGCAGAGAAGGAGGAGGGGTAGATATAGACTCAAGTGTATGGATCGGATCAGAATCAAAAAAAAATCGATTTAGCTATGTATGTCCGTACGTGTGCACGATAACTCAAAAACTAAATGAGCTAGAATCTTGAAATTTTCGCAAATTCGTTTTTTGCAATACCCATCATCGCTATTTAAATCCAGCCATTTTGATCCATGGGTTCGGGTAGCTGCCATACAACTTCTTTTATGTGAGCATTACCCTACACCTAATAAAACTGTATGTTTGAAATTTTGTCAAAAGTAATTAACCGGATGGTATAATGTTTATATTACGGTCATACGGGTATCCCAGAGTTGACACGGCCTACTCTACTACACTCTTCCTCGTTAAGAAATAAAGAAATGAAATTTCAACTACCGATACGTATTGCAAAAAAGGTAAATTAAAACAATTTTTTCATTAGTCCGGCTATTCTACGGTTTAACTAGTATCCGCGTAGGACCAAATGACTATATATAAAAGATAGCTTGTGTTGCCAGCTTTCAAAAAATATATAGCTTTAATGGCGCATATTATCCTTTAAGGACGAAAAGGACATTTAAAAGTTTCCTTGTTATTTTAGACTATTTTACAAAAACCGTTATAACTAGCAATCTGTTCAATATATATGTATTCAATCAAAGCTATTAATTAAGATGACGGTCTGGAGAATATTTTAACGTTTATTTGAGGACGATAGGTGCTGCCGTTTTGGAGATATTGCATTTGAAAGTGAAAATTTAAAACAAAAAAAAAAAAAATTTTGAACTTTCAAAAAAACCACTATAACTATGAAATTTTCAAAAACACCCTGTATTTTTTATTATACTGTTAGAAAGGTCTTTTGACACTCTTTCCAACGGTATATAATAAGTATGGTATATGTTGATAAATAGCCCCACCAGAGAACATGAATGAAAAACTGGCACAACAATTTTATTAAAAAATACATTTTCATACTTTATTTCTCATAAATTTATTTTGCCTTTTTGTTGGGATGTCAGAATTACAAAATCAGAATTATACGCTTTTTCCAGAATATTTATATATTTGTATACGTGAGATTCTGAATTAGGAGGGATTTTAGAGTTGGATTCAAAATCAGGGTTGCAATAATTTGTTTAGCGGGGTTTTGGGGGCGGCAGCCCCCACTATTCTTAAACTTTTATTTGTTGAAATATGCATGTAAAAAATAATTAGAAGAGATTTTATAGTTGGCTACAATTACAGGATTATACGCTTTTTCCAGAATATTTATATATTTGTATACGTGAGATTCTGAATTAGGAGGGATTTTAGAGTTGGATTCAAAATCAGGGTTTCAATAATTTGTTTAGCGGGGGTTTGGGGGCGGCAGCCCCCACTATTCCTAAACTTTTATTTGTCGAAATATGCATGTAAAAAATAATTAGAAGAGATTTTATAGTTGGCTACAATTACAGGATTATACGCTTTTTCCAGAATATTTATATATTTGTATACGTGAGATTCTGAATTAGGAGGGATTTTAGAGTTGGATTCAAAATCAGGGTTTCAATAATTTGTTTAGCGGGGGTTTGGGGGCGGCAGCCCCCACTATTCTTAAACTTTTATTTGTTGAAATATGCATGTAAAAAATAATTAGAAGAGATTTTATAGTTGGCTACAATTACAGGATTATACGCTTTTTCCAGAATATTTATATATTTGTATACGTGAGATTCTGAATTAGGAGGGATTTTAGAGTTGGATTCAAAATCAGGGTTTCAATACTTTGTTTAGCGGGGGTTTGGGGCCGGCAGCCCCCACTATTCTTAAACTTTTATTTGTTGAAATATGCATGTAAAAAATAATTAGAAGAGATTTTATAGTTGGCTACAATTACAGGATTATACGCTTTTTCCAGAATATTTATATATTTGTATACGTGAGATTCTGAATTAGGAGGGATTTTAGAGTTGGATTCAAAATCAGGGTTTCAATAATTTGTTTAGCGGGGGTTTGGGGCCGGCAGCCCCCACTATTCTTAAACTTTTATTTGTTGAAATATGCATGTAAAAAATAATTAGAAGAGATTTTATAGTTGGCTGCAATTACAGGATTATACGCTTTTTCCAGAATATTTATATATTTGTATACGTGAGAGTCTGAATTAGGAGGGATTTTAGAGTTGGATTCAAAATCAGGGTTTCAATAATTTGTTTAGCGGGGGTTTGGGGGCGGCAGCCCCCACTATTTTTAAATTTTTATTTGTTGAAATATGCTTGTAAAAAATTACTGTTATTAAAAAATATTTTGTCATTAAATTTTGATTTTTGGAATTTTTTTTGTTTGGATATGAAAATGGAATTTCGGAAATGGAGTTTTTTTTTTGGAATTTCGTACCCAACCCATTTATAAACATATTAAAATTTTTTTTTTTTCAAAAATAAAATTATTTAATTCATTTAAAAAGTACGGCTGAAAAAATTGTAAAACATATTAACATTTTTTTTTATGCAAAAAAAATTACAAAACAAAAAATTTTTTATTTCATAAATGCTTATATCTTCTAAACGCTTTAATATAGACAGACCTTATGTATGCCCAAATTATAGAAAAAAATAAGAGCTTTCCAACGATGTAAAAATATTTAGGGAGTTTCCTTGCAA
Organism: Dolichopus griseipennis; assembly: GCA_963082915.1. NCBI lineage: Eukaryota > Metazoa > Arthropoda > Insecta > Diptera > Dolichopodidae > Dolichopus > Dolichopus griseipennis. The sequence continues at coordinate 76,328,780 of OY720443.1, forward strand.
AATTTTGAAAAATATGAGTTTTAGAGAAAGGATGTTAAAAATTTTTTTTTTGCAAAAATTTTCAACTTTGAACTACAATATCTCCAAAACGGCAGCACCTGTCGTCATCAAATAAACGATAAAATATTCTTCAGACCGTCATCTTAATTATTAGCTTGAATTAAATACATATATATTGAACAGATCGCTAGTTATAACGGTTTTTGTAAAATAGACTAAAATAACAAGGATACTTTTAAATGTCCTTTTCGTCCTTAAAGGATAATATGCGCCATTAAAGCTATATATTTTTTGAAAGCTGGCAACACCAGCTATCTTTTATATTTAGTCATTTGGTCCTACGCGGATACTAGTTAAACCTTAGAATCCCCATTAGTCCTCCATAACTACAGGCCCCAAAAACTGGGAAAATCTACCTTTCAATTTTTATAACAATTTTTCCTTAACGCCAAACGATAAAATCTTTCATAAGCTTTACAATCTTTGCAAGAATTTTCATCCCTTGCATGTTCGAAATGGTTTAAGCCAGATTTTGAATTTAGATTCCTGCATATTATGACTATGAGTGGTTTAAAGAAAATTTATGTCTGCCGTTTTGGGTGGACGTAAGGGCAAAAACTAAAAATATAATATTTTCCAAAAATATAATAGCTCCAACCCCTTAAATAGTTCTTAGAAATTATTATAATCGGAATTTTTTTAAATGTGTGTTTTTTAGAAAGTCTTGGTTTTCTTCATTTCTTCTATTTTATTTGATAAACCAATATCCAAACATTATAATGATATGTTATAGCCAGATCAATGTAACTAAGAATTATAATCGCATTTACAATCCAAATTAGTTTAACTTTTTGAAACTCTCTAGTTATTTTATTTTTGATTTATTTATATATATATAATATTATTTCATATTATTCTAAGTAATAATGCAATAAAAGCCCCGCTTTAGTTTATTTTAGTTATTAATTAAAAGGAAAAAATAAATTTAATCTCTTGAAATTTAACAATTCAAGGACCTAAAAGTATGCAATGCAAAGTTATTTATTAATATAATTAAAAATGATTCAAACACGTGTCCTCGGTGACGTAATAGCTTCAAAAGAGGAAGTTCTGGTTCGATCACTGTTCAGATTCAAGGACTCAAGGAAAATTCTAAGTAAAGTATTTTTCATCACAATTCCCCTCTATGATTAAATATAACAATAGTAGGGTCCTCGCTTGGTTAAGTACCTTGTATAACAACTGAGAAAGTGAGAGTTTCAGTCTCCGCAAAGATCGTAAGTTTTTACGACGAAATAAATTTAACAATTACTTTCCAATATTTTTATAACGATAATAAATATAAAACTATAATTTAAAAAAAAAGGGTTTTCTGTTTTAACTAAAAAAAATTAATTACATGAATGTAAAAATATCATTCTGTGAAAGAACTCTTTACCTTTTAAGCATTTTTTGTATTATACCATTATTGTATTTTATTCTTATACAATAGTATGTACATATGATCTAATATATTAGATATAAAATAATTGTTTGTTCTCATAGACCAACATCGTCACAATACGATAAGTTTTTTAATAAGTTTTATTTAATTAGGGAAAAATCAATCAGATATTAATTATTAATATTGAAATAATCGATTTTCAGATTGTGACCATATGTAAATAAGAGTCAATTTTTTTCTTATTAATTGTATCTTGAATTTCTGTTCATAACTAATATTATAAGGTTGATAATTATCTATATTTACGAACTCATACCATTTTCGAGTATTAATTAATATTGATTACCTTTCAGAGCAGTTTTTTATATTAATTATGCTTTTTTTTTTGGAATTAGTAGAATTAATTTTGATATTTTAATGAATTTAGGTGGAATTATTAATTAGAAATACAAGGTTAATTTTAAAAGTGCAGTGAACTTTTTCTAATTTAATATTAAAGCAATCAAACATTCGATATGCAAATAAGCTTCTCAAATATCAAATAAAAATTTTATCCATTTAAATAAAAATTAATTGTTTTCTAACAAAAATAATAACTTTTAAATATATGAACTAGTGACATGTCGAAAGTTATTCATATATATATATATATATATATATATATATATATATATTTTTATATTTTCTGTAAAAGCCGTATAAAACCCTGATTCTGAAAATTAAATTCCAAAATCCCTCCTAAATCAGAATTCCGTATGTTATATAAATAATATTCTAGATATAATATAAATATTCTAGTGCTGCAATAGCGTAGAGAGCGGTAGTCGCGTTCACGGTGAGCCCTAGTGAGGCCAAAATATGGAAAATAATTAATGTAGCGGTAAGAAATAGGATTTTATAGTCGGTTACAAAATCACAGGATTATACGTTTTTTCCAGAATATGTACCTTTTATGAAATATTGAATGGGACTTTTAACTAATTTTGGTGTGACAAAAATCTTATTTAGAAAATGTCATTGTAGTGAGTCAAAAATCCCAATGGGACTTCTGGCGAGGGATCTTTTGACATGCCACCATATAAAATATTTGAACTTGAATATTACAATAAAATTGTTAATCACATTTTAAAAAATCAAGCTACAGAAGGTGACGAAGTCTTTTGAAAAGTACATATAAATTGAGCATTTATTTGATTTGCAAAATTAGAACAGTTGGATGAAGATTATTTAATTAAGTTCATAATATTTTTTAATTAACAATTACATTTATAAAAATTTGAAAATTGGTACTTTGTTACTTGTAATATGATTACAGTTTATATAAACAATAGAGCCAACCACCAGGTTAAAGATATACAGACATAAATACGTAAAACAAGCTTCAGTTATCTTCTGATAAGTACTTAAACACACTCTAGAGCACGACAACATTTTGAAATTTCAAATAACTATTTCAATTTAGATGCCCTTCGGTTACGTACCCAATTGTCTTGTATCCTCTATTTGATTTATTATTTTACATTATTAAAGAAAATTGTAAGTTTAAGTACCTAAATTTTTAAAATCTACCTTCGAAAATCGAAATTATTTTTCAAACTTTAACTACCATCTACCGTCCAGTTAAATAACAAACAATTGAAATTCTAGGAAACGTTTAGGCAACTAACGAAATTTTAAATAAGAATTCTATCGGGCGCATACTTTGTTTAAGAGCTGTATTTGGATAAATACTCAAAAGTTATAACATTTTTTTGAAGGTATATAAGCGTGTTTTTCTGTATAACGCAAACGAAAAGAAGCTTCCCTCAAAATTAAGTAATTCAATATTTTCTCTATAATGTTTTCTAAGAAGTAGATGTTCTTTAGGTACTTTAAAAATTCAATTTTTAAAATTTGTACAAGATTTAATTTTCTTTAAATCAAAATCTTAAAAAAAATTTTTACTAAAGAAAATGTTTTACCGACACAATAAGAGTAAATTACCCCTTTCTGTTTTTGTCTCTTCACATTTATGAAAAAAAAAACTTCGCAATTACATTGTCACAGGTTTTTATACAAAATATTTTTTAAAATTCCAACATCTCCATTCATATCATCAGTTTACCTTCATATGAAAATAGAAAAGAACATTAATACCCCACAAAATAAAAAGTTTTCAACTCTCATTTGTCGCAACCACAAGAATGTTAAAAGAAACAGATCTTCATACCCAAAGTTAAATTAAAACCAAAAATATTTTGCTTGCAGAATTTGTCGGGTATTAAAAACCCGGTAATTAAAATCTTGTAAATAAAATACCTATTTTTTAAAATTCATATTCCTTGATTTAAAATTCCTTGATTCATGTATAATTTATTTAATAAAATATGAATCAAGGGACCTCGATGAGTTAGTGGGTAAACAGTTGGCTTACTAACCGAAGGGGTGCGGGTTCGTATGGGTCATGAATTTTTTAATTGAAAAAAATTATTGGAAAATAATTTTTCTTTCCAAATCCCCATGGTGACCAAATATAATTTAAAATATACAAATATATAATATAAACCATTGAAATTGATTATTGAAAGTAGATGTAAAACGAGCAGCGGACCTAAGTATTATGATGGCACATGCTATCCCTCATTTTTAAACAACAACAATAATTTATGAATCTATTACGAATAATGCACCAATTGGCTACGAAATCTTACGTCTGAACGTGCAATATCCCCATTACATAACCAAATCCAGGTCTTTCATATTTTACCTGAATGATCCTAATTTTTAATTTAATTATTTGAAGCTAGAATTTTGATACAAAATTAAAATCAAAAAAATAGTATGTACATTTGACACATCCACTTCTTACAAAACAAAACCCATGAAAAAAACGAGTTTTGAGATTTTGAAAAAACGAGATTTTGATTTACGAGATATTAACAACTGAAGTATTGCACTGCCCCATTTCAAAATTTGTTCACAGACAATAAAATGCTTTTAAAATTTCATAAAGAAAAATTACACAACTAATTGAAAACATTTCAATTATTTAAAATTTTACTCCTTCCCCTTAGACCCATCAAAGAAATTGTTACACTTTTCAAAATGAAGATTAAATAGATTATTTTTTTGCTTAAGGGAGCAAATGAAAATGATGAAATATTACAGTTTGAGATTTTTCATGTATTACATATGTTTTAAAATATTACAAATGTGTCTAATAGGTTTTTCTGGTACAAAAATATTAACATACGTCATACATACAGTACACAATGAAATTTGATAATTATTTGAAGTGCGTATACGTGTAGACAATTATTTTGAGTTTTCTGTTTATTTTTCTGTTTTTTTATTTTTTTGGTTAGAAAAATGGAAAATAGAAAAATAAATTTCCCATCATCGATTAAAATTAAATTCATTTGGAAAATTAAACTTTGACATTTTTATTATTGACAAATTTCAAAATATACATATGTACAAATAAATGTATTCAAAACATGATACACGATTACAATATCGTATATAAAGTTTCATACATATCAATTTAATACATGTTTACATGTGAATAGATGTCAAGGTTAAATTTACATACATAGGAATTAAGAAACATTAGTAAACAAAATTTTTAGAACGCCTTTTCTATAGATTTCCTTAAATTTTTCTGGGAAAAAGAAATTGTTTTGTATTTTTCAAATTAATTTTGTAATAAAACAAATTCAAAGTTAATTAATATTATTCTCAAGAGAGTAATTTAATGATTGCGGTTCGTCTGAATAAATAAAAGTAATTTTTTTATTTTAAAAATCCATATTAAAGAAATTAAAATGGAGGAGGATGCCAATTAAATTGGTAGCGGTTCAATTCAGTGAATTCTTTAAATCAATTTTTAATTAAAATTAGGTTAGAATTATGAACATCATATTTTAAATTGGATTAATTATCTTAAAAGTTTTTCAAATATTTAAAATTAATATTTTTAAATATTTTTAACAAATTGAATTGATGTGTGGTGAGTTACAAAAAATCTTTGAATTTGATAGTTTACGTTGAAATAGAAAAGCAAATAATAGAACTAACTTCAATATTAGGTTTAAATTAATGGCATATCCAATAATTAATAATAATCAAAAATACATTAATTTATTAATATAAGCAAATACAAAGTATAAATAAATAATTTAATTGAATAATATAATTCACAGATACAAAAAATTCTGATAACTTAGTATCTTTTCTTCGTCTAACAGTTAAAAATAAAATAAAATAAAAAAAAATATTTTTTTCAATATATACTTTTATTAAAGTAGTACTAGCCCCCTAAAATTTAGAAAATAAAAAATTGAAGGTAGATCTTGGGAATTTGTTACTATGTTAATATAAAAGTAAATTGCTGGTATTAGAAACAGTTTTTTTAATGTTTGAAAACTTTTAAGATAATTAATCCAATTTAAAATATAATGTTCATAATTTTAACCATGTTTCGTATTTTATAAAATTTTGGGGTCGTGAACTCAAATTCGCTTCAGGGTGAAATTTTTTTTTTTAAGTATAAATTTTAAATTAATGAACCAAAAATGTACGGACTGACGTAAAAAAAACCCTAAAAATTTTTTATATGAAACTGATCGTCTATATAATTATTTGGTCTATGTTTTTATATTATCAAAGTGAAGTATTTTAGTTCTTAAAGAAACTAAACAAATAAATTAATTTTATTTGTAATTTTTTTTATTATTCTGTTAAATTTAAAAAAAAAAACAAAAAAAATTTTTATCATTGAAGAAGGATCGAACTCAGATCCATTTACACCCTGAGCCACTTTGCTAACCACTGAACCATACAATTCTTATAAATTTATGGCCAGATTTCTAATATAAATATATCATTAACTGACAGAATGAAAAATAAAGCCATAGACACAGGCAAGTTCATATAAAGTATACAAAAAATAGGCTGTGACCAGCACAGAACCAACCGCTATTGTAGTAAAAGCGTAATACAAAATTTTTTTTGAAAAATTTTTTACTTACATAATAATGTAATCATATTTCACAGCAATATAAAATTTAATATGTAAATATAAATTTATTTATTTCTTTATTCCAAACTTACAAAGTTAACTTATGATTTAATTATTATATAGTGGTCGGTTTTCACCTTACAGCTAAAATATAAAATTTATTATTATTTATTTGATACATTAATTAATATAATAAGAGGAAAGGAACAGAAAACCGATTTTAACCTATATTAACTTAAAAACTTAAATACGACGCCTTAATAACGATAGGACATGGGATAAAGGGGAAAGGAATGGCGATTGCGTTTCTTCCAGAATGACTTCGTCGAACCAGAAAACGTTCTATACTTTTGCAAAAATCTCAGGTTCCCATTTTTTGGTGCGATAACAATACCTACTGCTTATTATACTTTATATAGCGATTGGTAAAAAAAACTTATAGAATTCCCGATTACCGTTCTACTGTCAGATAGCGTTTCTTTAAATATAAAAAATTTTACTAAACTAAAAATATATTATAATATGCATTTTATGTTTCTTGACAGTCGTGTTAACTCTTAAAGCAGACATTCAATTTATTATACCTTGCGGCACAAAACATTTTTCACAATAATTTTTGTATGAATAATACAATTGAATTAAATAGAACAAATGGGTTGAAATGGGTTGAATGGGTTTGAATTCAATATAATTTTATCAGATGAAGATTTAATTTTCTGTCTAAATTATAAGAAACTCAGTTTATATAAAGGTCAAGGTTGAGCAAAGTTTATTACAATGAAAATTATATGTAAAAACATATAGTTAACATATAATAGTTAACCTATATGTAAAATATTAAATATTATGTTAAATCCATCTATTTAATTTACTAATAACTAACACAATGATTCATATTATATTGTATAAATTATTTATGCCTAAAAAATTTTATATTCTTATTAATTCTAAAAACCTTGAACTTTAGTCTTGTGAATATTGTAAATTAATTATTAACATCAAATTTAAATCAGTGTAAAATTAATAATATAAGTAAGAACAATTTAATATGTAGTATTAAAATTAAGAAAGTTATTAAAATTAAAATACAGATTTAATAGGATTCCAAGTAATTCAATTATTAGTTTTGAACATTCAAGCAAACTTAAGTATAGGTAAAAATTTGAACACCATTCCTTCATTTCTTCATAAAAGTAGATCCAATTTTCCAATAATCGAAGCATTAAATTATAAACTATATAAAGTTTATTTATTTATTAACTTTGAACATCAAATAATTTTGCTTTAAATGAGAAGAATAAAAACTTCAGCTAAAGTAAATTTAAAAAATAACTCAAGGCATTTTCTTTAAAGAATATTTATTTATTTTTGTAAAAAGAATATAAATGGTTGGGATTTAAAAATTCGACTGTGGAAAAGGAATAAAAATATGTCATTGAAAGATATAATTTAAGTACCAAAGTTAAAAAAAAACTGAAGGAATACCATAAGAATTTTGAAAATAGATATTTTAAATATTTTGTAAAAAAATTTTAAGTTACTATTTTGTTCCCAAGAGAACTTTACCCCTTACTACTTTCTTTACATATTAAGTTCCAAAATTTAGGATCCGAACATGGGTCTGTCGTTATGAATTGCTGGCATAAAATAAAGCAGAGCAAGCCCAATATGACTTCCAAATTTTTTTTTATACTTTACAATAAAATTAATATAAGTTAACAGTATTTATTATGATTGAAGTACCAAAATGCAATGACAAATTTGAAATTTTAATCAAACTTTTGTCGATGACTGTGTCGGGTATAATAGCAATGGTATTTAAATAAAATCTGTTTTAAATATATTGTACATCTGCTCAAATGTGAAATAGTAAGGTTTTCAATCATTAAAATCAAGTCATTAACTTTCGCATTTTAGATTTAAAAAATAAAATATTGAGAAAATTACTGGCTTCTAGGTCATAAGCCTATTTATAATAAAGTGTTGATGCACAATCAAGTCAATAAATCTATATATGATTATATAAAATTCAACTGTGAAGCTGTGCCAAACCAAGATGTTGAAACAAATTACAAGTTTTTCAAAATAAAGTTGTACGCGATATAGTTAATGTTTCCTTATATGTAGTAAATCAAGATCTTAAAGACATAAATCTATAATGATATAAATGAAATAAAAAATCAAAGACATGAAGCACGTCTAGAAAGACACATAAGCGAAAGATTAAGACACATTTCGAATCAGCTCACATTCTTGAAAATAAGTACACCACAAAAGGACTTAAAACAAGACCTCCAAATTGAACATAAAATATTGTTTTCTTAGAGAAATCCTACTGGTTTCCCATAAACTAAAATAATATGTTGGGCAAAGTTTAATAGTTAGTCCGATGTGATTGTAATTTTAACATGTTATAAGAGAATTGAAGAATTTTTTTGAGGGTAAGAGTAACGATCCCCCACTATTACTAGGAATAAGGCACCTATTACCATTCTTGCAATGTTTTTCGTCAGATTTTTAGCAACTTAAGAAGAACAAAAGAAAATTCCTAATATTACATTTAAAAATAGAAATTTCTAGAAATAGGCAATAAAAGTTGACATATTTCAGACTTCAACCAGTGAAAAACCTGATTAAATTTTTAAAAATGACAAATTTATATTAAATTTTATATTATAAAATTTCGACACAATTAAATTAGACGAATTTACCATACACGAAAATTATCTAAAAATAAAAAAACTTCAATAACAATCTACGAATACAACAATACTAATATAGAAACAATCTATCTTAGAAAATAATAAATTTTCCCAGACAAAATTATTATAAACATATTTAAAAATAAATTCACTTAAATGTAAAGTCTTATATTTAATGAACAATATTTTGTTTATCTGTTTAAAACATTTTTTTTACAGGACCCTTTTAAATGATAAGAATATAAATTTTGTTATTTAATAAAGTTAAACAATTTGATTAATAATTTTATTATTAAAATAACCTCTTAATAAATTTTTCTTTAGGCCCTTATTTTACTTAAAGGCAACCTTGATTTTTCTTTTTTACAATTAAGATCAATGGCAAAAATTTTTTTTTATTAATAAAAGTCAACAATCATTTTTCATAAATGTCAAGGAATAAAAATCTATTGTCTGAATATAAAATAGGAGATAAACGCAAGATACATAATAAGTTTATATTATTTATTAAATTATTTTGAGGAACAATAGAAGGAATATATATATATATATATATATATATATATTTATAAATTATATGCAAATTTTTAAAAAATAAAAACTAGTAGTGTCTAATTTAAAATTATTAGAGTCTTACACTTGCTACGTAGATTTAATTAAAAAATCAAAGGATTAATTCTACTTCTGAATGAAATCCGTCATACGCTCATCAAGCTTTTCTTTAAATGTGTTTTCTAAAGTTTATAATTCAAATATCCTTAATTTAGCTAAAATAAAGAAGACGACTTGAAATTCTTTTTCCAAACTCGTATTTAATTTTCCTTTTTCCCCAAAATTCCATAATTCTAAATTTTCAAACTTAATTCTCCAAAATCTTCTACATCCTTTAGGTACTTTAAAACCAAACTTTGTATATTTGAAATACACAAGTTCTATCCTAAAGTTTCGTACAAAAATACTACACTACTACACAAAGGAATACGCCACAGTTCTAATTGGCAGCTTTCAAAGCTTAAAACTTTACACTGTCTTCGCAAAAAGAAAGTTCAATGACGTTAAAAGAAATTAGACCTGTGTTGAGCAAAAGAATATGACATATATCTGTATGTTGCTGAATCTGTGCGATAATAGGCAGATATCATCCACGTACTCTAGATCTTCGAATTGCTTTGCCAGATCCAAAATTATACCTCTATTTATAAAGCATACTTCTTTGAGGATGTTGTCCAGGACGACTGTGAAGAGGAGAGGTGAGAGTGGACATCCCTGTTTTATTCCAGATGATGTGGTGAAGAAACTACTGATGTGGCCCTGTGCAATACTACGAGTTCGGCATTGCCATACAGTGCATGGATGAGACGGACTAGTTTTTCTGGTGTGCTCTTATCTCTTAATTCTTTCCAAATTGCATATCTTCTTATTGTATCGAAGGCCTTCTTGAAGTTGATGAAGATTATTAGGGAGTTATTAGCTTAGTCAACACAACTCCTAAATTAAGGGGAATTTAACATGTTTTAACTCATTATTTGTATTAATTTGTTCAAATCTATCGAAACTAAGATGAGTTCAATCAAATATTTATGAACTTTATTGAATTTGAGTAAATTTTAACTTTAAGTTAATTCAAACGAAATGTTGCATTAAAGGTATTCCAAAACTTAAAAAAACAAAATAATTTTTAAATTATTATCTAGCCAATTTTTAATTTTATTAAAGCGTTTCCAATAAACTTATAAAATATGAAATAACACACCACATTGTATGACTTTCCTTTTTCTTTAATAAAAATATCTTAATTTTTTTTATTTGTTATCTTTTGGCACCCATTCAATCTTTCCACTCCTGCAACATATTAAATTACTATTATTCGAAAGAAGAGAAGCATCGTCATTGTAATAAAAAACAAATTCCAATTTTTATTAATATCAACTTATAAGTTATAAGTCTCATCTCTAGTTAATATCATTATTATTCGATAATATCTACATTAAATAAAATATGTAAATGTATAACAGTATGTAAGTTTATAAAATAAATATCTTCATAATTTTTTCACCTCAGATTTTTTATCAGAAAATGGAAGAATCATGTTAATGTTTTCCATCACCATTTTAACTAAACAACAACATAAGATAGAGTTGAAAGAATGTATAAAAATCTAAACAATTATGTAAAAATATTGTAAGAACATATAATAACAAGTATACAAGTGTAATAATGTAAAATACAAGATATACTTTTTAAAAGATTAGTACAAGTTCTTTGAAAACTTTTTTTTAAACATTATCTAAGGAAAATAAAAATATGTTCTCCTAAAAGTATGCAATTAATTTTTTTTTTCTTTGTTGAACAAAGAGGTCCTTAATGATGTTTAACCCATGAGTTGAACATGGGTTATTAGTCGAGGAATCTGTATTAAAACAAGTGAGGGAAAAAAACCAAGGGTTTTTAAAAAGCACATTTTTAAAATTATATACGGTTTCTTACTAAGTATTTTATCATTTATTTTTATAAAAATATATATTATGATAATATTATAATTTTGTTATTTCATTAATAATTAATTATATGACTAATAGTGAATTACTTAGAATATAACCCCAATGCACTCAAGAAAACCTGTTAATAAGTGAAAAATATAATGTTGGAGCTTCAATGTTACAAAATTTTTTGAAAATGTGCTCAAAATTAATAAATAAAAAAATCTTAAAAATTATTATAAACCCTATATTGGTAGGTATGTGACATTCAGATGTTCACGCATTTTCCCATCCCCGCTTTTTTTAGCACATTTTCAAAAAATTTTGTAAAAATGTGCCTATATAGCTTCACTCTGTCCGTCCGTCTGTCCGTCCGTCTGTCCGTCCGTCTGTCCGTATGTTTACAAAAACTTTTACACCGTTTGAAATAGAGTAAAGAAATTTCAACCATGGGTAGTTTTTGAAAAAAAAATAATTTCGTAGAAGAATTTTTTTCTGTAGCCCCACTTGTTACGGGGCTACAGCCCCCCGAAGTTGAAAAAAGCCCTATATTTAAATGGTTATAACAAGAGTTTTGTTAAATATATTTTCAATCTGAAAACGGCAAACGATAGCTGGTTTCATAAACTTTATAAATTTTTTACAGGCAAATGTTTAGGGTTACCAGACGGTACTAAAATTTAACATTACACAAAACTCCATTTTTGCAAAATTTTTGACCACACATATCTTTTGAACGGTTCAAGCTAGGGTCTTGAAATTTTGGGAGAAGTTAGATAATCAGAAATTAGTAGGAGTTGGTTAACAAACTTTTTTTGTCAAGCCCCCTATTTAGGAGCTGTAAGGGCTCGAAATTTGAAATTTTTAAACACCTGTAACTTGAATACCTGTCCAAATTTTTTTTTAGTGATATACAAAATTTAAAGCTCTATAATTATATTTCAACATGTGTCAAAGGTTTTTCTTAATTTTGAAGAGTTACGAAGCTACAGCCCCGGCAAATTCCAAAAAAGCCCTATATTTAAAATGATATAACATGAGTTCTGTTAGGTTTATTTTCAATCGAAAAACGGTGTAAGAGAGCTGCTTTTATAGACTTAACAAAAATTGGTCGATTAAATATATAGGGTTGCCATACGGTACTAAAATTTAGCATTATATAAAACCCAATTTTTCCAAAATTTTTGGCTCCTCATATCTCTTAAACGGTTTTAGATAGGGTCTTGAAATTTTGGGAGAAGTTGGATCCTTAAAAGTTAGTAGGAGTCGGTTAACAAAATTTTTTTGTCAAGCCCCCTGTTTAGAAGCTATAAGGGCTCGAAAATTGAAATTTGCTATTTTTAAGCACCTGTAACTTGAATACCTGTCCAATTTTTTTTTATTAATATACAAAATTTGAAGGTCCAACATTATATTTTAACATATGTTAAAGGTTTTTCTTAAATTTAAAAACGGTTCCTTAAATTGAAGAAAGTGTCTCTCAGTTTTACCCATTTTTTCTTAGATAATAAAATTCTAAGTAAAATTCCAAATTTTAATTTAATTCCTAGAAACTACAAAAATGGAGAGGGAGGGGAGGGGGTTAGATGAAGTTAGGTCCTTGAGAAATTTGGCAACCTTCCCCATTGAAGGGCTATTAGAACTTTCAAATAAAATATTTACTTTTTTTATAAGTAAGCAGTAACTTAGTCACCAACGTATATATTTCCTAAATTCAACGTTAATATTGAAGCTTGAACATTATATTCCGATAAAATTCTTAGTATGAAACAGTATATTATTTTGAAAATGTACTTTTTTAAAAACCCTTGGTTTTTTATTATTACTTGTTGTTTTAATAATAACCTACTGTATTTCATCTGATAGCTTCATTATTTTTTAATTTAATTTGCTAATAAACGGGTGGGAGTTGTTAAGTTAACACAGGGGATAACACGAATACATATATAAATTTCCATATCTAACTTCATTTTGCTGGTTACAATACAAACACAATACCAAAGTTAATTTACCACTACACCTTTCTAGGTGTAAAGCATAATAAATATATACACAGTTAAGGGAACCGTATGTTGAAAAAATTTATTGAATCATCTTGAAAAATATTGATTTTTGTATAGGTATGATGCACCTTGAAACTTAGTTTCCATATCCTCAAAAGGAAGAAATGAAAAAATTAAATAAAAAGTAAAGTTAAGAAGAAAAACATATTATTAAGATTGAATTACAGACATATGTAATATACGTTCAATGAAATTTAATTCAATAGAATGGAAAGATCAAGTGTCAGGTGCATTAACTTTTTCTAATGATTAATGCTTTACACAACTGATTCACACTATTTATATTCAAGATAAATTAAGTATCCTATTCCATACATCATTCCATTAGTACATAATCGAATCCGGAAACTTTGAAGTTAATTAATAAATTATTAAGAATTATTTACAAGATTTTTTCATAATTTATTCGTTTTATGGGAACTCATCATTTTGCAATTTATAAGTTTAGTGGCAGCAATAAATATAAAAAAAGTTTCATATGACAACTAACAATAGAATAAAAGTTCAAGTCAAGGTAAAATGTTAGTCCATATTTTAAATTTTTTTTATAACAATGTGAGAAAAACTTCAAAATTTTAATTTACTAGAAGTAAAACGTTGTATACGTGCTAATTTGTTCACTGAATTATTATGTTAGTAAGGGCTAAGCTTCTCTTTAAGAAGATGGACTTTCAATTTTCGAATAGAGCTGTAAAAAAAATCGGCCAAAAATATCCGCTGGTGATGAGCATCTCTTGTGAAAGATACATTCCATAAAGTTGCACTTTGCAAAAATAATTTCCATGATACTATTTTTGTGCAAAATTTCTAATTTCTTAATTAAGTTTTTAAACATGTATCGGAACGAACATCTGATTGCCTTCCGGAATTTTGGTTTTTTTATAAGCAATTCAAAATTATAGTTTTTGTTTCTTGTTTTCCAGAACCCACAATTATAAATTCCGGAGTATGCCTCTTCTCAATCGATCCATACTACACAATTCTAATTTGAGGCTGGCTCCTTCCTTCGATCACACATACAAACAGATCGAGATAAAAATAAAAATGTATTAAAATTGAAAAAACAATTGTACGCACAATTCTGTTAAAAATAAAATAAAACAAAAATATTTCTTTCAATATACCTATACTTTTATTAAAGTAAAACTAGCCCCTTAAAATGTAGAACAATATAAAGATCTTGGACACTTGTTACTATTTTAGTATAAAAGTAAATTCCTTGTATAAGAAACTGTTCTTTTAATACTTGAAAACTTTTAAACTCAAAATATTGAAAATTTAAATTAACAAAATTGCTGGACTAAAGTTAATAGAAAGAAGAACTGTTTCTAATTTCAGCAATTTACTTTTATTTTTAAATGAAAGGGGGAGGCTCTGAAGAATAGGGCAAGAGAATTTTATAAACAGAATAGAGAGTTTAATTTTTTAAATTTTAAAAAAACCGAGATTTTGAGTTATCGCACTCGAACCCTTGAAGAACATTTTGTTCGAAAAAACTTATTTAAGTACATTGAATTAAGAGGTTTCATTCGTGTTCTTAATTTTATTTTTTTTTTTTTTTTTTTTAAACTGAAAATTTTCAAGACTAAATGAAATTATCATTTTGATATTCTAAATGCGTTAAACCCGGATGATTGATGTTTTTTTTATGGTGAAAATTTATTAACACCCAGAGAAAATTAAAGGAGATCATCATAAAAATTTTCATTAATACATTTTCTTCATTTGCATTTTTTATAAAACTTTGTACAAGGTTTACCACAAATTTTTTATTCTGTTTTTTTCATATTTTGGTTTATCATTTTTATGAATTTTAAATTTGGAAACGTTTACTTTAGAGAAGATAAAGATGAACTTCTTTTAAAAATTTTTTTTTGATTTTATTATACAGTAAGAAAGTAAGTGCCAGGATTTGGTGTGAACTTATTTACGATGCTATTAATAATACGAAAGGTGTAAAAATGAATAATATTAGTTAATTAAAATACTTTTTAGGATTAAAAATGGAGATAGTTGAGATATAATGAATATCGTCGAATAATTAGTGGGAAGACGGATAAGATAAGAGATACGAAATAAAATAATAAGAAGCTGCCCACATTTGGTAGAAAGAAGGATACTATTAGATATCATCTCAAGGGTAATATATAATTGTGAAAAGCTTTGATATTTTATACTTTTGATATTTTGTATTGCAATTAGTTCGGAAAAAGGATTAAAAAAATAATTAAAAATAATATATATATATGTTATAAATTTTAAGTTATATCTTTAAGGGGATTCCATAAATTAATGTATATCTAATGTGGTAATTCCTTCCCCAGTGAACATGTATGGTCATATATGTGTCACTTGCGTCACAACTTTTAATAAATTTTTTTTAGAAATAGTTATAGATTTTTGATTTTAAAAATAACTATTACCCTTCTACTATATTATCATATCTATGTACATCAATTTGTATTCAATTAAAACTTTTTAAAATGTTCTTCCAACTACTTTTTAATCTTATTAACATTAAGTTATATACTCTAGTTAAAAATTTAAAAATCCATAAGATACAAATCTTCTTTAAAAAGTTGTTCTTTCTAATTTATTTTTAATCTTCAAAAAGAAAACCAATAAACTTTTCTAAATCTACAAGATACTTTTAATTTATTTAAAAAACTTATCTAAATTCTGAATCAAATAAATTGGAAGAATGTTCATTTTTTATATTTAAATATACAGAAACACAAATTTGATCTTATTCAATAATCAAAAGATATAGTAGTAGTAATGGATATAAATAAATTTTACTCAAGTGTTACAAGATGTGGTAAAAAAAAAACCAAAATTAAAATAAATAATTTTTATTAAATTTTATTCAATATTCAAAGAAAGAAATCATGACTTTAATGAAATTTATAAAAATTTTATAAAACTTTTGTCCTTAGAACTTGCAGGACTCAATGGGAAAGTAAAATTCCATCAACCGCCTACATTAAAGTTATTTTTAAATCTCAAGTTATTTTTTATGATTGTGTTATTTTTGTTTTGTGGTAAAAAGTTTTTCGGTATCCGGTCATGATTTTAATCAAATTATCATTCTGATCTTTTATTTCAAAAATATCATTTGACGCTTAAACGATTTGCACGTGTCAACCTTCAAAATTGTGTAAATTACAATTTTTAAAAAAATGTTAAAAACTGAAAAACCAATTTGTTTTTATTAGGAATTTAAATTCGTAATTGTAAATTTATACAAACAGAAGCAGATAAATTTTTCAATATCTAAATAAAAATCATCAATTAAAATTATTTGGTTATCTACAAAAAAATTCAGATCATGCTTCAAAAACACTAAAATTCAATTAAGTGTAATAATCATCATCATCATTTATATTAATCAGCTTATCCGGTGGTCAAATTACCGGCTGCGGCTCAACTTTTTATTTTTAAATATAAATAATTATTTGAATATGACAATCGCTTAAATTTCGAGCGCGAGGCGGAACTAGTTGATTATAATCTGAATTAAGTGAATTAGAAGAATTATTTTATTAAAACTACTCTTTATATACTAATCGGCTTATCCAGTCATCAAACTGCCGACTGCGGCTCAATTACTTATTTTTAAATATAAATAATTATTTGATCTGGCTGATAACTCAGTAGTTAGAGTGGCGACTTTTCAATCGAAAAATCTCGGGTTATAATTATTTGAGTATGACCACGTTCAAATTTAGAGCCCTTACTGGCGTAACTAGTTGAATATAATCTGAATTAAGTGTATAAATAAGAAGACAAATTTATTTTACTAAAACTTCTCTTTATTTCATTTTGAATTCACTCTCGAATAAAATGTCCATTTAAAATAAAGGGGACAATCTGTAACATATGATCTTTAAAACAAATTATCTTGAAAAATTTCCTTTCCTTTCACTTCTATTTCTATTTTGTTTAGTTTTTTTTTAAATTCCCAGAAGCCATTTTGTTTTTTTTGTATTAGAACACCGTATTTTCAATTCAATGCGATAAGAAAAAATGCAATTAAAGACAAATTAAGTTCAGATATTGTTCCGGAATTGAAATAAAGTTGAATTCTTATGTCCTTTAACCAATAGCTAATTCTTTCGCTTATGAAAAGTTATTTTCCGCTAAATTGCTGCAATTGTGGTTAGGTATATTGAATTTGCATAGAGTATTATGCATTCTGAAAGATTTTTTAATTAAAGGTCTTCAGGAAATTTAAACAATTTTTCATTAACGGGCTTCAAAATACTTTTGTTTACATTATAAACCCATAATAAAATCTTCGGCCCTCGCAAACATAGGAGATTTTTTATGTGTTAGTACAGACCTGAAACTATGAGATTTAGTTTAATACCTAAATGTTCTACATAACCGTAATACCTGAAATGTTTTAAGACTTTCTAAATAACCGTAATTTTTGAATAAAAATCTGTTATAAATGTATGAGTTTTACAGCAAACTCTAACTTATGGAAACCAACAGTTTATTCTCGAATATTTATATCACTTTTTACCGTTGTCGGAACATCCTCTTTTTATGATGGTCTTAGACTTCCGGATTCCGGCCCATGTATTAATTTTTATATATATACATACACATAAATTAATTTACTATAAAAAAAAAAATATATTTTATTTCATATAAAAATTTCTTCACTTAAAGTAAAAAATCTAGACTTTTAAGTCTAAATTCTAATAACAGTGTGTATACATCAAATATTATTTTTATCCTAAACTTAACCAGACCAACTGTAAAATTTCTAATTATAACCAACAAGGATAACATTTTCAATTCCTTGTACCTTTTACAAGTTCACCACGTAATAAAGTCACATACACATACAATTTTTTTTTTATAATTGACAGGTGTTTTCATTTCCTTTTAACCGTTACAATTTTTTTTTTATTTAACAAAGGATTATTACTGTAATTTAAAAAAAATCTTGGAATATTGATTTTTAAATAAGAAAATAAAATTTTATGGAAAATTTAAAAAGAAAAATTAATTTTTACATTTTTGTCAACAATTCTCTTCATCTTGATTTTTTAACACCATAAGCTTTCGATCCTTTTTTTTAAGTTTCAAAACTTAATTAATATCTTAAGGTTATAATTTCCATCATAATTTGTATTTAAAAATATATTTAATTTATCTGATAATTTAAATTGCCTACTTTCCCTCATAACTTTTTATTGTCTTCCAAGAAAATTCTTAAAAGGATATCAAGGACATTTTTGCAGGATACAAAATTAAAAAATGTTAAAAATAAAATCAGAAAAACAAAAAATGACCCTTAAAGAATCTTAAAATTAGAAAATTCTTTCCAAAACTTTCTAACTATAATAAAAAGTTTTTCTAAAGAACAAAATGTATATATTTATCTATTAAATTAAAAATTAATAAAATTTTAAATATAAAACAATAAAAGTTTTAAATTAAATTTTATTTAAATAATGATTACCATGACTAGACAATCAGTAGAAAGGGACATACTAGCAAAATGGTAAAAATAGGAAGGGAATCACCTTTTTTATTAAAAAATCTAATATAAACTAAAATAAGATGGTATTTAATTTTCACACCATTTTACATATAATTAATATATAATTATTTATGCATGGAAAACTTTAACTGTGTATATGGAAAATCCTAACATAGAACAATTATTAACAAGTGAAACAAGAGTAAGTTGATGCAACTGACTTAGTAATACCCTACACCAGAAAAATTCAATTGACAGTTACACGAACCCCTCCTTGAACTCATCCCAGATTTGAAAAACATTAAGCAAACAAGACAGAACTACCTTGTACCAAATTTTAATTTTCTAATTTTATTAATTTCGAAGATATGATGGTTTGGTTTAAGGAGGCGTGAGGCAGCTATCCCAACCACTACTTTTATTTCTCTAAAACTTCGGAAACATAAAGGAAACAGATCAGAATACTCTTGTATCAAATTTTAAGTTTCTATCTTTACCAATATCGGAGATATGATTTTTAGTCTTGGATGGTGTGTAGGAAATACCCGAAATTAGAGGGACGCAAAAGAAATAGATAGAAATATCCAACCAAATGCCAAAGTTGCAGGTTCTATCTTTTTTATTTTCGTAATTACACTCGTTTGGCCATAGTTCTATCGGAAGCTTCCAGAACCTGAACCAGTGATCGAATTCGGCCACATGCAATGCCCGATTTTCTTTCATCATTAGTAACTTACACTATAAATTTTATCAAGAAAGTATATGATTATTTTTTTATTTTTTCGGCGTAAGGACGGACGGACATCGATAAATTGACTCAGGAGGTGGTGCTGATCAAAAATATTATCCAACATTCCATATCAAGCTTGCTTCCTTTCATTATTTCAAAGTTTAAATACCTCTATACCTTTTTGAACTAATTTTTAAAAATTTTGCTATAATACCTTTAATCCATGCTTTATAATCGTAAAAATTTAAGGAATATTTCAAAATAAAGGCAAAAAATAATCCCAAAAATCTAATCGTTATTTTATAAATTTTTATCTTAAGGTTTTAAAAACATTAATATATTTAAAAAATTAATTCTTACATTCTTTTGAAAAAATGAAATTTAAAAAACATATTTTCCAATTTGTCTTAAAGATCTAAATTGCAAAATCTGTATTAAAAATAAAACAGGCATTTAAAAATAAGCAAGATTTTTAAGTTAGTTAAACTGCTTAACTCTAGGGTATTCCGAAAAACAAAATAGTAAAAATTGTATAGAATATATAAAATAAAATAGAAATATTTATAAAGTTTAAATTATATGGTTTAATTACATGTGGAGGTCTATATTATGTTAATTTCGGATTTGTATAATAGTCCAATCTTTCAAGCGGAAATGTTCAGGTTCCAACCCCAGTTAAATCATATTTATTAGAAAGAATTCAAAAAAATTGTATTGTGTATATAAATGTATTGTAAATATAAACCATTATTGTAATATAAATTAAAGATTATACAAAAATATAAATATGTATAAATAACTCTTGAGTAAGATAACAGATGGCGCACAAAATTTAACATTTTTGTATTTATAATCTTATACAATAACCGCAGTCGAGTAATCAAAGGAAAGTTAAAAAGCGATTATTGAAACTGAAGCTTATTCTAAATGACTTGGTGGATGATGTCTTATACTCCATAAAAAAGTTGAAAAGTAATACAAGAAAAAAAGAAAGTTGTCGTCCATGACATAACTTCCATTTTCAAAATATCAATTATCCAAATAAATTATACTCCACTATGATATTTATTTCATTTAAAGAATCAGAACCTGGTTCTAACAAGAAAGTAATATGTATCATTCCTAATTAATTTCGTCTCTTTTACAGCATCACAAACGTAATAATAATTTTACTATACCTTTAAAAATATGTTTATAAGGGAATTGAAATAATAAAATTCATTTCATGTAAAGGTTTGTTTGTGTAACAAATTTATAAAAAAAAATTTTATTGAAGGACTTTTTGATCTTAACCTTATACAATTTATTTTATGTTTTCTTGTTGTTTACCACAATAATATATATATGTATATGTATGAAAATGTAATTCTAATATAATATTATGTCCTTTATATTATACTTCACCAATTTACCATTCACAACCACATAAACAAAAGACAAGAAAATTATTTGCGGTTAAATCAAATAAAAAATGGGATATTCTTCAAATTTAAATTTGTGTCAGACATTAAAATATTAAATTCGAATAAATTTACTTTTATGAATGAAGTTGTAAGATAAATAGAAATTTATGGAAATAAATAGAACATATTTATAATTACATAAATACATATATATATAAATGAAAAATTTGATTGTACATATAAATTTTATATGATTATTTGAATTGATAGGAGAGTGAATTCAATATGAAACGCACATAAAAGACTCAGGTGAATTAAAAGTTGAAAAAGTTCCATAATTGAAGTATAGGGATTTCTAATTCCTTAAACAATTAGTAAAATTTAAACAAATCTTTAACATTCTAAACTTTGAAAAAACTTTTAAAAGCTGCTTACCAAAGCTGAAAATAATCAATTAATTTTTTAAGGAATTTTGTTTTGTTTTTAAGTGACAATTAGACAGGATTAGAATACAATTAGTTTCTATATTAGTTTCTACATTTAACAGGAACTGCATCTATATATTTTTATATTTTTAATAATATTAAAATTTCGTGAGCTATAAGTATGTATTAAATCTTTTGCTTATATAAATAACTAGCTAAAACCGGTGCGCGTTGCTGCGCCTCTCAATGGAAGATTAATTTAAGTTGATGTTACTGTAAAAAGTTAACATAAAAATTACACATGGTGTAAATGTAAATTTTAAAATGTATTATAGCAATTCTTTTTAAACGATTTTGCTAGGATTATTCTAATAATTTTACTTCCCAAAACTACTTTCCAAAATTGGACGTAATTTAAAGCCTGCTAAAAGACTCAACCCCATTTTCAAGGTGCTTCACGCTTACAAAATATATAGTCAACCGGTAAAACCGTTTCTAATTTAAAGTAAAGTTACGGACCGTCGGGCCCACATGGGTTTACAAATTCCAAAATTGTTAATAGTGTCAATTCAATTCTCAAGGAGCATAACGTATACAAAAGTCAATCGGTCAAACCGTTTTCATTTTAGAACAAAAAAGTTTAAATACTTGCACCACAGCCCCAACTTTGCGGTCCGTTAGAGCAAAATTTTTAGCCCACGATTTCTTTCCGTACCCAAAAACCCCTATGCACAAATTTTCATGAGAATCGGCTGAGCAGTTAAGGAGTCTATTCGATACATACAAACAAACAAACTTTCGCTTTTAAATATATAGAAGATACAATACGGACTCCTAAACTGCTAAACCGATTATCATGAAATTTTGTATATAAAGGTTTTTGGAAACAGAAAGAGTTTTTCGACTAACAGTTTTACTTTAACGAAAAATTAGGGCTGTTATATAAACTTTTTAAAATAAAAAAAGGTTTGACCGATTGACTTCAATATTTGTCTACGTGTTACTCTTTGACAATATGAATTTGCCACTATCAACAGACTTGGAATTTGATAACCCATACTGGTACGCACGATTAATTTTGCGATTTGGAATTTTTGTGTTAATTTTTTTCGATCAATGCAACGTACACCGGTTATGATTAATACATATATGTATACTATAAATTTTCATTTTGTTATCTGAAATCGTTTTAGGTTAAGTAATATTTTGGTTCCATTGGAAGATTTTTAAATATATTATAACTCTTGATAAGATTAATAATGAGTTTCAGATCATTCAAATGTTTGTAGAAAATATTATTAATTTAAAAAGGAAGTATTAAAATATTAATTTACGAATAAATTAATTAAAAGTCAAAATTGAAATTATGTTTCCATGTAATGATTTAGATGATGCAGGGTCATAACTCCCGGGATCGTAAGTCCCTAAGATTCTTATTGTCTCACTTAGTGGCAATAAGAATAACTCCCTAAGGGACTTATTGCGTCGTCGTAACTCCGTTAATCAGCTCTCAGGGTTATTAAAAAAAATATTTATTTTAATCACTAAAATTAATAACGGATACGAATATATACAGTTCTTCAACTAAAACAAAATATAATTATCACACGTTTTGGAGTTGGACTCGAAATCACAGTATTCCCTTTTTCCAAAATTAAGAAAACAACAATTTTAAATACCAACTACATTTGAAAGGCTTTTTTGACAAAAGGACAATCCTGATTTTATAATCAAACTAGCTAATACCCGGTGCGCGTTGCTGCGCCTCTCAATGGAGTTTTAATTGAAGTTGATGTTACTGCAAAATTTTAACACAAAAATTTCACATGTAAATTTTAAAATGTATGAAAGCAATTTTTTTAAAACGATTTTTCTAGGATTATTCTAGTAATTTTTGAAACTTTCTGTAATTCAAAGCAGTACAAACTGCTTTCCAAAATTTGACGTAATTTACTTCAAAAAATTTTTTGACGACTAATAGTAGGACCGACTGTTAACAGACTCAACTCTATTTTCAAGTTGCTTCACACATCGGTTAAATCGTAGGACCGACTGTTAACAGACTCA
The DNA here is from genome assembly GCA_963082915.1 of Dolichopus griseipennis. Lineage (NCBI taxonomy): Eukaryota > Metazoa > Arthropoda > Insecta > Diptera > Dolichopodidae > Dolichopus > Dolichopus griseipennis. The sequence continues at coordinate 76,352,590 of OY720443.1, forward strand.
ACTCTATTTTCAAGTTACTTCACACAACGGTTAAACCGTTTCTAATTTAGAGTAAAGTAACCAAAAACTTTATAAAAAGCTGTTGGGCCGCAATGGGTTAATGGAACTAAACAAAATTTTTTTGAGGCTTTCCTTTTAGCCAAAGCAGTACTTCGCAAATTTTGACTATATTAGCTTCCAAAATTATTTTGACCAACCGTCTGGCCGACATGGGTTAACAAATTCCAAATCTTTTCAAAAAGCTGTTGGGCTGCAATGGGTTAATGGAACTCAACAAAATTTTTTTTGGGGCTTTCTTTTAAGCCAAAGCAGAATTTAGTAAAATCGATTCCCAAAATTTTTTTTCCCCACCCGTCGGCCCGATATGGGTTAACAAATTCCAAAACTGTTAATAGTGTCTACTCAATTCTCAAAGAGCATCACGTATACAAAATTTGAAGTCGATCGGTCAAACCGTTTCATTTTAGAAAAAAGAAGTTTAAATACTTGCACCACAGCCCCAACTTGGCGGTTCGTTAGAGCAAAATTTTTGGGCCACGATTTCTTTCCGTACCCAAAAACCCCTATATACAAATTTTCATGTAAATCGGCTGGGCAGTTTAGGAGTCTACATACAAACAAACATCCGCTTTTTTATATATAGATTCTCTCGTACATAAATTCATAACTATACTCTGAAAGAGGGTAAACTATGATTTTTTAACAAGCCTAAATATGCTTCCTATATATATATATTTTTATATTATCATTCTTTAAATTATAAAGATCAGAAAAGGCTTTCAGAAATTATTTCAATATTTCGACTTATATTAATTTAGTATATGTACACACTCAATCACACAATTTAAGTTATATGATTTTATAAATCAAAATTTAATAAAGGGGAGCTATAACTAACTTAATAGATCATAATTCCCTAAAAGAACTTATGATCCACTTATCAAGGCACTTATATACCGCGTAAATATTTTAAAGTGAGTCATAAGACTCAGGGAGTTATGACCCTTCACCAATTTAGATCATTTTTCAAAAAAATTGGTTTTGTTAAGAAATTGAGTTTTTAAGATAAAACCCATTTTTAAGTTCAAAAATTTTTTAATTAATATTTTAGAAATCTAACCTTTAAAAAAAATGTATAAAAGTATCAAGTTCAAGGTTCTCCAAAATTCTTTGTTAATATTGATTTCGTTTATTTAAATATTAACCAATTACCTATTGTTTGGCTTTTTCTTAATTAAAAAATTTTTCAAAAATATTTGAATTTAAATTTTAAGCCTCAATCTTTAAAAGTTTTTTATAGATATGATAAAAAACCAACTAAAATAAATCCGCAGTATAAAAGTTTAAGAATGTTATCAAGTTCTTAATTAGTAATTACTGATTACTAATTCTGTATTACTTCGGGCTTTGAACCACATTTTATAAAAACAAAATAATTAGAAGAATATTTTAACAAAAATTTTTTGAATTTTAAAAACCTATGCAAACATATTAAATATTCATATCCGATGTCATTACTTTTTATCAATGGGTTAATAACCTCTTTAGGAAGAATGTCACAACACCTTTATTTATTTTTAATAAAGTTAGTTATTAATTTTCATAATAAGTTGAAAAGTAATATTTTATTCATTTAGTCACGATTCACACCCTTCTTTAAATTAATTTTTTCTCATAGGAATTCTAAGCAGAAATAAGGAAAAATAGGAACATACTAATAAATTGTTACAAAATTTTACCTTTAAAGTATATTATATTTCAATAGAAACTTTTTTTAAGGTTCAAAAACTCTTTCTGAAATTTTTATATTGATGGGAATCCTAGGGGTTTTAACATCATAATCTTGTTTTTGAACCCCAAATACTGCAAGACTTATGGAAACTATGGACAGTTTTTTTTAAACAAATCTTCTTAAAAAAGATTTAATAAGCAGAGTGTCCCATAATTAACGACTCCCAAAAAGAGTTAGATACTGGTATAAAAAAAGATTTTTAACTTTTACAGAATTGTCAAACGAGATTTAGAAACGCTGTAAGATTACACTTTATGAACTTCAAAAATATACGAAAATTCCATTTCGGTCCTTATATCTTAAAATACATAAAAACCTAATCTTAATCCCCATTCCTCCTCACAGTTACCTTCTTTAAATGGTTTACACAGTAGCACATAGCGTGGCATTTAATTACAGTGATGTAGTAAATAACCCGACTCTTAAAACATTACTAAAATTCACACTAAACGAATGTAACGTGAATGTGTAAAAGTGAGTGTTAAGTAACAGATAAAAAGTATTAATTTTTAATGTAAAAAAATATATAAATTACACCAACAACAACAAAAAGTTAACACGTACAAGATATGAACAAACACCTAGATTTGGGATGGTGTTATTTATTTATGTGTGGTAATGACGTTACAAAATCTGCAAATTATCAAAGTATAAACCAACATTTGGTTGAGGGATAAAAATTAGTATTACTTGCATCCGCCAAAAATTCCAAAAAAAATTTCTTTTAATTTTTTAAGAAAAAATTTAAAAAGAATGTGCAACCTATACCGTTTAACTCCATACGTCCGTCCGTGTATTTACTTAATTGCTTACTTACTTACTTACTGGATCCTAGTACCCCTGGTTAGGCATAGGGCGTCAAAAAATCCTTTCCACTTTTCAAGATCCTTAGCAATTCCTTGTAGCTGTAACCACGTTTTGGTTTGCGCTTTCCCTCTTTCAAAACAGTACTTCTCCATGTTTTCCTTGGTCTACCCACTCTTCGTCTGCCTTGTGGATTCCACTCAAAACATTGCCTTGTAATTTTTTCCTCTGGACATATGTCCGATCCATCGCCATTTCTGTCGGACCTCGACTTCAATCATCTTTTGGTTCGTTTTTTTATCCGTGTGTTTACAAAACTTTTATTCCGTTTGAAATAAGGAAATTAAATTTTTACTGTACGAATAGATATCGCAAAATAAAAATAACTTAATAAAGCAACTTTTATCTGTTTCTCCACTCTCACGAAGTTACAGACCCGAAAGTCCAGAGAAGCCCCATACTTAAATTGCTATAACCAACGTTCTATATAAGGTATATGTCCAACCAGGAATCTGGTTGCAGTTTAAGATACAAAATTTAAACTTTGGAAAAAGTTATGAAGCGTTATGAAGCGGAAAAAGTTATTAAAATTTTGAAGCGTTCCCTATTCAAGGACTATTAGCACATATAAATTATAAATTTCCTATTTTTAAAAACATTGGATCACAAACATTTTATCATGTTAACAGGTTCTCTTCATTGCATTCAACCTTTATAATATATATGAATCAATTTATTTCAAAATATATTCATTACTCAGTAAAATTACATTATTTATTTTTGGAAATGTGCTATTTTGTAAAACTCTTTGTTTTTTTCATAACTTGTTTATTCTCTGAACCTCTTTAAGAAATTTTTCATTTAAAATCCAAAAACCTACACACAGCAGAACTCATTAGAGTTAAAAAAGAAGAATTTAATGAAGGCAGGCAAAGGGTAAACAAAAAACCAAAATAAACAATCAAAAGCGAAATATATCCACCATAGCAATTTCTTTTTTTATGAGGTCCCAATTTTTTTAATTAAGGGTTGCTTTATTTTAAACCAAACAAATTTATTAAAAAAATCCACAATGGCATAAATTTGTTTGATCCATAATTTCTTCATAATAATTATTTAATTTTTTCTTTTATTTATTGTATTTTATTTTATATTTTTTAGTTTTTAATTTATTTTATTTAAATAATTAATTATTTTTTATATGACATTCAGAAAAATCTTTATTTTCTCTCCTGTATTTTTACAGTGGGTGTGTTTGTGTTTGTTTATATGTATCAATTGTGTTATTCTTTTCTTAAAGAAAATTTTAGCCTCTCAAGAATTCTTTGTTTTTTATTTCAAATTATGGCGTTCGTTTGTTGAAAACCTTTTGGTCTAACGAATTTTCATATATTGAAGAAATGAACATTTATACTCGTATATATGTTTAAAATTTAATACTAAATTAAATTTTTTGAGCAAAGAAATTTAAAGGAAACATAAGCACATTAAAACAAGGTTTGATAACTTAAGATGATTTAAGATATGATGACCCAAACCAATTTATTTAAAAAAGTTTTATTTCAGAAACAACAAATATAGTTAATACTCCTCTTAAGGAGTATGGTATGAGGATATGTTATTTGAGATATGGTATGAGAAATTCAAATTACATTTTAATCAACACCATGTCATATTACATTTTAAAGATTTTTAATATCTTGAATTCGTAAATTTCGAATCAAAGCCAAAATCTTTAATAGTAGTAACAGTTAACCAAACTTGTACAGAAAATAGATACGACTGGGTTATGTAGAGGTTAGAATGCCGACCTTTCATGTGTAAGGCCAGGGTTTGATTAGCAATGAAAGTGGAATAACTTTTATCTAGTTTTTAACTCAACTCAACTACCATTCGCCATTGGATTCAAATTAATGGCCTAATCAATATTTATATATCTTTAATAAAAAAATAAATTAATATAACCATATAAACAATTACAAAATATAAACAAATAATTTATTTGAATAATAAAACTCACAGATATAGAATACGGTGCAACTCAAATACAAAATTATATACACTTATTAGCCAACAATTCAACAGTTACCACTTAAAAAAAAAAACAAGTAATTATTAAAATTATTAAGTACTGCGTTAGCTTTTTGTTAATCATTACTTCCTGATTATTGATTTCTTTTAATAGAATTGTCAAAAATAATTACAAAAGTTCACAATTTAAGTATTAAAAATAATTAAAAATGTAATTAAATTTCTAAAATAATTTCAAAAGTAATTGAAATCCAACTTTAATTACTTTCTGGGAATTATTAAATAACTTAACACATCTTTTACAGGTCTGTTAAAAAATAATGATTACCAAATAATGGTACCGGTAATTGTACTGGTCTTTGAATGTTACAGGGCTACATGTAACAATGTAATACGCATTTCAAAGTGATAAACATTCCAATCAAATAAGATGTTTTATATTTAACACCTCTATAATATCATATAACACTCACTCTTATTTTTATATGAGTATTTGGTTTCGCTAAGCTGTTTTCTCGGTTTTACTCAGTTGTACTGCCATCTATATTTAATATAACAGTTTATTTATTTATTTTATATTTACAACACACATAAACTATTTATTATGTGTTACATTAAGTATTGAATAAATCAAGTTTGATTCCAAAATATTTAACTTATAAGGCCAACATTTTTAAAACAACGTCATTAACATTCTTTACAAATTTTTAATGTTAATATTTTGGACCTAAAAATATTATACAAATGTTATAGAACCCCTGTTGTATGTTTTTTAAATCCATTTTTAAATTTTCTTTTTAAAGAAATGTAATTTTAATAAAAATGGGACTGATATTGTAGAATACTTTAAAATTTGAAACACGTTTCAATACACAGATTCTAATTCTTTCACCACAGATTATTTCTTCAGTTTGTACATGATATTGGAGCAAATACAAAAAATGGCTTTAGATATTGTTATTAGGTATTTGGGAAGGTATTGGTTTTGGGTGTTAATAATATATTATATGTATATATACATATCATTGTCTGGTAGGTCGGATTCATATAATTAGGATTTGTATATAGGGAATATTTGTTTTTATTTAAAAATAAATTACATTATCAAAAGGGGGCTTTTTGGTTACGGATTAAGGAATTTGTAAAATTTTCTTAGCAAAGATATTTATTTGAAGAATTTGAAGATTCTTTTCTATTTATATAATGACATTTTTATACGTATAGACTTTTGTTTTATTTTATTTATTGTTTTTACATATTACATATATAGATTACAGTGTTTTTATTGTATTTGTTTGTATTGTACACGTAAAAAAGTAAAAACTTTTGTGGGTTTGCCATACTTTGTAAATGAAAATTTCGTTTTATTTGTTTTAAATAAATAAAATTACAGGAGAAAATTGGATTAATATTATTATTATAATTTAATAAAATGAGAGTTTGGATTTTAAGTTTAAAAATTTATTTCAAAGCCTAAAATATTTGTAAAATAAAAACTTTATCCGATCGATGGCCTAGTAATTAGGATGTCGCCTTTTCAAGTGTAGGGTTTTAAGTCCTTGTCAGATCTCATCTACTTAAAAAAATTAATTATAATTTAAATCATAATAGAACCCCACATTTCAAAATTGGTAACAGTGGTTACAGTTGCCGGATCCATTAATTTACTCATATTCTTTGCTTAAAAAAGTGAGAATTGTGTTCCAAGTTTAATTTTATGCATTTCACAGGGTATTTAAGCTTCATGGCCAATGATTTCATAAAATATTTGTTGTTTTTTTGTGCAAATTCAGAGTTAACTTATATTTGTCAGATGCTCCAAGAGATGGAATGCAATTATTATTACTCAAATAGATCTAATAAAGTTGTGTAGCAGATATTTTACAAAAAGTAACTTAGTAATATGTCAATAACTCGTGGAAAATTTAATAGGTCTCTATGGATAGATTTTTTAATACTTTTTATATAGCTATAATTTCTATATTTAGATTTTTTTTTCCTGTTTTACCTTCTAAGGGAGCGTAGGGCTTCCACAAATTTCTTTCTGAGGCTTTTTTTCCGTTTCGTTAATCGTTTTCTTCAATCTCATAAAAGACGACCCAAAATTTTTACGCAAGATGTCACTGCGTTTTCCTAGATTCCGCAAGGTGTCAATGCGATTTTGCACACCCCTATCTCTTGACGTACAGAATAGATGTTTGTTGGGTTTTGACATGTCGCATATGCATACATGTGAATGGGGTCAATTTGACAGATGCATAAGTTTTTATAGATAAAGTTAATTTTTTATTTTTATTTTCTATTAAACTTTATGTTATTTCGAGAACCCGGTTATAGGTAATGTTTTATATTCTAAATATTTATTAATTATTATTTATCTATTTTCAGACTATTAGATATTTAATTATAAGTTATTTTTATATAATTTTATATTGTTTGTATACTATTTATTGAGTTAACCCAGCCAGGGATCGAACCCGAGATCTTACGCATGAAAGGCTGGTGCCACAACCACTGCGTCATTGGCTGGATCTATATTTACCTGGTGGGGTAAAACAGGTTTTTGTATAGCTGCCAAGCATCTTTTAAATATTTTAACAGTTATTATGAATTGTCTCTTGTCTACTGTACTTTTTTCGTCGTTATCTATAAATGTTAAATTAATTTAAAACAACTTTGTTTGATGGAAAAATTTAATATTTCAATTAGATTGTCTCTGATTATATGGTTTATTCAATTTAAACTTAAAAAACCCTCAATGGGGTTAATAAACTTGTCATAGCTATAAGAAAAGGAATGCAATCAATATTTAGTTTGAAGAGTTAATTTTTTTTTCTGATAATAAAGATAAAAATTTGGATAAAAGGTTATCGTAGATAAAAACAGGATCATCAAACCCAAATGCTTTATTCTCATAAGATTCATTGAATATATCTTTTAGTATATTTCATTATTTTATATTAGAATACATCATTACTTGTCCTTCTTTGTTATATTTATGTTCTGCCTTTTTTTTGGTATAAACTTATTGTTAAAGAATTTCTTTAAGATATTTTACTTTTTTGATAAATATTATTATTACCAAGTCATTAACTGCCATTATCTTTTGTTGAAAATATTTTTTATATGTTTGTTTATTCAAATGATTTTGACTTTCTCAAATATTAAAGATTGTCTGGAAATGATTTAAAAGCAACAACCCAATAAAAGTATTTGCAAATAAACTTTCATTAAATCTCTTATATTATATTATATGATGTATCTAAATGTATATTAGTATATGCACATTTAAAAAGCAATTTAGTAAATACTAAATTCGAACTGCAATACTACAAAAGAAACCTGTAAAACTTTTATAAAGTATATAAATTTGATGATTAAAGTTAGTTTCACTGCAATTTTTATCAGTTGAATATTCTTAAATAATTTTTTTAACCCAATAAAAAAAGCTTAATAAAAACTCCACCATCTTCATCCCTCTTATTACCAGTATTTTAAAAAATTTTCAAAAATTTTTCCAAAGTATTCATTTAAAAATATTCTATGCCTCTTCGAAAGACTCTCTCCTCTATCCAAATACTTAGTTGTACCCAAGAGAATTCATGACACAAGCAATAAACATTTTCGTTTTCTTAATGAATTCCAAGTGAATTTAAAAGTTTGGATCAGTTAAAAATTTTGTAATTCCAAGATTTATGGCTTTACTACTCAAATTTTTAATTTGTAATACCAAAACAGCACGATATAAAAGAACCTATCTAATATAAAATTATATTTAATGTCTGTATAACCTATCATCATCCGAAACTTTTTTATTACTCTTAACAAACCAATTTTCTTTTTTTCATTTTGGTAACAGAGAAAAATTTTCAATTTTCCAATTTTTTTTCTTCTTTTTATTTTTTTAATTTCTTTTTAATCAGAAAATTTATTTTACATTTACAAACCATCGTTATTCTCAATTTTTCCAATTGCCATAGGAAATTTTCAGCCAAATTAATTTTTATGATTTGTATTTTATCCATTCGTTTGTTTTACTTTTAGATTTTTTAAATACGGAGTAAATTATTGTAAGATGGCAATTTAGCCGCGTATTCATCGATTAATAATTAAAAAGTTTACATTTATGGTCGAAAGAGCATTCGTCAAGAAAAAACTCTTACGTCCCGTGCAGACTTTAAATCTACACTCCCACGATCAATAAGCCATGTTCATAACCACTTAACAGCCTCTTCACTGGAGCTCGTTTAATAAGTAATTTATTTTTTATATTTATATTACATATCATATCTGATCGATGGCGTAGCTATTTAGACTTTGGCCTTTCAATCGAGACTTCTCGAGTTCATAATGTTCATAATAGTATAATATGAAAATTAAATACCAACCCCACCTGAAAAAGAAAGCCTGCATCCCTCGATTTACACATAATCACTACTCTACACAGACTCTTTGACTAGGGTTAATTTGTGTAGTTAAAAAATAAAATCTTCGATTGCCTACTTTAAGGCTTGAAACATTTAAATCTACTTTTTTTGAAGAAACTTTTTAAAATCCTACACAATCGAACCCGTATTTTCTCGGTTTGTTCGTCAAATACATATAACGATTACCCCACAGAGACTCATTCACTGAAGTTAATTTGAATAATTAAAAGCTGAAATCTTCGATTGCATACTTCAAGGCTTCAAACATTTAAAACTATTTTTATTGAAAAAACTTTTTAAATCCTTGCGGGGATTGAACTCGTATTTTCTCGGTATATTCGTCAAGAACATATAACTACTACCCCACAGAGGTTATTTCACTAAAATTAATTTGGTTACATTAAAAAATATATTCAATTGCATACTTTAAGGCTTCAAACAGACTTTAAAGCTTTCAATGTTATTTATAATAACTTTTTTTTAATAGAAACCTTTTAAATTTTCTTTTCTTATTATTTTCTTAAAAAAATAAAATTATTCAAAGAACACAAAGATGACATTAAGCAAAAATGAAAGGTGAAATTGATTCTAAAGTAATGGTGGAAAATGAGAAGAACAAAAAAAATATATTTGTAATAAATAATTATTCAAGTGGTGTACAAAAAAGAAAATGAAAAATAATAAATTATTCCAATTTATTTTTAAAAATTTTAAATCTTACAATTTGTGGTTTTTTTTAATATTGAAAATAAAACATAAATTTAATCTTGAAATAGTTTAACCATCATCAGTTTTTATAGGGTGGAAAAACTTATACAAAAAGAAAAATAACTACAGGATCATTAAATTTATCTTTTATTAAATTAAAATCTTAAAAAAATTTATAAATTTTATTAAAATAATAATTTGACTTTTATGGATATTAATAATCCATTAATTTTGTTTGTTTCTTTTTTTAATTTAAATTTAATGAAGTTTTTTTACTATTAGTTTTTAAATTAAATTTTGATGTTCGATTCTTCCTCATAGTCAGGGTTACCAACTTATACAAAATGTACAAAATGCAAAAAAACTTCATTTCAGTTTTCAACTGTATTTAAAATTAATTTAGACATGAAAAGCATTAGATATGGATAATTTTGTAAACAATCTATTATCAAGAACAGTTAGATATCTATAGATAATAACTACCCTTACTATTTATTCAGCAAGTGGTAAATTAATTTTAAAAATACAACAATTCAATCGATAAAACGGTTTTCGTATATATATATATATATATATATATAGTTCAAAACACTTATTAGTTTTTTTTTAAGTACAATCATAACACTTATAATGTAATCATTTTTATAATGAACACAAGAGCAACAGTATAATAAAAAATATATTAACAGATAATTTGAAATATTTATTTATAAAAATTAATGTATGTGTGTTAGTTATAAAGTTTTGTATATATATACAAAAATGTATATATATAAAATGTATTTAACTTTTTTATACCTAAGATAAAATAAGGCGCCATCAATCCTTACATTAAAAATCTATTTGCATTGTACTTTTTCATCGTAAATTAATGTATATATATATATTAATATACACATACATATAGAAATATGTGTATGTATATATATATTATAAGAATATATATGTGTTTACATGTATATATAAATACTTATGAATTGTATTTAAATTAAAAGGACGAAATTGGAATGGAAAATACCCATCATCATCTTAACTATTGCTTTTGATACAATAAACAAGAAACACACATACAAACATGTGTACTAGGACATGCTTTAGTATTTAATGTACACTGATGTTATGAATTTTATTTTTTTTCATTATTTACTCTTTGTTTTTTAATTTTCTTCCTGTTTTTTCTTATTAACTGCGATGATGACAAAAATAAGAAAAAAAAAATTATTATTATAAAATAATAATAATAATATTATTTTTTTATTAATTTTTTATTGTTTTTTTGTTATTTTTTTATAAGGAAACCATAAAAAATCTTTGAATGCATAAAAACAATTTTTTTATTTAATTTCATTTTCTTTCTTTAAATTCCGTTTTATTCATTAAAAATGCAGAAGCTATTAAAAAATTTTCCAACACTACTGTACTATTAAACAATATGAAGCCAGGGAGATAAACATTTCCCAGATTATCAAATCTCAGATTCTCCACTGTGGACAATGCCTCCGAACCTATTATTGTTTTTAAAATAAAAATTTCGGAATCGCTTTGCTGATATTATCTTGACTTTTCATATTTCAGTTTATTTCAGTACCTGTCTGTAATTTTTGGCATATATTCTAAGTTGTAGTTCGACTTGATCCTTGGGAAACACACTAGGAAACTATTACATTATTTATCATTTTCAACTTCAACTTTCTAATCTTATCCACTTCGAAAATATACAAATAGTTCTAGAAACTTGTATAACAATATCGTACCACCCCCGATTAAAACCAAAAACCTAAAAAATAACATATAAATTTTTTCAAAAATACTTAACTATTTTTCTAAGAGTACTTACTAGGGCGTTACAAAGGAAAGATCAAGTTAATAATATCTTAACTCTAACACCGGTCACGTTTTTTAATTTTAATTCAAATTTTCTTAGAGAAGCAATTCGTAAAGCAAAATTGAATTTAAAACTAAATTGGGCCCTAGAGAAAAAACCAAATACCGAATTGTCGCCTTGGGATTTAATAAAATATTTAAAAAAATTTTAACAGGTAAAAAAATTATGAAGCAACACCTTGTCAACAAAAAGGAATAAAGGAAAATTAAAATTGGTGTTTTCAAATTTTTCCTGTAGATAGAAGATAAACATTTTGAATGTTAAACAGACAATTTAGAGCTCAAAAACTTATAGAATTTAAAAATTAATGCCTTTCTTTAAAAATAAGCACCAGAAGATTCGTCCATACAAAACACAACTGTACATTTGTTTAAAAGGCTTTATCAGTGTATGATTTTAGTGTGCTACAGTCACGCAATACCTAAAACAAATTTGAAAAATCAATTGGTGACTTTCAAAGCTTTCCTACGTTCCTTATTAAAAGAATATCCTATAAAGAGTACAATCTTATATTAAATTTTTAATATTGTACTCTTTGCATTATTATTTCTAAATATTATTCATAAATTCAGAACTATCTCATACTAAACTTCACATTTGTAACGTTATTAATTTCGAAAATATACCTCTTAAAAATTGGGAGGTGTGTTAGAGTTACCCGAACAGCTACTCCCTTTATTCCCCAATTTTAGGATCGAAATGGAAACAGAACAAAACACCCTTGTACAAATTTTACAGGTTCTAACTTTATTAATTTCGAGAATATGCTTATTATTTCTTGGGAGGAGTGTGGAAGGTACCTGAACCACCACTCGGATTCATCTCAAATTACAAGGACATAATATAAGCAGGACAGAACACAAATGTACCAAATATCAAATTAATATCTTAAGTCTTGGGAGGTGTGTGAAAGGTACTCAAACCATCGCTCCAATTCATTCAACATTCCAACTTTAGGAGCACAAGGGAAACATAAAGAAACACCTTTGTACTCAATTTGAAGGTTCTATCTTATTTGTCTCGGAAAGATGCTCGTTTGCTCTTCCAGAAATCGAATTCTCAGAATCCGAATCCTCAGTCCTCTTTGCAATTCCCTCCTTACTTTCGTCAATAGTTACCTAAAGGTAAATAAATTTCATAAAGACAGCTCCTTCATGTTTTAAGAAATCGTGCCAACGGACATCAAGAGGTGACGCTGAGCAAAAATATATAATAGTTTTCTATATCTAGCTTGCTTCCTTTCGATGATTACAAACAGAGTATCAAAGTTAAAATTTCCCTCCTATACCTATTATAGGTAAAGGGTATAATAAAATATTATACGTGATAAGTTGGATGGAAAACTGATTATTTTTTCAAATATGATTTAAAATATTCTTTTAACACACGCTGAAAAAAATTTCTATAAATCTAATTAAGCATGAGTAACAGTTTTATAAGTTTTAACCTTGAACAATTAGTGGACATATTACCTTTAATAATATATTATTATTAAATACGTTATAATGATAAACTTATTTGTCAATTTTTAAAATTTATTTAATTTTTTAATTTGAATAAATTTAAATTTCCAGTAGTATAAGTTTAAAAAAAAAAGTTTTCTAAACTTAATTATGGAATGATTAAGTAAAAATTTTCTATATAATTAACCTCTATACAATTAATATTAACACACTTTGTTTTATCTATTGAACTTTCAAATTACTTTCCGATGGATCGATATTTGTAAAATAATTCGATATAAGACAGCATGGAAGCAATTTGATTTGAAACAATAATAAATTTAATTATCGTTTTTGGAAGCTTTCCTGCAATATAACTGTAAATTTTATCTTTACCTATCTTGAAATAAATTTCACTATATTATTAAATCAAAAGAAATATTAAATTAATTGTCTAAAACCGCTAAAAATCTGTCTGCAACATGCTAAGAATATTAGGATGGAAACATTGCATACTTTTAGGGGTATAATAAACTAAGGTTAAAAGAAAACAAGTTTTATTAAAGACTAGCTAATACCCGGTGCGCGTTGCTGCGCCTCTCAATGGAGGTTTAATTGAAGTTGATGTTACTGCAAAAAGTTAACACAAAACTTACACACTGTTTACACATGTAAATTTTAAAATGTATGAAAGCAATCTTTTTAAAACGATTTTTCTAGGATTATTCTAGTAATTTTTGAAACTTTCAATTCAAAGCAGTACAAACTACTTTTCAAATTTTGAAGTAATTTACTTCCAAAAAATTTTTTTGAAAAATCGTAGGACCGACTGTTAACAGACTCAACTCCATTTTCAAATTGCTTCACACATATAAAATTTGAGGTAAACCGGTCAAATCGTTTCTAATTTAGAGTTAAGTAACGCAAAAATCTATTAAAAGCAACTTTGCCCCACTGGGTTAACGGAACTACACTTTCTCTTTGGGCAAAGCAGTATTGCGCAAAATTGGACGTAATTTGCTTCCAAATCACTCAACAAAATGTTTTTGAGGCTTTCTTTTTAGCCAAAGCAGTACTTCGCAAATTTTGACAATATTAGCTCCCAAAATTATTTTGACCAACCGTCGGACCGACATGGGTTAACAAATTCCAAATCTGTTAATAGTGTCATCTCAATTCTCACAGGGGAGCACGTATGCAAAATTTGAAGAAAATCGGTCAAACCGTTTTTAATTTAGAGGTTCTAAGTATTGAAAAAAACTATAAAAAGCTGTTGGGCCCCAATGGGTTAATGCAAGTCAATAAAATTTATTTGTGGGTTTTCTTTTTAGCTAAAGCATAATTTCATGAAATCGGACAAAATTCGGACCCAAAATTTTTTTTGACCACCCGTCGGCCCAACATGGGTTTATAAATTCCAAAACTGTTAATAGTATCAACTCAATTCTCAAGGAGCATCACGTATACAAAATTTGAAGTCAATCGGTCAAACCGTTTCGAATTTAGAGTAAAGTATTGAAAAAACCTATAAAAAGCGGTTGGGCCACAATGGGTTAATGGAACTCAACAAAATTTTTTTTGGGGCTTTCTTTTAAGCCAAAGCAGAATTTCGTAAAATCGGACAAAATTTGGACCCAAAATATTTTTTGACCACCCGTCGGCCCGACATGGGTTAACAAATTCCAAAACTGTTAATAGTGTCTACACAATTCTCAAAGAGCATCACGTATACAAAATTTGAAGTCAATCAGTCAAACCGTTTTCATTTTAGAACAAAGAAGTTTAAATACTTGCACCACAGCCCCAACTTGGCGGTCCGTTAGAGCAAAATTTTTGGGCCACGATTTCTTTCCGTACCCAAAAACCCCTATATACAAATTTTCATGAAAATCGGCTGGGCAGTTTAGGAGTCTATTCGCTACATACAAACAAACAAACAAACAAACATACAAACAAACTTTCGCTTTTATATATATAGATTCGGTTTTAAAATTTATTTCGCCAAATTTTTCAATTGTTTTTCCTAATTTTAAGGGCTAAATAGTGATAGGTAGATATTTTTTGTAGGCTTAGAATTTTTCATGGGAAGCAATGATATTCAAACCCTCTGTGGTATATTTAAAAATAAGGGAATAATATGGAAATTGAAATACATTTCCTAATTTAATAATATGAAAAAAATGTTTATATTTTCCAATCTATAGCTTCAATAATTTTCTAAATTTCCTAAACAAAAAGAAAAACCCCTATTTTTAAATAAATTTATTAAATAAAAAAAGATAAGATTATTGTATTAGTTGATAAGAAAATATTGATAAGCCATATATAGTTGTAAAATGTTTCAATTCGTCATTATTACATACAAAATTTTTCATTATTTAATAATCTAATAAAAAAGTCAAATTAATTGTTTTCTTGATTAGAGAATCTATATAATTTCAAAAATACTAAAATGTACAAGCTTTAAGCAATTTAGCTTTATAAATATTTGGAATATATTTGATCCCACAAATATTTGAAAAACCAGTAGTCTCTTTAGTACCGACCATTTTCTAGTTTTAAAGATTGTAAACTGCCTTTTAGTTTCTTATAAGTGAATTATTTCACAAACTTTCAATAAAAATTTGATACTTCTTTTATTCATTTCCTATTTTATATTTATCTCTTCGAATTTGTACCCTTCTGACTTACGAAAACTTTTCACAGCCCCTCTACATCTTTATACCCGTATGACTATATAGTCAAAGGGTATAATAAATTTGCCATTACGTTTGTGACTCAGAGAAGGAGGGGGGTAGATACAGACTCAAGTGTATGGATCGGATCAGAATCGAAAAAAAATCGATTTAGCTATGTATGTCCGTCCATCTGTCCGTCCGTCCGCACGATAACTCAAAAACTAAAGGAGCTAGAATCTTGAAATTTTCGCAAATTCATTTTTTTGCAATAGCCGTCAACGCTATTTAAATCCAGCCATTTTGGTCCATGGGTTCGGGTAGCTGCCATACAACTTCTTTTTTTAAAAGTATTTGTATGTACTTATTACAGTTGCGTGTCTAAAAATTTGCCAAAAGTAGTTTAGTTTTATGGCCAAAGTTTCTGCAAAATTTGGTTGGTCTCCTGCAGTGGGTTCGTGTAGCTTCCATACAATTTCCTACTTTATATAATCATTACTCTCCACCTAATGAAGCTGGGTGTCTGAAATTTTGCCAAAAATAGTTTAGTGTATTGGCCAAGGTTACAGCAAAATTTGGTTGGTCTATTGCAGAAGGTTCGAGTAGCTGCCATACAACTCCTTCTATTATATATGAGTATTCCACTAAACTTAATAAAGTATGTTTGAAATTTTGCCAAAAGTAATTAACCGGATGATATAATGTATATGTTACGGTCATACGGGTATCCCAGAGTTGACACAGTCTACTCTACTACACTCTTCCTCGTTTTTCAATAGAAACTTTATATATCAATAAAATTAATATAAATGGAACTGTTGATTGTGTACTGGGAAAGCAAATAGCTTTAATTAACCGGAAAGTGCGGTTCCAAACTGTACAAATGATAAGTTTTTCATTACCAAAAAAATAATTTTCAAATCTCCTTGGTAACGAAATATTAAATATAAGACAAAAATATTATTTATAAATTAATAATAGTATTGGACCGTTAATATGCCCTTAATAGCTTATAATATTTGCAATATTAATTAAAAATAAATTAATATAAATCACATATATTTAAAATCGATCTTCTTCAAACTTCTGTATAAAATTTGGATTTTTGTTTTATGTAAAACATTAAAAAATGAGATTTTTAGATTATAAAATTAATATTTTATTAGGAATTTTTAGATATCAAATAATTAACTCAACTCAATATACTCAATTACATATTTGGTTAACTATCTATCGAAATTAATTTACGAAATTACTATTTGATAATTAAAATATTTAAAGAGATGTGTTATTTATTTATGTAAGTATATATATATTTTTTTTACATTC
The DNA here is from genome assembly GCA_963082915.1 of Dolichopus griseipennis. Classification (NCBI taxonomy): domain Eukaryota; kingdom Metazoa; phylum Arthropoda; class Insecta; order Diptera; family Dolichopodidae; genus Dolichopus; species Dolichopus griseipennis. Next base: position 76,369,683 of record OY720443.1, read on the forward strand.
AGTAGCAATTATCTAGAAAATATAATAATTTCACAAAGTATACATTGTATCCAATTACACACATTTATAAATATTTTGATAACAAAATATAAATTCTACGAGTATAAAAATTATTAGGTAGGATAGCAATTATCGATATGTAATTAATATGTTATCGTAAAATTTGCGCCAAAATTGATATTTTCAATTTTAGATTATCAATATTATTAAATAAATGATGATAAACTTTCATTTACATACTGTATTTTTTGGAGTATATAATATTATATTATTTTATGAATATTTTGTATGTAAAAATATTTTTATTCTTATCATTTTTTTTGTTTAATATTACTTATCTTTTTTCATATCATGATATTTATTAATTTTCCTTCAATATACTGTTATATTAGATATCCTTGTTGCGAAGGACTTTCAAACACTCAAAAAAAATACAATTATTAATAAAATTAGACAACTTATTTGTATTGCGCCTAAAACTATGCAATTTGGTTAAATTTGTTTTATTTAAATTGGTTTTTCATTAAATTTAATAATTATTCATATTCGAGATTTTAATATTCAACTTGCCTAACAACTGAGAGGCAAATTTCAGATATAACAATTTCCAACTAGTAGACTTCGGTGAGGTAATGGGTTAGGTGTATATAGTATAAAAACAGGGAGTGTTCGTGCGATCCCCGTAAAAATCGTAAGTTCTTCTTAAGGAAAATTATGTTATATTAAGTAATCAATGCATTAAGAATTAGACCTGTATTTAAAGTACCAATACAACTACCAGTAGCATTACCTTACCAGGTCTACTAGTTGGAAATTGTTATATCTGAAATTTGCCTCTCAGTTGTTAGGCAAGTTGAATATTAAAATCTCGAATATGAATAATTATTAAATTTAAAGAAAAACCAATTTAAATAAAACAAATTTAACCAAATTGCATAGTTATCTTAGTTACCAGGTTATAGTAGTTACCAGGTATTAAATAGAATTCAATAATAGTTATCTTAGGTTTGGACTTTATGAATTAAAATATTTACAAAATATTTGAATACTTGAAAAATAATTGAATTATTCATACTCACGAAAATATTTAAGTGTCAAAAAATAATTGAAAAAGTAATTAAACTATAAATTTAATTACTTTCTGGGAATTACAAGAGTTAGATAATAGCCTTCATTAGTCTTCAATACATTTATTATTTACATGTTATAGCTTATTCTTTATTCAATTTTATTTTATTTTTCCAACAAAAATGAGGGTTTTAATTATTAATTATATTATAAGTTTTTGTAATTATTGAATAATTTTAGATATTGTTTAGGAATTTTTTTTGAATTAAGGGACAATTAACATATGATATACTACGTAAAACAACACTCTCGAATTACATTCTAGTTAAAATATACTAAAATATATTTAAATATTACATAAGTTAAGATTTATATTATATATGTATTATATTATATATTTATAATAAATAATTTATAATTAACGTACCTTTAACAATAACTTTCCTTTTATTTTATTTTAAGAATTACAAAAAATCTTTAAAAATTATCAATTTATTAATTGTCTTTAGTTTATTTTATAAAATCCGTTGTCTATATGAAATCCAAAAATTATTTATTAATTTTAGTTTATGTATTAAATACTATTTTATAATAAATTAATATTTTCAAAAATATATAAAAATGAAAATTAATATTATATAAATTATAGCAAAGTATAGAGTAATAAAATCAATTAAAAAAACTCTATTTAATACATTCAAGATCTTGGGAAAGTCGTTTTAATAGAAAATTACTACATACCTTTAAAAATTGATTAAATAATATTAAAGTAATAATTGAGAATTAATTATCTTCAGAAAATTGCAATTAATTCAAAATGTATATTTTGTAAATATTGCATATATATTATATACTATATATAATATATTAGTAAAGAATTACTTATTCATTTCTTTGTAACAAAATCTTTTATAGACAGTAGGTTTGTAATTAAATTCTATTTAATAAAATACGATGACAAAATAATGGGCCAAATTTCCAAAATGTTGAAAACAAAAAAACAAAACATGAACTTAATTCAACTTTAATTATTTTCATTAATTAAATGTTGAAAACACGGGTAAATTTCCACCCACATAACGTTGTAGAACAAAATATAAAATTATCAAGTACACCTTATCATACAACAAAAATTATATACTATAGATACTATAGACGAGATCGGAGATTGTTATTTGATCTTAAACAAGTGTATAACTTTAAGGCCATACAAAATTAGTCCTAATAAATAAAAACAAAATTAAAGAAGAAAAAAAGGTATTAATCTCACTACTAATAGTTATTAATAGTATCTACACCTTTGGATTAAAATTATTTTTTATCATAATATTTATCTTTGTATCTATAGATATTTTTCTAGCATAAAAATGTATTCGATTAACTTTATATAATGCCACGCATTATCACAATATAGTTTATATGTAATTATATCAATATATGTATATATATAACTGGGCATGCATAAGCACAACTACAAATATAGAATATTGGTATTATTATAGAATAGTTATATTACATTCACCTACCAGTCAACACCATAAGATACGATTTTAAATTTTTAATATTATTAATTTTATTATTCTAACGAATTTTTATACTTAAAATTAATTAATTTTTTTCTATTTTTATTCTTAAAATTTATAAATTAAAAATACACTTTGGATATTAAATGTATAATTAATTTAAAGTCACTTAAAAATTGTATCTCATAACACTATTTTTTAATTTTATTATTTATAATAACTTTTTATTAATTAATTTTCTTTAAAAAATCGGTGTAAAACTGTTTTTATCATTTCATATTTAAATTTAAATAGAATTTTCAGTTAATTGTAATAGTATTTTAAATATAAACTTTAAGTCCGGTTATCTTGAGATTTTAATCTCAGTTAATATTGTTTACATTATCCAACTTTAGACTTAATATGCGTTTAAATACTTTTATATTTATATTTTTAATTAATTAATTAATGTTTTTTTTTTAAATTCATAATTTAAAATTTTTTTTACCTAAAGATTTTTTTTTAATTAATTAGCTCCGATAAAAAAAGGCTTCTATACACCTTTCTATTTGTTTGAAGGTTTAAATATATATACAAAACGAACGGTATATTTTCAAAAATGAAGAATCAACCTAAAGATTGAATTAAAAAGTTTAATTATAACCGTGTACAAATACTATTTTTCTTGCATTTTACCACGTCAATGGTTTTATCAAGACTAAAAATTTATAATAAATACAAAAAAAAAATGGTTTTATATAAAATAAATATCTATTTTATTATTTTCGATTAATCCATATGGTTTTATTTTTTTATATACTGAAATTACAACACATCAACAACAAAATAAATTGTTATACTTATAAGATACTTATCATTAGTATTTGAAAATTCATTATCACAGTAAGAAAACAAAATATATAAAAATAACATTTAGATAAAAAAAAAAGTATTATTTTATATATACCACCCTAAGTATATAGTATAACTGTAAAAAGAAAAACTCTGAACAAAATATATTGAAAGTATATATTGTGGTAGGACGAAAATGTCTCCAATTGAGCGGGTTGAAAATAATAATAACAATACAATCAAAACTTTTCAAATTTTCTTTATTTCTTTGTTATTTTATTTGGGTTTGTTTTGACTACAATCATTCTACTACATACATAAATATTTAAAACGAATAACGGTATCATAATATAAACGGTAAAAAAAATTATAAACAAAATCATATGATTTTTAATGTAAACTGTCGCTGAATATGATTATTTGTTGCAGAAATGTAAAAACTTAAAGCTTTTATTACGGAAAGCTTTCAAATTAACGAATTTTTATTTAAATAAATTTTTAAATAAATTTCTTTAATTAACGGATTTTTTTATCATTGTACATTTTTACCTGGTAAAAGTTTGTATTCTCATATAAATTTAAGGTGCTCTAAAATTAAAGTACATAATAAAAAGATACAGATTTGATTAATTTTGTTTTTTTACCGGAAAATTGCTAAATGTTTCTTTTTATATTGTCATAAAAGTTTAATTCATTTATGCAAATTAATAAAAATATTCAATTACGCAATGGAGTTTTTAGTATTAAAATTTTTAAAATAAGGTATTACAGACATTAAACAGAATATTTATAAATATTTGATGTGTACAGAGATATGAGATTTTTTGTCAAAAGAGTGTTTATTTAATATATAAATAATCTTGTAGGAACTTTTATAATTTCTGGACTCAAATCTCAAGAAAATGTGATTTAAAGTTATACACGTACCTCGAAAATGAAAGTCGTTATAATTAGAAAGGGTGCATGTAGAGGCTGGTGAGGCAAACTATTGGCTTTCCGTATGATTTCATACTTCCGCGGTCATCAATTCACAAAACAATTAATTTTATTAATTTCTTCTTGAAGTCTTTTATTTTTTATAACTTAATAAAAATATAGCCCTTTTACAATGTACAAAAATCAAAATATATTTTTGAAATGCTTTGTATCATAACCGCAGATACATTTAAAATATTATTTTAATTGTAATCTTGCTTACAACTCCTATAGAAATAACAAAAACACATTAAAAAACAAAAATTTATAATTTTAAAATTTTTTATATTTACTTTTTTGTTGTTTTTTTTTTTATTTAAATATTAAATTTTTAAATAATTATTCAACTGTTTTTTTTTTAACTTTGGAAACTAAAAACTAAAAGTTACTTTAAATTACAAAAACAAAGTTTAAGATAAATTAAAGATACAGATAAATTTTATATCTTTTAATCTTAAGATCTAAAATAAACTAACATTACTACATGGTATTAGGTATGGATAAATTTTAATAGCTAAATTTGTAAAACTATGTAAATTTAAAAAATTAATTAAAAATAAATAAAGATAAAAAGGAAGGAACAAATTATATAGTAAAAGAATAGTTTTTTTTTACATTTTGTATATTCTACAAGATAAATAAATTTGGTTTTAATTTTTGATTTTTTTTATATTTTTTCAAATTTATTTTAAACTCTATTTTTTTTTAATATAACTATAATATCTTATAAATAGATTTTGTATAACTATATTTTGAAATATAAATATTTTTTCGATGAAATAAGGCACAATTTGATTATATAAATTTTGTATATATTTTTCATTTTTATATTTTTAAAGAATTTAAAGGTTCACTGTAACATTCAATGGTTCATATTTTATAAAACAACATGTTTCGTCAATAAATATATTTCTTTTTATTTCTCTGACATTTAATCGTTTAAAATATTTTAAAGAACCGAAAAAAATATAACAAATATGGCAAAATTATATAAAAAAATTTGCGTAAAAGTACAAAATTTCATTAGAACTATTCAATAAAATTAAAAAAAATATATATTTTATTAGAATATAACAGTAAATTCATTTATTAAAGAAAATTATATGAAAATATTTTATGTGTATTAGGAATTAAATATAATTTATGAAATATAAATGCCTCTAAGTGTTTAGTAAATTGTCTAACATAGGTTTAAAATATTTTTCGATCTCAATATGATTTAAAAATCAATTTAATAGAAATTATATAGGAAAGAAAGTAAAAAATTAAATGCAATTTATTAAATTAAAATTTATATAATTATTTTTCAAATTTCATAAATATCGAAATTTATTCAATAGTCACTAATCAATTAAAAATTAACTGGCCAATTTTAATTTAATTTGTAAAATAAAAATTATAAATAAATTAAATTTGACAAAACCATATATGATTGGCAAAAGTTTAAATTTATTGAATAGTTCTTAATCTAATTATAAATTAAATTTATTTTACATTTTTGTTAATTACTAAACTAATTACAAAAAAAAAAAAAATAAAAAGGTCTTATTTTAAAACTTAATATAAACATATAAAATACAATATACACATTTCTAATAAATACTGGAGACTAGTTCAGAACCAAAACATAAAAAAAGCATGTGTTTTAAAAAATATACAGAAAACAGGAATCACTCATTTCTAAAACGTAACTTACAAAATAATTACAAAGAAAAAATATTACAAATTAAAATAAAATTTTTATACAGTAAAACAATTTATAATAAACAAAAAAAAAAATATATAATCTTCCTATTCTTTTAATTTTCTCAATTTAAATTTATTTTTGTAGACGACTCCAATCAAATTTTTGAGGTTGTAGATGTTGCTGTTGTTGCTGATGCTGATGATGATATAGATGATTGCGCTGATATTGATTTGATACGCATTCTGTAATTAAAGTTGGAGATTGTAATTGAAACGGTGGTGAATGTAAATTAATTGCTGGCGGTGTTGAATTTGTTGTATTTGTTTCTCTACATGGTGGTGATATTGATATTGGTGCTGCATTATAATAATTAATTGCATTTATTGGAGGTGGTGGAGGTTGTGGCTGTGGTGCACGCCTAATTTTTAATTTTAGGCAAAAAAAAATAAAATAATAAGAATTGAAATAATCAAATAATATTTAAAAAAAAATTATTACATAAATTAAAAAAAAAAACCCTATTTTATTGTGATTTAACAAAATATATTTTGATTTAATGTAGTAAGAACTTACTTCTGTTGAGTTATTGTAAAAACAGATTTTGAAACTATTCGTTTACCAGCTTGCCACCGTTTAGCTATATATTTCATTCGTTGTACAGCAACTATCACTAATGCAACCGACCTTAAAAGAAATTTAAAAATTTTATTAATTTTAATTTATAAATTAACGCTTTATTTTACTTGAATAAACTTCTCTTAGGATGTAATATACTATCACTTCCATTTATTAAAGCCATTGCTTTTGCTTCACTATCTTGATAACTTTGCAATGATATCATAAGGTAACGTTTTTGATGAACAAGTGCTTTTCTATGACTTTCAACTCGCAATAACCGACCAAGTAGTTGATTTGCCTTCTCTGCTAGTTCAACATTAGTATTACTAATTGCACTTGAACCACCACTAGCTATGTGATTTTCAAGTTCTTCACATTTACGTTGTAAAGCTTTTCTTTCATCAATTAATTCTCTCATATTTTCCTTCAATAAAATATTCATTTCTTTCATTTTACCTAAAAATTGTTGTGGAATTGTTGCATCTGGTGATTGTGATGATAATGCTTCAGCTAGTTTTGCTTCACGTTTTGCACTTCGTTCTACATCACCTCGTAACAAGTCTATTGTTTGCGTTAAATGAGAACGTTCAATTTCTAATGTTTGAAGTTTAGATTTCATATCTTGTAGATCCACTAAATTTTGTGTACTTTCAGAACGTTCTTTATCACGTCTTTGAACTCGTCTTGTTTCGGCTTCTTGCAGTGTAAGAATTCGTTTAGTCAATGAATCAATTTCTTGTGATTGCAACATTGATTGTTCCTGAAGATGTTCAATTTCTTGATCTGCCAAATCTTTTTCTTTAGATATACGTTCCAATTTAGACTTTAATGTTTCACCGTATTCAACGTGATCTTTTAATTCACTTTCAAACCGTGACTTTTCACGTTCAAAAAGTTTTTGTAAGTCAGCCATTCTTTCACGCTCACGTTTATTTTGTGAAGTCACAAGTTCAATTTCACTTTTTAGTCGACGTACTACATTATTTTCAAAATCTGGTGAACTTGATAATTTTCTCGGTGATTCTGGTGGTGACTTTAGCATATAACTGGCCTTCTTTGCTTCTGAATGTTGCAAAACCGAAATCTGCGTAGCTAATCTATTGCTTTTTTCACGTTCGTCATCAATCAATTTGTGAAGCTCTTGTTCTTTTTGCAATACTTCTTCTAAACGAATACGTAATGCATCTATAATATTAGAATCTTGTTGTTGAATTTCAGCTGAATGTATTTTTTCTTGATTTAATTCCTCTAAAATCTTATCTGAATGAACTTTTAATGCATTTAACTCATCTTTAAGTGTTTTTGTGTTTTTCTTTTCATCTTCTAATAGTTTTTGAATTTGAGCGGAACATGCTTTATGTTCTTCCAACTCTTTTTTAATTAATTTTAATTGATTCAATAAATCTCTCTCCATTAATTTTTCACTATCTGTTTTGAAATCTAAATTATTTTCTTCTTCACTTTCAATAGCTTTCAAAATATTTGAGTCCAATTGTGCTGAGTAATTTAATTCACGTTCAACTTGACGTGCAATTTCATCAAGGCTTAATTGTTTATTTGAACTCTCACTGTTTTGTTGTGATTTAATTTTTTCTAATTCTACTTCCAAACTGGACAACCTTTTTTCAAGATCTGAATTACGTGTTTTTTCTACTGAAAGTTTGTTTTTAATTTCATCAACATTAGTTTTTTCTAATTCAAGATTCAACTTTGATATTATTGTATCTTTTTCTGTTAAGAAATCTTTTAATTTCGATATTTCTAATTGTAAACTTTCAATATCTAATAAACATCTTTCATATATCATAGATTTTTCTGATAAATTAGTACGTGCTCTATTTAATTCATCAACTAATTTTTCATAATCTTCGAAATTTTTATTATTTGATGACATTTGTAAAATTTGATTTTCAAGTTCCTTTTCTTTTTCTTTTGAAATTTTTAATTTTTCTTCAAAGTCTAAAAAACGCACTTCAAATTTTTTCAATATTTCATCTTTATCTTCAACAGTTTCTGTCAATATTTCTACTTGATTATTTAACAATGCAATAGTTTCAGTGAAGTTAAGTGCATTTAATTCATCTAGTTTTGCTTGTAAGGAATCATTATCGGCACTTAATTTACGAATTTTCTCAGTTAATATTTCAATTGTTTCTATTGGATTATCTTCATTATTATTGATGTCTTCAATTTTTGTTTTAAGTCCTGTATTTTCATGAGTTAAATTAGAAATTTGGTTTTCTAAATTTTTAATATCTCTAATTTTTTGTTCAAAAGAGTCTTCATATTGCCCTAATTTTAATTGTAATTGTATGAATTCATTTTCTAATTTTTTGTAATTTTCTTCATTATTTTTCAAATCATTTTCTAATTGTGTGCATATTTCCACTTTTGTATTAGATGCTGCTATTTGTTTTTCTAATTTGACTTTTTCGGTGGTCATTTCTTGTAAATTTTTTAATTTTTCATCTAATTGTTTTTGTAAATCTTCAACTGAATCCTCTTTTTCTTTTGATATTCTTTCTAAAGATGTTTTTAATTCAGAAATTTCTTCACGTGCTGAATTTAATTTCAATTTTAAACTTCTTTGATCATCACTGTCATTATTGCCATTATTTGGATCGGAGTTATTTTGTTTTGGTGTAGATTCTTTTAATTTGGAATCATCAACAAATTCAGAGAAATTTATTTGTCTTGGGCCAAATGAAGGAACACTACTTAAATTGCTGGGAATTGATGGATCAGTGGCAAAGAAATTTGGTTGATTGAATGTTGGTGGTTGTTGTAATGAATTGAAAATTGCTAAATCTTCAGTGCGTTTTTCAGTTAAATTTGCAACACCCAACTTAGATGAATTCTAAAAAATTTTAATATTGTGTAAATAAAATTATATATAATATAAAAAATTAATTGTGTAATTGAAAATAAATGGTGCAAAACAAAACTACATAAAAGTTTTTGGTGAAAATCAAAAGTTTTAGTAAAATTTTATTTGGTTCATAATTAATTTAGAATTTCTACCAAAAAATAAATAAATTTTATGTGAATGTTAATTTTAAAGTGGACAAATAATTTCGAGAGCCGATTCCAAGTGTGAAAGATTAAAAATTAAAATATAAATGATAAAATAATAAAACAAAGAAAAAGTGCATCTTCAAGACAGACACAGTGTTACTTCACCTTTCCTTTCATTAAGTAAGTAATGCACATTCTTGTGTTTCCAAGTAAGAACTAAATATAGTAATAATTCAATTCAATTTTTTGTATTTTGAATTTCGTACATAGAAAGTGATTTTCAACATTCAACAATTCAATTTTCAACATCAAAAGGAACATTAAAACAGTTTTTTTTTCAGAAGAAGAAGAAGAAGACATCAAATTTTCAAATTTTAGTTTTAATTTGAATTTTTTTTTTTCAATTAATATTTAATTTTTTTTTTTTTTTTTAATTACGAAATAGAACAAGAACTCACCATTGTATGTTCCGGGAATTGATTATCAGATGCTTGAGGTAAAACTAATGGACTAGGAGCAATTTGTTGTTGTGGTATATCTTTACGTATAATATCAGGTTCATCAAATTCAGAAATTGATACAATATCACTCAGGGTTCTGGCACTTAATTTTGCTTCACCAGCCCCATTATCAGAATTTGTTTTATCTTTTGAACTATTATTTATTGAATTTAATTCTAATAAATTTTGTAATTCTTTTTCTTTGATTTCTAATTGTTCACGTAATTGATCAATTTCATCATTTTTATCTGCCAACATTGTTTCCATTAAATCTGGCAATGCCAATTTATTTATCATTTCAGATTTGATTTTTTCACGTAATTTTTTATTCTCATCGATTTTTTCCTTTAATTCATTTTCAAGTTTTTCCAAAATACTACGATCGCTATTTGTACCCATTGCTAATTCAGCTTCTTGACGATCAATGATATTTTTACTCTGCTCTAAATGATTTTTTAAATTTAATATTTGTTTATCACGTGCCGATAATGTTTCTGTCATATTTTGTAAATCATTTTGTAAATCTTGTATACGAATATTTATATCAGATGAACCAGTGCGTTGTAACTCTTCGGCACGTCGCTTTTGTTCATCAAGTTTTGTTTGTAGTGTTGATATACGAACCATTTGTTCGGACATTTTCTCTTGAAGGACATCACGTTCTTGTTGAAGCTCCTGAAAGTTAAAAAATTAATTAAAATTTAAATACAATTAATTAAAAATTATTAATAAAGAATAGTTTTGAAAAACTATATAAGAAGCAAAAACAAATCAATATTATTTTAAAGATCCCAGAAAAATTAAAAGTTTCAATAAAATCAGTATAATCAATAAAAATGTCTGGAATTGAAAAATTTTAAAAAATTTTGAATTGGATACAAACAATTATATATTTTCTTAATTGAAAAAATTTTCTGTTTAACATTCTCCTGAATTTTTGATAAGTGATCGCAATGATAAATGAAGCGATCGCTGATATTTTTTTAGACATTTACACGCTTCTATATTCAACTGCAAACTGAAGTGAAGTCAATGAGAAAAATTTTTTTTCAACTCTTTCGACGCATAAAAAATTAAAAATAAAAACACATAAAAAAAAATTCTATGCATATTTTTCTTTTAACTTTTTGTATTTTCATTTTCTATTTAAAGCCTATTTACAACAATGTTTTTTATTACATATTCTGTTTATTTGTAATTTATGGTCGGTTTTTTTTTATTTTTTAATTAAATCCTAGATATGGGAACGCAACAAAAAAAAAAAAAGAATTAAGTTGCCACCATTTGGTTCAATGAACCAAATAAAAAAAATAACACATTAATATAGAACGACCACCAACAAAAGATGAGCTAATATCGTTACCGAATGATGATGCATTTAAGAAAATTTAATGTTGGTACTAATAAAGTAGCGGAAAATAAGAAAAATATTATTCCGAACTAGTGCGGACTTTTTAACGTCAATCATTTTAATTTTTTAATGCAAGAATTTGTAATATAAGAAAAGTATTGTAATTGATGAAAATTTTTATAATTATTTAACATTGGTTGCTTTTCTGGAAAAAAATACTTATCCAATCAATTTTCGGAGTAAATTTGGAATAGATTTCTTTTTGACACATAAAAATTATCATTGATAGTTTGACTTATCATATATGCGTTTAGAGACTAATTTTGTTGGATGATTAGTTCATAAAGTTGAATGATCCAATACTCGCATCATCGCTAGTGCCAATACATTCTAGACGTGGCGGCACTTTTAAATAGAATAAAGATCAAGATTCATTCGTTTTGAATTAGATCAAACAAATTTCAATCTTTATATGTATACTAGGTGAAAGTATAACTGATTAAAAGCGCGATTAATATAGCGTACAGCTGTATGCCTTTGTAAATTAACGGTTCATTTGCTTTTCGCCTTAATTTATTATGTTCTACTTAAACGTCAAAATGATGTTAGGGGAAACGCGACCATTGTGTCAGCACCTTAAGAAAAATATGGAAAATATGACAATCACAAGATTCGTATCCATAGCAACTCTCTTTACTAACCAAATCTTATAACATTTTACGGGAATTTTTCTTCAATTATAAACGTAAAAGTCAATTGGGAAATACTTTTAATTAATTCAAAATTAGAATAATGTGAAATTAAATAGTTTCAGAATTTGAAGCTGCTGGTATTATACGGGTATGAAAAGTAAATATATATATATAAAATATAATAAGTAATATAAAGTTTTTCTAATTCAATTGGCATATTATATTTTATATTAACATTATCGGATTATAGAAAAACCTATACATGTATTACATGAAAAATTAGAGTTTTGTGGTAAAAAAAAAATAAAAAATATGAAAAAAAATGAATTAATTTACATTTTTTATTCTATTTTGTTTTGCATTTTATTATTTTGTTTAATTTAGAGTAAAAATGAAAAAAATGAAATATAATTCGATTAAATATGATCAAAGTCTATTCAGATTCACTTTCATGAGATGATGTTGTTGTGGTGATGTTGATTTATAACATTATTGACTTTAAAACATTCATTTTTTGTTTTCCTTTAAATCGTTTGTAAAAGTCCGAAAAGAAAACAACAACTTCATTTCAATTTAATGCAATTTATAATTTGAAAAAAAATATTCAATAAAATTATTGGGTTGGTCTGATCTGGTCTACAAAAAAATATTCAAAATTACACAATAAAAAAAAATTAATAAAATAAATAAAAATAAAATTCTAACAAATTTTGAAGAAACATTGTATTTGAAGTGGCCAAGTGAAGTGACATCTAAGTCGAGATTTCAATAGAACTAAGAAGAATTTTATACAAAAGTGCAAGTGGACTTAAAAAATTTTATAAGAATTCATAAGTACAAAAAATAACTTATACAAGATATTTAACAGCTTCATACAACTTCTATAAATTCCAAATTACTTAATTTTATATAAGGTAATTTCGTTTTTTCGGTGTGGGCTGCAGATTGACGTTGTAAATGTTTCAATTTGTTTCAAAAAGAAACGTAGAGTTACCATATGTCTTAAAGGAATAACAGTACCATGGAATAAAATAGTCCTTTAATAGAAACAAAATTAAATTCATTGCAACTTCTAAATGATGTAGACTGCATTCCTAAGAAAGAAAGTCGTTTCTACATTTTCTTGGCTTTAGGTAATTTAACTTTTAGTGTTTAAATATTCGCGCATCGCTATGTTGAATTAATTTTAAATTTTTGAGAAACAAATATGTTAAAGAAAAACACTTTTTTTTGAACTTACTAGAGATAATAGTATTAGGCGTTCATGGATAATTTGGACATACGACTTTTTTGCTAAGCAATACTAGATTTATTAAGTTATTAAAGATTCGACATAGATGCGACTTAAAGGTAGATGCGATATATTAATTTTTAATGAATTTGCAATGAGATATGTGACATTTTTTCTTAGTACAAAATTGTGAGACATTTATTTGATGTCAAATATTCCATTACTCCGAAAATTAGCTTTTGGCGCTTATGACTTTTTCCTTAGCACGGCAGCACAGGCTACTAGGTTTTCTCATCAGTGTTTTTAAGAATATTTTTGGATGCATACACACTGCAATAACTGAAAAACTGATAGAAAACTGATGATGGTAGAAAAATTTTTTATATTTCGAATCGCTAACCTTCTTAACCCCAACCAAGTTTAAATAGTACTTCAAACTTTAAACATATGGAAAACCATACAAATGTACACAATGAAAGTAACAATAAAGTTTCAACGTCAGCCTTGACGCCAAACTTGCTCAAATTTTAACTTTGACAGCTAATTGTTTATTTAAGAATATCTATCATTCATAATTATATTTTATATAATAATTATGTGTTTTTACTTCGTTTCTTTACATTTAAATGTCACTCTAACGGTTTTAACGTCTTACGTTGTGCTTGAAAAATTTTATAGCAACGTTTTTTGACATTTTGTAACTTTGAAGTTGCGTTATTATTGCGCTCATTGTGCACCAAAGACATAAATGCAGTTGTGTCATTTAAAGGGATACAGTGTTAGTTCTCTTCCTCAGTTTTAAAACTGCATTTCGTTTACAAGTGAATCAACTCTCTTTTAATCAACATAAACAATATTAGTCTAATTAAAAATTCAAATACATTTAACTTTTGTATTTCCGTTAGAGTTATTTTAATAATAAAATTAAGAACAGTGTATAATTATTTTATAAATTTCATAAAGACCAAATTGATTAACATTAAGACCTAAATGAACCATTATTTTAATCCAAATTAAAAAATTGTGTATTCTAAGAATTTTTTTATAAATATGTTTTTTTTAGAATTTTTTTATTCCATCCTACATCAACTTTTTACTTCAAATTTTTTTTTGACATTTTTCTTTTTATCACATTATAATTAATTGACATAATTTATGAATGATCCCTCACATCTTATCATTTTTATTCACTATAAATGTTTAAATGTATATGCATGCATATACGCATGATTGTACATACATACGAATAAAATAACAATGAGTAAAGTGATAACCACGTCTTGATTAGAAAAAAATTTAAAAAAATTATGATAATAAAAAAAAGCAACAAAAAATGTTTGTATAACATACACATAAAACCTTTGATTCAAGTAAAATTTAAAGGAAATGCAAATAAGTGGGATATCAAATATATATATATATATATATATATATTGCTACCAGTATTTATTACCTAATATTTGAACTAGTTGAATAGCTTGTGATGCAATTAAGATATTGTATTTGAAATGCGTTTTGTTTGTTAAGGTTAAATGTTAATTAAAGGGATAATTTAAATGATCCGATTATTTAAATTAAAGAAAATTAATTTAAAAATAAATGTATATTGAAATTAATAAGAATTTAACATTATCGGAAGTTGATGTTGACAGCAGAATAAATAAAGCTTGAGCTGCTTTTGGAACTCTCTCAAACATATGGCGGTCAAATAATATCGCTCTGCGTACAAAGCTAAAAATATTTGAAACAAACGTCAAATTAGTACTTCTATACGACTGTGAAACATGGATGGTAACCGCCAATATCACCTAAAAGTTGCAGGCGTATAAAAACCGTTGACTACGCCACAACTTAAGGGTTCGTTGGCCGCAAATTATTAGCAACACACACCTGCGGCAAAAAACGAACCAAAAGATGATTGAAGTCGAAAATGGCGATGGATCGGACATACCTTGAGGAAACCAGAAGAAAACATTGCAAGGCAATGATTTGAGTGGAATCCACAAGGCAGACGACGAGTGGGTAGACCAAGGAAAACATGGAGAAATACTGTTTAGAAAGAGGCAAAAGCGCAGCACAAAACGTGGTTACAGGAAGGAATTGCTAAGGATCGTGAAAAGTGGAGAGGATTTGTTGACGCCCTGTGCCCACCAGGGAGATCCAATAAGTAAGTACGTAACAAATTATTAAAAATCATTTTAAAATAAAACTTTTTACACATTTTTGAAGATTATCATATTTTTAACAAATGAAAAAAGTGTTTCTCTTTAACGAAGGAATGGAAAGTTTCGAGAGCCACTAACTGGAACTGTGCGGTCTTCTTTTGGATTGTATATGCAACTTAAATACACCAAAACCACACCATTTTTGAACTAAACTTTAGAAGTGGACATGTGATACAAATGTTTTTCTGGTTAAGAGGATAGGAATTTAGAACAGTGTGGGTTTGGTATATTAAGGATTGTCCGATTATGTGGAATGGGGCAAACTGTATGGGATCTTAAGAAGAAAGATGTTAATGTTCTTCTTAAATTTATCTATATATCGTTCACCTGTACATTATAAACTTTGTGGAACACAATTGATGGAATATGATTCCATAAAGTCATTGGTCGCATGACAAATTAATTTTAATTTAATTTTAATATTATTTAAAATGAATTTAATTGTTTTTTTAATTTGATGAAAATTCTGCAATATAAGTATAGAGAATGTTCCCTTGGATACATAAAATGGGGGTATTGTAATAATAATACTTGAAACTAGAAACTAATGCTTTGAAAAAATATAATCTGTTATTGGGCTACTTTTATACAAAAACAAAAAATAATGTTTCAAACTTCTAAGTGATAAAGTCGAAAGAATAAAAGTTATTGAGAGTAGTTTAAGTTATTTAAAAAACATGGTTTACTTGGCGGAACTTCGATTTTTGACGTCTCAGGTGAATATGTTTATTTTATATTACTTTTTAATTTAAATTTAATTCACATTCCAAAATGAATATATACAATTTTCCAAATATTATCCAAGTTTTGAAGAATATTTAAAATATTTTTGAAGAATTACCGTTTTATTACTTAGATTTTGGTACAATGAAGTACAAAATGTTAAAATACTAAAAAAAGGAACTAAATAAATGATTAGAAATGTAATATTATTTACATGTGATTGATGACTACTTATCTAAAAGTAACTTTAGATATGACACAAAATTAATTCAAAGAAAAAATCTGATATACAATAATATTACTCATTATTTTAAAAATTTTTTTGTTTCATTTATTCAGGCATAATTTTTACAATTTTTTATTTCGGTTTTATAGTAGACCATATTTACAAATTCAAAGTTCTTGGAATTATTTAAAAACTTTGAATAATAGCTTAAAAATGGAATGAAATTGATATTTAAAACAAGCACGACTGAATTAAATTTAGAGAAAATCATCGTCCTACACAGCGATTATACTGCAAAATGAAACTATTCTTGATTTAATATTCAAGTGAATAAAAATTTAAACAGCTGTCAACACTCTCTGATAGATGTCAGAACGTACAATTAATCGCAAATTAAATTTATAAATTGATCAACAAATTTATAACACCTTAAAAATACTTACCTTTAAAGGTGCTGGCCCCAGTAAAAAATATGATTTTGTAATTTTATTCATATCAATTGTTTTCTGTATTCTTGTTAATTATATTAATATTAATCATGTGATCAAAATTTTAATTATAATTTTATTTTGAGGAATTTTATAGCATCTCACAATAAATTACTTTTTATGGAATAAAAATCTCTATTTATTTGTTTTTAAATTTAAATTTAACTTTTGTTCAAAAATCATTTTAATAATTTCTAGATATATTTATACAAGTATATAAATATTATTATTTACACTATATTTTACATAGTATAGTTTTTTTTGTTTATTATTCCTATACTTATAATTTTTGGCATGATTTTGTTTTTTTAAAAATCGTTTTTAATTTAAAATAGCCTTGAGAAAACCAAAAAAAAAATTAAATATAAGTATATAAATAAATTTTTATTTTCCGCCCTTCATAAATTTTGCTCAATTTTTTTTTATATAGTTCAATTCAATTTAATACAATTCTTTACAATAAGAAAATAAAACTTAAGAGGGCATCATAGGAAGAGATATTGTCACAGTTAGGAATTCTCTCAAAATTCTTTTATATTATTGTTATAATTTTGAAATATCGAGGCTTTGATTTTATTATGGACTATGATGGACTTATATTACAATTTATTTGAATTATAATAATATGGAATAGGAATAATATAAATCCCCCTATATTTTCTTTTATTAGACTATTTCAAATAAAAATTTAATTTAGAAATTAATTCGAGGCTTTGATTTTAATTTTGGGCTATGATGAACTTAAATTAAGATTTTATAGTTCTTATTAGTTGTTAAATTTGTTCTAATTGAATTATTTTAATTAATATTTTAAAAATAAGTGTTGAAATTCATCATTGACGCGTTTTGAAAATAAAAACAAAATTCACTAACCTTCTTAATCAGACTAAAATAATATTAAAAAAAAACATTTTTATTACATTTTTAAGGTTATACATTTTCCCATTCAAAATAAAATACCCTAAGACTGTGAAAATAAAATCTATTAAAAACAAGTGATTTGAAATAATTTAAGAGAATGACTAAGTTTTTATACAGTCTTTATAAAACATGGGAGAGATTTAAGAACATAAAATATAGGAAATGAAATTTCCTTAAAGAAATCTTAAGCTATACTGATTGTTTAAAATGAAGTTACAATTCAACTGAACTACAATCTTAGGAATTATAAAAATGGTTGTCTAGCAAATTTCATTATAGACACTTTTTTGAAGACTTAGTGTAGAGCGCTTCACGAAACATGTCAAAAGTGCATTCATTGTAGATGGAACACAAGTGTTCAAATTTGTTCGCGCAACTTTAATATTATTTTTTAATTTTATATTTTTTTTTAATGATTCATCTACTATTTAACATAATGAAGAAGTAATTAGAAACTAGCCTTCTGTAATTTTTCAGTTCTAATAATAATAAAATACAATAAAATATTGAAATTATAAAACTTTTGAAAAATCAATTTAATTAAATAGTCACAAAACATATTTATGTTTTATTAATACAAAAATATAAAGCGTTTCTAATTTAATTGAACGATTTTCAATAAGAGCTATTATTAATATAAAATAGCACAATTATTAGAAACTCTTAACTCTATATGTAAATTAAAACATTAATAAAAATCAAATTTATTGCCCCAAATAGTTTAAGTTAATTAAAAAAATGAATACAAAACATAAGAATAGAAACCATAATAAATTAAAATTTATTATTATTAAACTATTTTTTTTATTATTACTTTCTTTTTAAATTTTTATATTTACTTTATATAAATGTTTTACTCTTTTTATATTTCAATTAATATAATCACTTATATATAAAGTACTTTATATATTATTATATACTCGTATATCTTAACCTAAATATTAAAGATTTCAACACATTTTGCACAACAAAAATTTTTCTTTTATTAAGAATTAAACAAATTTAAATAAAAAAAAACAAACTAACAAATAAAGAAATTCAAAAATAAAAAAATCTTTAAAAAAAAAAAAGATTTAATTTAACCGCGAAAAATTTTAAAATATAGCGTCCGTTGCTTTCAAAAAGGTCGCGCACGCTCTCACTTCGAATCACTTTATTAAACTGATTTGCCAGAATCATTAGTTAAATGCTGTGAGATATATATACATATACGTGTATAAAAATCGGGAGATTCGGGGTGATTTGAAATATAATTTAAAAAAAAAACAAAAGGAAAACAAAGACTAGACGGCCCGATTTTGTTATGTTTATAATCATTTTATATTATTTTTTTTTTTGTTTTTTTAATTTTTTTATTTTAATTTTTTTTTTATTTTAAATTCCGCTCCGATCACACTCTCTCTCACCTTTTAGTCGATCAAAATTTAATAAAAAAAAGCATCCATTCATTTCTCGCAGAGAAAAACGACGAACCAAAAACTCCCCAAAACAATAACAAGGAAGAAGCTTTTTGACACGAACAAAATAACAACAACACAAAACAATTTGTGTTTAATTTGACACAATTTACAGTTACAAAAAAAAATATAAAAAAAAAACAATACAGATGAATAACAGTTTTTACGACAGATCATTAAGGTATTGAGTTTTTTTTGAATGAGTTTTTGTTTGTATATTGCTTCAAATAATAAAGAAGGGGTTGTTAATGTTCTTCTTTTTTTTTATTGCTGGGTTGTTTATATTTCAGTTTTTTATTATTTTAAATAAAAAACGGATTTTGATCACTTAAAAACAAAAATGGTAAATAATGATTCCGTTATTCCAATAACAGTTATGGATTTTGTGAGCAAGCATAAATTCAAAGCTATATTTGAAATAATTAAACGGCTTATTCGGTCACAGAATTGCCGGTCGCGGCTTATTTATTTGTTTATAATTTCAAATAATTTTAGCGCGAAAATCGCTGGAATTTTGAGCGCTTTGCGAAATTAGTTTAAAATAAAAATACTCATTAATTTTGTAAAACTTATAGGTTATGAATTGTTTAAGAAAATTTTCAACGTAAAATATATATTTACTTTTAATATATTTAAAATCGTTTTTTGGAACCAATGTGACTTCTATGATAGCAATATCAAATTATAAGTGATATTAAGTGATACAAAAAAGTGATTCTTTATTTATTAAATCTTTATAAGTTGGTAAAGAAAGTATGGATTCAACTGTCAAAGTAATTTGTTTTAGTTTTAAACCACTTACTTATTTCCAAAATGTTATTTATGGCTTTTTTTGTAAAATAACGGTATTTAAGGTTTTTAAAAATTACTCCTTACTTTCTTTTATACATTAAAATCCTACAATGGAAGAATAGCAGGATTATAATTTCAATACATAATAACATGTGTATTCAAATTATTATCCTGAATTACAGAAGGATAATACACAAAAACATGTATACGCGAACCTTTAGACCAAATTAATCATGATTCTCTAAAAATATCTCAAATATATTAATTTTTCAAACTTTTTGATAAACTTGAAATTATTCTTTTAAAAACAATTAATATAAGAATACTGATTGGATTAAGATTAAAAGAGCTCCAAAAGAATGATAGCAACAGGATTTAAGAAAAACTAAAATAGTTAGTTTTAGGGGTTTAGTATTTATTACATCTTAACATTTGATTTTCATTTGATTTTTATACCCGTGCATACATATATGACATCGGGTATATTTATACCCGTGCATACATATATGACATCGGGTATATTAGATTTGCTCCTCCGTTTGTAACGCATCGATCTAGACGAGCTAGATATAGTGTCAAGGGTACGTATCGGCTCAGAATCGAAAAATTAGTCGATCTAGCTATGTGTGTCTGTCCGTCCGTCCGTCCGTCCGTCCGTCTGTGTGTCAGCACGATAACTCAAAAACTAAAAGAGCTACAGTTTTGAAATTTTCACAAAATATTTTTCAATCAATTTCTAGGTTCCCTATTTTTTTTGGTTAAGATCGGACCAAAACTTCGGGTAGCTCTCGAACAGCTAACTTTTTTAACTCCAATATTTTCATACAAAAATTTTAACATGAAGTATTTAACATGAAATTATATGAATTTTGTTTGTTTTTTTTTTTTTTTGATTTTTGTTTTTGTTACAAAAAGTAGATAAAGATTTCGAGTTAGAATTTCATATGATTTAAATGATGCGTAGTTTATTTAAGATAAGCAAAAAAAAAGAAGACAAAGATTTTTTTAAGTAAATGGCTTATTGATATTGATAGATAATTATGAATATATATGATGAATCATATATGAATATGATGAGTATTATCTATCATGATGATTATTATATGAATGTGATCATATGAAGTTGATTTGGCTTAAGTTTAATATATTCGTGAATTAAAAATTAATTATAAGAGATGGAATTGAAAAATTAGAGCAAGAGTTTTGAAATTCACACAAAACATTTTTGGGACATTTTTTAGGTTCCCTATTTTTTTTGGTTAAGACCAGATCAAGGTTTCGGGGAGCTGCCACACAACTTATTTAAATCAATATGAATTTCTTCAAAAGTAATTATACCAGGAAGATGAAAATTACACACGGTTAGTTTTATAATGAATCAAGAACTTATATGAAGTTTCAAAATGTTACGACTTCATTTTCGGGGGGCTGCCATACAACTTTTTTGCACCAATATGAATTTCTTGAAAACTGATTATACTACGAGGATGAAAATTACACACTGTTAGTTATATAATGAATCGAGCACTTATATGAAGTTTCAAAATGTTACGGCCCCGTTTTCGGGCTACTGCCATACAAAGTAATCAATTCGATAACTGTGAATCTAATGAAGCTACGAGGTTAAAATCAAAACTGGGCAGATAAAGTAATAGGGCAAGTTAGTTGGCAAAGTTGGACATCACTCGGACCAACTTTTAGGGCGGGCTATTTTTTTTTTTTTTGTTTTTTTTTTTTTTTTGTTTTTAAGCAAAAATTATGGTAGTATAATGGAATTAAAAATTTAATTTTTTTTTTAAGCTAAAATGATGGGATAAAAAGGTAAATTTTTTTTTAACTATTTTACTTTCTTATATTTTTTTTGTAATATTTATAATAGCATAGAGGAAATAAATAACGGTTAGTGGGTATGCACGGGTATCTAAAAGTTGACAAGGGCAACTATAATCTTCCTCGTTTTTACCAATATTAGTTAAAGTTTTTGGGAAGACTTATTGCATAAAAATTTTCGAAATTAAATGCTGTTTTTCAATAACATCGAGCACGGATTTCAATTTTCTATATGCACGAAGAACTTATCGCTAATCATCAATGATCATGTTTTTTAACAACAAACCAATTAAGTTTGATTAGTTAAATACACTCACTTATCTAAAAATTATTATTTAATCAGTGAGAAGTGTTTAGTGTAATAGTGGGTCCTGATCAAAATTGAGTATTTATACAAACCGATTTATACGAATCGAAATCAATATATAAAGAAACTGACAAACAAAAAAAAACGAATTTAGTAAATTCAAGATGATTTTATTTTCAAATAAATTAAAAAAATATCCAAAATAAATTTTTAATAACAGATAAAAAAAATCAGTTGCGCTTTATCACAAAAGCAGAAGTACTTTTTCAATCGGGAAATTTCAATTTATGGTTTTTACGGAAGTGAAACCGTCATTAAGTGATATTTTGTAACTGATATGTGCAATATGTAAACAATGTACACTCATTATAATGAATAGGGTAAATTACATACAATAATGCATCTGTGGTAATCATTTAAATGATGTAAACAACATCACAGATTTGTATAAAATTTTTAGTTTTATATTTGTTTTAATGTTTGTAATTGTGTAAACAATTTAAATATAATAAAGTGAATGTTTTTTATATTTATCAAAAAAAACTTAAAAGTGTTATGAATAATTATCCTATTATTTCATAAATATTTCAAAGCAAAGTTCATTTACCTTTTAACAGTACGCCTGTCCGCCCCTATTTATTTAAACAAATTTTATTAATAAAAATGTATTTTCTTGTAAACATGATAAGTTAAACATTTAAATGAACATTTGAATGTGTAGTAATTAGTTACTAAAAAAATAATAAAAAATTATCTTATATAAAAAATACATTAAGAAATAATTAATGAGAAGCAAAGATCATAAAAATATTATTGGTGTACAAACAAATTAATGGAAGATTACTTTAAAGTATTCATGATATTAAAGATCGAGTAAATGGTTCAAGAACCGCAAGCATTTTGAAAATTATGGCATTAAATAATTGTTAATATGATCTGCGTAATGGAAGCATCTATGTAAAAGACTTAATAAATCTGGAAGTGTGTCGTATGATTTTATTTCATTTAGCCTGTATTTAACAGTATTTTATAAGTTGCCTGTATTATCATATAACTGTATTTCATTAGCCTGTGTTTCATTTGATATCAGAATATTTCGATAATATTTTTATTCAAATGAATATGCTCGATTTTAAGTGCGGAGTCATTTTACAGTTAGATTCAAAACCAGGGTATTTCCGTATTCCTGAATTGTGATATTTTAATATGTATCTGCGACACCCAGTCAAATGAAACACAGTAAAACGTTGATATTTTTTCTAAAGATTTCGGACAATAACGATGTATTGAACAAGTATACTTAGAGTTCAGACTAATGTAAAAAAATATTTCTGAGATGTTTTACACTGATATCAACATAACTGTATTTTCTTTTGATATTAATTATAAAAAATTACTAAGAAATTTGGCAATTTCAAATTAAAAAGAACAAAAACTACCACACAAACCAAAACAAAAACGATTAAACTGATTCAAACCAACCCAATTTTATATTTTCTTCATAATTTTTATCATGAAATCACTTTGGGGCACCGATCTCACAAATTTTGTTTACAAATAAATGCTGAATCTAGGCAAAACCAAAAATTAAATTATGACGAAACAGATTTTTCTTGTTGTGGTTTCATGAAACCAACCCAGCAATCAACTAAATTTAAATATTAAATATTATAAACAATTTTTGTATGTTGTAAATTTTCAAATATTTTTAAGAAAAAATTTCGCAAGATCAAAAATGTTTGTTTATATTCCGCAAAAGAATCATATTAAAAAAAGCAAACAATCATATTTGTTTATTTTGTTATCTTATTGAAAAAAAATTATTAACTCTAAAATTAAAATTTGTTTCATCATCATTCTTGTAAAATATTTAGCTACTAAATAATATTTTATATTGTTTCTATAACATCAATCAATGTCAAATTTATAGACTAAAATAAAAATTTTTAATTTAAATGTATAGTTATTAATCACTTATTAATTAACTAAAATAAAAACAATCTGTTTTAAATCAAAATTTTATCATGTTTAATTGAATCATGATTTAATATTATACACATATGTTAAAATTTAGAAACTATTAATATTTATGGATTTTAATTAAAAATTGACCCTTGAAATGATTTGGTTTAGAGTGACTAAGAAGAACACACGGAAATATAACTTTATAGTTATATATTGATCAAATTCTATTATTTTGCTATTGTCTGACCATAGAATTATTTTTCAAAGCACTAAAAATCTTTAATTTACAAGACAAAATTTTAAATGTACAATTTAAGTATAATACATCAATTTTAATTGATCATTTAATTAAAAAGAATTTTAAATAAAAAAGACATACAATTCAATGTTATCTTCAATTAGTGTTATATGAAAATTGAATTGCGATAAATTATGTGACTGGAAAATAATAAATTAATCTATAACTACATAATTGATATTCATATTCTTCAATTAAATTGTTTTTAAAATTTTAAATTAATCTTACATAATAATTTTGATTATTGGTTTATAAAAAACAAATTTAAATCAATAGCAAAATTGAACATTAATTGTTTAAGATGATTTTATTACCGATTGCCTTTATATTGACTTAAAAACATTAAGTAACATTTTAATTCAAAGAAAGTTTATTTCCTAGATCAACGAAAGTTTGTTACTGGTTCAATTTTTAAATTCACAAATTTAACGTTCCTTTTTCTGACAATTATCTCTCTTAACAATATAGTCTACGAATCTTGATAACATCTCCTATTTCTTGTAAAAAGTCGTCCCCCAACAAAATTAACAAGTTTAATTATTTATATATTTATAATTAAAACTACAATTCGAATTAGATTTTGCATTAGGAAGTTTTGCAGCATTTGCAAAAGTACAATTCACAGGATCCCAACTGACAAAATACTTCATAAGCCATAATAAAAATTACTTTTAGAGCTAAAACATAAAGATAGGGGTTTGTTTGGTATACTTTACACATGCTGCAAACTTTCAGTAACTCCCTGTTTACCCTTTTATTATGAAATAACGGTATAAAAAAGAAACTATATCTGATTTTTAATACTTTTAACTAAATACGAAACTGTTTTAGGTTTACTTTTCTTTTCAGAATAATATTGCCTAATTTTAGGCTACATAAAGACGGTTGGATTATATGAAAATTTATTTTTTAAGTGTAAATCTAAAAAATAACAAGATATTTAAATAGATCTAACATCAAATTATTAGTTAGAACATCGGCTAATTATTTCAACCTAAAACTTTTAGTTAGAAATTAGAAAATTAAATAAAAAAAAAAAATTGCCAAAAATTTTTAAAGCATTTACGTGTTCTTAAATCTTAAAAACATTACTACGCAACTAAAATATACTATATTTTTCAAAATTTCCACTTCCGTATTGAAAATAGGAATAAAATATAATAAAAAAAAAAACAAAATTAACAACATAATAAACAAATCAAATTTTATATTGTAAAATGTGTCTGGTTTTTTCACATTTTCTAATATTTCGCGTGTAATTTTCCAGACTTTTGAAATAAATCAAGAAGTTATTAACTAAAATATACTAAAAAAAAAAATTTGTTATTCTCTTGAATTCTTGTTTTTTTTTAATATTATTAATTATATTACAAAATATATATTTAGAAAATACATAAACATTTTTGGCAAAATATTTCATAAAATAAAAAATAAACAAAATTTTCAACTCGCAGAGAAATTTTTTTTTTGGGAACAAATTTGTTGAACACGAATGAAAATTAGGTTGTTGTGTTTGATGGAGAGTATAATACAGGGAATACTCGATAAATTAAAGAACAAGATTGGTGCTAAAAAGCTTGCAAAACTTTACTGGAGCATTCACAGTTTGATTTTTATACATTAAGGAATTTGAAGAATTTAAATTTATTCTACTAAGGATTGCTTACAATATTCTCTAAGGTCTATAAAAGTGAGAGCCTTACTCAATATGATTTGTAAGATATTCAACTTATTTTGTTTAATATTTTGTTAAATATGGCAACACTATTTTTGTTGCCTAAGATTAATGTGAAAACTTTTCAAATGACTTACGTATAAAAATGAAAATTATTATAAATATTTAAAAATAATAAATATACAATTTTGATACCAATTAGAATTAAAATATACAAAGGTTTCTTTTTGTTTGTATTTAATAATATACGTATGCTTCAATATTTTGTCATTTTAAATTTTTTTTGAAAAAATGCCAAATACCTGAATTATTTTTGTATTTTTAAAAACCAAAGTATACAAATATTTAAAAAACAAAAACTAATTCTTTAGTTAAATTCAAAGTTCAAAAGAATTTATGCAAAAGAATTATTTTTAAATTGTATTTTTTACAAAAGAAAAAAAATCTTACAACAGAATAACTGACCTGTTCTTTAAAAAATTAAAAAAATGTTTTGGTACTTAATAGATGTATAATAAAATATGTCATGTCGACTTTCTTTGTCAATGTTGAAAACAAATTTTGACAAGAAAATTATAAATTTGGTAATTAATGACTTTAGAATTACACCAATTTAGAGAAGTATAGCAAATACAATTATCCCTTTTCTATTTATTATTATCAAAAAAAAACATGGTATTTGAACTTGAAGCATTTAGATCACTTCATTAGCTATTTGCTGATTTTACGTTAATGCATAAATAAAATAGGAGCATTTGTGAATAGGAGCATGGAAACCCTAAGTAAAGATGTTTAAAAATCTGAAAAAAATGGAAATTTGCAATTCAATGATTGATTTAAGAATAAAAACTACTTTGACTTTAGAAAAATTTGACTTCACTAAATCAATTTGATTAAAGACAATTGATTTAAAATTATCTAAAATATCACTAAATAAATTAAATTAAACTTACCCCAAATGCTGATCTTGTTATATTAATATGCATTTCTAAATCTTTAATACGTTTTATGGCAGCTTCTTCAACCCTTGTATGTTTTGCTAATCTTTCATATACCAGATCCATTTCTTCAATTGGCAATGATGGAAGACGTGGTGATGCTGTTGTTATATGAATAGGTGATCCTTTTGACGGTGACGATGATATATAACCAGAAAATTGTTCTTTTTCCATTGATGATGATTTTTTACGATCTTGCACTGAAACATCTTCACGTGGTTCACTACTACATGAAATTGATGCAACTGATTGATGTAATGATTCTAATAATTTTGTTTTTTGTTCTAAAGTTGTTGCAATATCACGAAGCTACAATATAAATAAAAAAAATTCAAAATTAATAAAATAAAATAAATTCTAAAAATAATTTAAAAAATTGTAGGCCTAAATATCTAAATTTATTTATAAACCCATTAATATTATTCATATAATTATAATGTATAGTAGATTTAGTTTTTAGTGACAGATCAAAAACAAACATATTTATTTAGTTTGAAAAAACATTTTGTATATATATACATATTATTTGCTAATATTTATTTTGAATTCTTAATAGTCCATCTAGTTAATAAAATAGTTCATTTAAATATTTCTTAATTATTATTACAAGAAATCAAAAATAAATTTTAAAAAAATTCTTAAAAAACATTAAAAATAAATAGTTGACATCTGTCCGTTCCAGATTATATTTATTATATAGTAAAAAAATATTACAAAATTATAATTATATATCAAAATAAAAAATATTATTGAAAATGTCCGAATTTTTACTAATTAATTTCGAAATTAGGCCGAAAAAATTTTTCTTTTAATTTAAATCTAATATTTATATTTAAATAAATTATAAATTTAATAATTAATGGCAGGCAACCCTCATCTCAATTTATTCTAAATATTTAAAAATTAAATTTATTTATATAAAAATTAATGTAATTAAAAATAAATTATAGTATACCTGCTCTCCAAATTGTTGTATTAAAGCACTCTGTTCATTCGAAGGTCGTGAATTTCGTAATGCATCTTCTAAATATGTGATACGATCTTGATAACCTTGACCAATTTCATTTTTAAGTAACTCAATTTCATGCTGTAACGTTTCCATAGAATGGGTTTGTTCATTGGTATAGGACTCCAGTTCCTATATTATAAAAAAAAAAAATAAAAAGAGAAAATATTAAATATTATTATGAAAAATTGTCAAAGTTTGAAAAATAAACTAATTAAGAAAATTCAAAAAAAATACAGTAGATATCAGATAAATAAACACACAAAAATATAATTTGTCTTATTTATTAAAAATTTACGTAAAAAATACGTTATATGTATAGGAGTCTATAAATTTATAGCATTTTAAACTGTAAGACCCCTGACACGTTTAATAATAATTGACAATATATAAATGAATTCAAAGGTCTTTGATCATAGAAATAAAGCTTCAAGTAAAATGTTTCATTCATCAAATTTCATTGATAAATTTTTTAAACTGTAAGACGCATGACCCATTCAGCAATAACTTACAATTTTTAATTGAATTCAAAGAACATTGATCAAAGAAAAAGAACTTCAAGTAAAAAGTTTTATTTTTCAAGTTTACATTGATCAAAGTCAGAATTGGGTTGACATTTTTCATTTTAATTTTAAACTAACGATCAAATTATAAATTTTTTTTAACTTGTCAATTAATTGTCAATTTTTTCATTTGCTTAAAAAGCTTTTTATTTTGATTAAAGGTATCAATGTTTACAGTTTTGTAACAAATTCTTAAAATATTGAAATTGTTTTGGTTAAATGTCATATTTTAGACATAGGGATTTTTTAATACAGAATTTTTAAACTATCATTGCTAACACGAAAGTTTATTGAAAGTGAAGAGTTAAGGTAATTAAGATGTTTATAAAAATATAGACTTTTCAACTACTGAGTTACAAATATTTCAAAACTTATTACGAAGTGACGCTACGGTATCCTGAATTTATTGATGAAGAAATTATTTAAAATCCTAAAACCAATATTTCAAAAAATTTATTCAAGAAGATTTGACATTTTTTTAAGAGAGAAAATTTCCTCTTGGCATTCTTTATTAATTCATTTTCTACCCAGCTTTTTTAAAATTTATTAAAAATAAAACAATATTATATAATTTTCATCCTTTAAAATTGACAATTAATTGAAAAGTAGAAAAAATTCACAACTTGTTCCCTTAATTAAAATTGACAATAATAATTGTGAAAAAATTGATCGTGTGAGACCCCCATTTTATAGTAAAATTTCCTCTTAAAATATTTTTATATATTATGAAGTCTCATAAATCTGATTTCTACTGTACTTAAATTAAATAAATAGATAATTAAAATAGAATTGGCATATCAAAAAAAAAAAAAAACTCTAGAACCGCCTTCGCAATTTTATTTTGGAGAAAATATTTTTTAAAAAGAAAATCTCATATGTTTAATTGTGTGTTATTTTAGTTTATTTGTTTGTTTTGATGTTTTTTTACTCACCTTAACCTTTTCATTCAGAACATGTTCATTTAATGCTTTAGTTTCTACTTGTGTTTCCAAATCTGAGATAATTTCACGTAGCACAAATATTTTATCAATGGATGCTTTTAATTCAATCTCTAATTTATCTTTTTTTGTTTCATATTCAGCTATTTGACCATTCAGTTCTTTTATTTGATGTTCCATACGTTCAGCCTACAACATCATCATCATTCATTCAGATCCGAAGCGACACAACACAAGATTTACGTATAAAATAAGAAGCAAAAGATAAGATTGGATAGAGAGAAAAAAAAATTAAAAAAAAAAGAAAATTTTTAAATTAAATAAATTAATTTTAATAAATAAATCATAAAATTTAAAAAAAAAAAAAATTAAAAGAAATGGGGTTTTTTCATGTGTAATTATTGAATTAAATTTGATTTGATGATAAAATAAAAGGAAAATGAGGAAAAATTAATTAATATGAAATGAAAATTGTGAAAAATTTAATATGTTTTTGTTTGTATGAAAAATATGAACTAAAAATTTCTACTATAGATTGATTTTTATAATTTAAAGATAGATTTGGAAGAAAATCTTTAAGAAAAAACTAAGGAGAGAATGGAAAATTAAAAGAAAATTGCGTATTTTGGTGGAAAATTCTAAAAACAACCGGACAAAACTTCATTGAATCAATAAAGTGTTTAATTGTTGGCACATAAATATTAATAGATTTCGAAATCCTGAAATAAAATAAAAAAAAAGACAGAGGAAATATATGAATATATTGAAACTTATTTCAATAATTAATTTTTTAAGCGATTGTGCCAAAAACCAAAATTTTTGAAATAATATTTTATAAATTTAAAAATATTAATAGATATTTTATTTAAAGACGATTTTGAAGTTGGATAAATTTAGAACTATGGAAATTAAACTGAAAAAATATTATTAATGAATTTTTAAATCGAGGGATCTTTTTTTTAAAACTGAAATCAGAGAATACTAATTTAGCTCTATCTTATAATCAGTGGTCCTAATTCCGCCAACCATTTATCACTAATCTATTTCTTAATAAGTTGATAATCCATAATGAAATTTTGACTAGTAAAAATAGTCACCCATCAAAAAAACTATTAGATTATTTGATTAGTAATAAGTGGATAGTGTAAAAGAGCTCAGATCCTGAAGTCCAAGACGGGGATACATATATATACTTAACCAATTCAATACCCGACTACTATAATTAAAAATATAATTTAAGGCTCGAACACTAATCTAATTCCAAGAAAGAACCATACTACATAGAGTATTCTAAGATGCAAATGAGATATAGAACCAGATAAGTTATTCCTAGAAATTGTAAAACTACATACCAAATCTTATTTATTAAATATAATACTCTTAGCCTTTTAATCAAAAACTGCTGGATGAATTTTTTAAAACAAAATGTTTAGTTAAAATAAAAAATGAATCAAATTAAAAGCAAATTAATTAATTAAAATGAAAAATAAAAATGATGATAAATGGTATGAACAAATGGTATTTTGATTTAAAAAAAATTATTAATTCATTCTTTTATTTAAAACTTACAGATATATTTTTTGGTAGAATTTTCACATTCTACTTTTAAATGAGTTTTTTTTTTATTTTTTTGATGTTTTGCAGAAGTTGGTGCAATTTTTTTTTTAAATTTTTTTTTTTAATATGTTTTTGGTAAATTTTTTTTTTTTAATTCGTTCCAAGGTGCAATAAAATTAAAAAAAAAAAAAACAAATTTTTTTTTTTAATATACAATTAGTATTGAACAACAGATAAATGCAAATCAAAAAATAAAGAAAAAAAATAGAAAAAAATAAATATTAATTAATTTTCAAAAAATAATAAAAGAAAATATTAAAATAAAATTTAAAACAAAATAAATAATACACAACAATATTATAATTCCAAAATTAAAATGCATTTAAAACTAAGAATTTATTTATAAACATGCTACAGAATTTCAGAGAGTTGAAAAACGAATCTATAGTCGTTATCATTTTAAAACCAATTCAGATAAGAATTCTAGAAATGAAATAATTTATAATATAGTAGCAAAATATAAGTTTAAAAAGCAATTCTTGAGAAATACTACACATGACATAAAGCAGAATACAAAATGTTATTAATTTAATAATATTTCAAGTGGAGACAGTATGAATGCTCCTAATAAAACTGAAATTTTATAATGAACTGTCAGATTCAAATAATGAAAAAGCAAAAATAATTAAGACAATTTATCAATTACTATAAATATAGAAAAAAAATTTATTTTAACCCTGAAATGCATTTTTAGACCTTAAGAAACACTACTCGAAATACAACATTTAATTCACAAATTCAAAGCACCGTATATAAATTCTAAATAATTTGAATATAAATGCTGGTTACTAGAAAGCCTTTATTTAATAGAAGTATTTTTAACAAACATATAATAAAGCTATTAAAGATGGCCAAATTACTTAAACTTGCAGCTATCAATGCCTCAATTACTGAAACTATTACAACTAATTCTATAGTAATAGTTTAATCTTTTTTTGATTACTTTTTAGAGTATGATATTAATTAGAGTATGATTTCACAGAAAAACTGCCTTGAAACTATCGATATTTTATAAATTAATTTGTCTACTCTCTTCCTAAAATAGAAATAAAAAATAGAGTTAGATTAGAATTATATCTTTTAGACCTTAGTTTTTATATTGAAAATTTTTGATGTCAAAAGAATTTTTCCCTTTTTATTACATGGTCTAAAAAAGTTTGAACGTCATATCTTTGGAGCTCTATCTATATAATATTTTTAAAACAATCTATTCTCTTATATTTTTATAACAATATAGAAGTCTACTTTGGATTAATTTCCCATCCAATCCAAAAATCCCAAATAACTTCCACAATAATCCCAAATCCTTCCATATCCCTGTAACCAAACTGTACATTGGTATCACAGGTTCCCTACTCAAGTTTGGCTTAAAAAGGGTGAGGTTTTGGTGTGTTAAAATCGCACACTACCTTAAGAATTACTGTACAGTTTCAATGGCTGGCTTTCGAGCTTTCCAACTAAATAACATTTAATGTAAAATGATTGACTCTTAAGAACTAAATTACTACTAAAATTTATTTCAAACAAAATTACAAAAAAAAAAAATTAATTTGCATGTAGGGGTTAAATTGTCTAAAGTTGATTATTAAAAGCAAATATAAAAATTTGTAACACATTGATTTAAAATGTCTTTAAAAAACATTACGAGTATAATTTAAATTTAATAATTTATAACCATAACACATTCTTTTGTTTCTCGACATAATTATTAACGCAAAAGACTGGCACGGCGCTTAAAGATAACTAATAACTTAATAAGTAATAAAATAACTTACTTATTAATTAAATAATTTACAGTAAAATAAAAAAATTTTAAATCGTAACGTTGTTATGAAAACATTGCTTTAAATTTTTCTAAAGTATATAAACATGTTAAACTCTGACTGAACATGTCAAAATAAAATTTAATTGTATAATAAATTAGAAAAAATTGAAATTTATTATTCTTTAAATCAGTAACAGCAGATCAATTAATTTTACCTGGTCAACAAACATGTTCGAACATTGACTTTAAAAAAATATTTTAACTGATGTCATTACTATTTATATGACGTACCTAAAATTGTTTTGTAATTCAGGTACTCGTACATAATTATTTTTCTATGCATAATCATGTATCTTTGGTTTGTAATACAAGTATTGGCTACTTGCTTTAGGATTGGATATGTTAATATTAAAAATGCATTTTTCCAACTAAAATTAATTAAAGACTTGATTTAAGTGAGAGTCGTATTAATACATATATTCTAATTTAGAAATATATATTAAGATAAAGTCAACAACCTTTTAACTTGTAACTCGTTTAACCAAAATTACTTTGAAACAATATAAATAGAACTGAACTTAAGGTAGTGAACCCGCAATTTTATTTCAAAAAAACATTTTTAAAAAATAATGATTTTCAAATATTTCACGTAAAAACCTTGTCAGTCTGCTGTTTGCGAGTTGAGACGTAAATCTAATACTATAGTGTATTAATCTAAAATATAAGTAGAGTTCTGAAGCTCAAATTAACGTTGTATCTATAATTTTAAAAAGACAATGTTCTTATTAAAATTATCAGAAAGGCCTCAGTTTTTGCAAGCAATCTTCTTAAAAAGTAAAACCTCACTCTTCGTTCTTCTATATATTATCTTGATATGAGCGAATATGATTTTTATATTATCTCCACTCATATGAAAAGTAATATAATTAAATTCGTTTTGAAAAATATTTCGCTGTTGTCTTCCTGTAAGACAACCATGGCATACACGCTATGTTCCTAGTTATTTAACGAAAAATCAAAAGCAACAAAACTACAGTACCAAACAAAAAAAAAGCTATTAAAAAAAAGCACATTACAAAATTAAATTCAAAATTTTCAAAAAATGTTTTTAATTTTGCAACAAAAAATCGAAAATAAACTATAGCAAATAAATATATTTTATACATAATATATTTTGGCAAAATCTATTCGGTTTATGGTAATTCTTATTTCCTTCATTAAAAAAAAAAAACAAACTCACCTCATTAGAAACGTTCTGTAATGAAGTACGTTCCTTATCTTTGTCACGTAAAAGATTTTTTAATTTTTCAATTTCCTTGATAAATTCATCACGTTCTAATTCACGTTCAGCAGCTTGATCTTCCAAGAATATTCTAGTTGCTTTAAGTTGTTTATCAGCAGCATCAATCTGATATTTATTTGATTTTTTTTTTATTTTTTTGTAGTTTTTTTTTTTTTTTTTGTTATATTAATATTTTTGTTTTAAAATATTCAGTGTATTTTTGAATAAATTTAATTTTTTTTTAGGGACACACAAATATTTTATTTGTAATACGTACATACATTTCATAAAAATTATAATGATATTCTACGTGATTTCATATTTAAATTTAAGGGTGAATAATTTTTAAAATGGTGAATATGTAAAAAAAAAATAACAAAGACAAAATATGGTGTAGTTGAATATAATAGTATACCTTCACCCAAAATAAAAATATATGATTTTAAATAAAAAAAAAACAAATACTAAACCATTGTTCATAAATCACAATGTGGTAAATGTTTCTTGAATGTGTGGTGAATATGACTTTTACAAGTAATTTAAACTATTCCAAAAACTACAATACCCTTTACTATAGAAAAAATATATAATTTAAGATGCAATTCACCACTCCTTTTACAAAAATATATATTATATTATTAAAATTATATTAAAATTCTAAATTATGAGTAATAAACAAAATGTTTTACAAAATTTGTTTAAAAATATTTAAAAAAAAGCCATTAACCATCATTTAAATAAAACTTAAGTTACTCTAACGCATTAGTTTTTTAATTACAATTTTTGAATGACTTTGATCGTCACTAAAGAGTTTTTAGCAGGAAGCTTGTAAAAAATTCTATTAACTAGGGTTTTTAAATTGGCCAAATCGATCTTAACATCGAATTAGATATACATACATACATAAAAAATGTTGACAATAAAACTACTAATTAATTGGTAAAAAGAAAATCGTAGAGGTTTTTTAGTCCAAATAAATTGACAATTGGTTTACAAAAGTAAATATTTAAAAAAAAAAATACAAATATTACAACAATTAACTATTAGGTGAGTGCAATTGTTAAATTTAATGAAAGTGTACTTTAATTGAAAAATAAAAGTAAATATTGCACAACATATACTTGTGTAAAGTGTTTGGTGTAAATAACTTAAATTTTGTATTTTAATAATTAAATTAGTGTTTTTTTTTTTATACATTTACCTCTACATGTAACATCTACATTATTATATGTATTTACATTGTTCTACTTACTACTTCAAAAAAATCTCAAATAAAGGGGAAAACTACTAAATTTCTAAACTGTATTTTAAAACTCACCTGTGCCTGTAAATCATCATGATCTTTTTTTCCATTTTCAATAACTTTATCACCTTCGCGACAGAAATCTTCAATTAACTGTAATAATGTATCACCATCAGAATTTTTTCTAGGTGTACCCAATAGATTTCTTGCTTTCTCTTGTAATTGTGTAAAACTATTTGAATTTTTAATATTTCTTAAGCGTTGTGGACTTTTTATATCACCTAAACCATAACCTTCATTATAATCTTCACGATTTGAATCTAATTGTTCTAATTGATCTCTTAAAGCAGTTAATTCAATTCCTAATTCTGAATTACGTTTAATTGTTATATCCAGTTCATGTTGTAATTTTATTTTATCACTTTCAGATTTAACAAGACGATTTCTCAATTCATTTACTTGGAAATTTAATTCACTAACTGGACCACCAGATGATGTATAATCTTCTAAATTCAATTCAAAGCTAATAATTTTATTTAAATCTGGTGGTAGACTAGACAAATGATTTAATTGATTACTATCTTTGTCACTAGATAACGTTCTTAATAAACTTTCATTCATTGAATTTGCTCGAAGTACTTTTTTCGGTGATTTTGTACTTCTAAGACCATCTTCTTCACATGCATCTTGTTTTTCTTCTTCTTCATGTATATTTTCAATATCATGTAAATGCTTTCTACGGCACAAACTTTCCGATAAATCTAATAGCATTTGTGCTTCATTTTTTAATTTTTCAATGCAGATTTTTAAATTAAAATTATCATTATTTAAAATTGTACTTGGTGATTTGGTGTGAGGATTTGAGTGAGGATTTGGTGAAATATATGAAAGTAGTTTAGGATCATCAACAACATTTAATAATGATGAAACATCAGGAACTAAACGTTTTTGTAATGTTGTTTCAAAGAAAGATTTTCTTAGGAACGAATCATTGAATAATAAATTTTCTAAATTATCCCCAGACTCATTAATATTTGAGAGATCATTTTGTGTACTGTGATCTCTTTGTGATATTGAAAGTCTTTGTAATTCTTCTAGGAATGTTGCATTAAAATCATCTTCACATAATGAAACACATTTTGCTAATTCACTTGTTACATGACGGAAAGCAAGTGATAAATCACGTAAATTATCACGTTCATTGATAATCTGATCTAAGTCACGACTCAAATCAAATGTTGATTGACGTTTTATTTTACGATTTAATTGTTTTTCATATTTTGCTTTAAGATGACCCATCTGCAAATATTTGTAATAAAAATATTTAATAAAAGATATAATATTGATGTTACTGTATTATAGGATTTAGATTTTAAAAAATTGATTGTATTGTACCTCTTCCTCATGTTTGATTTGTAATTGTGCAATTTCTAACTGGCTTTTAGCAGTGAATTTTTCTCTTAACAATATAAGCTCTGGTGGCCAGTGTTGATCTTCGGCTGCAGTTTCTGATAGTAGAGCCTATAAAAAAAAAATTAAAATTTAGATAACATACTCTAAACGTTTTTAAATACAAATTTTAATTTTATACATGATTTTTATATATAAATTTTTCATAAATTTTATACAATTTCAAAATATTTGTGCCAAGTGATAATTTTCAAAAAAAATTTTTTGAGTTGCATATGTTGTTAAGTGCCAAAATCAATTTTTTTTTTTATGTTATGTAATTTAAATCTTTAAAAAAATTTTTTTGAGACAAATTGTCTCTTTGAAATTCCTTCATATGCAAAATTTTCTTATAAAATATTAAAAATTTGTGCTAATTTTTATATTTTTAGAGTTCTTATAGTCATAAGATTGCATAAAAATGTATGTAACAAAATTATAAATTTATTTTAAGCACTTGACTGAAAATATTTTAATTTTTTTTTAAGTAATAAATAAAGTTGAAAGAAATTTGTCGGAAATATGTTTTCTTTCAAAATATTTGCAGAAATCAAAATATTTTCAATTGACTACAGTAAAATTACATTTATTTTACAAAACGCTTGAGAAAATTCAGTATTCCAATAATTGTGTACTCCCTTAAATATCGTATGTATAGAATATATTCAGGAAGACATTGGGGAATTTCTTTGCATAAATAAATCCATTATTTAAGAAATAAAAAACTGTGCCCAACACATGTTTTATGTCGTTTTAGATCATTTACTCTGCAATATCCCATTCATACTCCAAAAAAAAAAACTTAAATATAATGAATACACTGTTCTTGATCACGAAATGTATCCCGATCTTAAAACAACTGGGGTGTAATTAATACTCTATATAATAAAAAAAAAATATTATTTTAATTTCTTTATTTTTAAACTTAAGATTCTTTCCGCTTTTATGTTTTTATTTTATTTAGAGTGACTTTGAAAAAGATCTAAATAAACTTTATTAACAGTGTGTAATCAATGGGAATCTGAGAAGTCCACATACTTAAAAGTGATGATTTATATATAATATGAATTGAAACTTTTGTTTAATTCCTATTAAAAATATATATGATGTGAAATATTGAATAAAGGGCCGAAAAAATTAAGAAGAATAACTATAATAAATTATTAAATAATAAATTGGGGACCGCATTGTTTTTATTAATTAAAAAAGGGTCTCTGATATGTAATATCTTTATTTTGTAATTGGATAAAAGTTGAATGTTCATTTTAATTCACAAAATTATAAGATTTTTTAATAATAATTTCATCGAATCTAAATTAAATTTCTTTCAAACAACATTCTAGCAGTTTAAATTAATATATACTTTCTTCAATTAATTGCTGATTAATTTCTAGCAACTTAATTTTGTGTTACAGACCACCAGCCACCAAAAAAAAAAAACCAGAATAGAGCAATCACTTGAGTCAGATTTAATAAAAATAAATTTTATTAACATATATCATGCTCCACAAATCTCAAAAGAAATACAAAGAAAAAGAACTATCCTAACACCAAATCCCAAAATAAAATTAGAAGATATTTTTAATTGCACCTATCTATATAATGGTTCTAATGTTTTGGTCTCAATTCTCTTGTGTATATTCTGATAATTTAGAGTAAATTATTAGGAGGCAACAGGACAGAAAACAAAATGAATTAAAATGCAATGTAATGTTGCATTTATAAAAACTAATGAAATTTATCATGTCACTTGAACGCGTTTATATAAAAAAAATAAGCGGGTAAAAAATTGCTTCCGCGTTTATTTACAAAAAAAAAAAACAAAAATGAAAATAAAAATGCTATAAGTACTATGACATCGAATAGTTGTTTGAAATGGTTGTTTGTAATATATATTCATTTAATTTTGTCATATAATATAAGAAAAGTATTGCAATCATAAAAAAATATATTTAAAAAATAATTTTAAAATTATATACCATTTCCTAAACGCTGTAATAAGATTTTGGAAAAAAATTTTAGAATTAACATGCATTAGGATTTTAGGATTTAATAAACATTTTATATTATTATAATTAGAAGTGACACATAAACTTTGTCTATATCGTATATTATATTTTGATGGATTTCTTATACACATGGATAGTACGATTTTTATATCACATATATTTTTCGAATATACTTCTTCTGCCAAATATTATCAAGTTCACATACTTCATATTCTTAATATTAACTAGTAGCAAATGTTGGTCTTTAATTTGGTCCTTTTTTTCATGAAATTTATCTATATTTCAATATACATTTGATCTTTTTTAGATTAAATTGATCCATTTTCGAAAAACGTCTGGAGATTTTGAGGTCGAGAAGTTGAACTGACATGATTTGAAAAACCTAGTCCCCAATTAGGAAATTAAAAAAAAAAAAAAACTAAGATAAGTCTAAAAAATGGAATGAAACTTTTAATGAAATATATTTAAGGCCAAA
Organism: Dolichopus griseipennis; assembly: GCA_963082915.1. Classification (NCBI taxonomy): domain Eukaryota; kingdom Metazoa; phylum Arthropoda; class Insecta; order Diptera; family Dolichopodidae; genus Dolichopus; species Dolichopus griseipennis. The sequence continues at coordinate 76,409,426 of OY720443.1, forward strand.
GTCAAATTTTTTTAACTTTTCATGTGATATTTAGATTCTACTATACAATTTGTAAGTACTTTTTATTCTAAAATGTTGATCCGATTACTGAATCCAAATAAACGGAGTCAAATTGTTTTGAAAAAAAAACACCTATTTAAATTGAAAATTTACAATAAATTTAATTTGGAAAAAAGACCAAATTCGTATTAAGCATTTCATTTCATATTAATTTGTAATGAACACTTCAAAAGCAGTTTGAGTAATTAATTGGAGTTTAGTACTGTACTGCACTTGTCAGGACTCGTCAATCTTCAGTATTTTAGTTTTATACGATCAGTAATTCTGTCAGTTTTGAAAATATTAACATTATTACTTACTTGTATAGCATTTCTAATTAAATGAAGCATTTAAACTGAAGGCTTTATTTTATTACAAAAATTTTCATTATTTTTACAAAAGATTTAATTTAATTTGAAAATTGCTATAATTTAATAATTAATATTGACTTGACATTCCAATTTTGAGAATCGATTGTGAACATTTCTTACACTCTTAATCGATAACTTAAAAATCTATAGTTAATTGTACAAACATTTTTGAATAATGAAGAGTGATATTGTATATCATTCATATTCATATGATAACTAATGAAATGACTAATATGGATATTGGTAAATCCTTTATTAAATTTTACTAATCAATCAAATACTCATCAGTCATTACAATAGAAGGAAAAGTCAAAGGGAAATAATACTTTTTTTATTTCATCTTTGTTATTACATATATTTTATATATTTTATAATTTGCTTTCTTAAATTATTTGGGAGACTGGGACACAATTAAATTTTTTTTATATGTCTTTTAGTTTTCTAATTAAATTTTTTTTTTTTGAAATTTTTAGATCAAAATAAAAAAATTTAAGATTCAGTTCAATTGTAATTAGAAATAAAATTTGTTTAAAATAAATAATCTAAAAATATATGTATGTAAGTATAAATTTAAATGTTTTATATACAATAATATTAAACTTATTTAAAGAATAGGAATAGTGAAAACGTTCATTCAACTATAGTTGTACCTTTAGACTTTTAAAATTTAGACTGACCTCAATTGATTGATGATCAAGAAATCTTAAAAATGAATAATCTATTTTCTAAATTATAATTAAAATCGATTCTTTTATTTATTTTATATTTAAAATGTGTAGCACTGATAATCTAAAAATAATAAATATATGATGTGACAAACTGCAAAATTAAAATAATATTCTTATCTGTATTTAATAAAAAAATAAAACAAAATGAAAGAAATTTATCACCATGGGGAGTTCAAATTTTGTGATGACTTTTAATGAAATTTAAGTAAATAATTATTAATTAAATACAAAATTATTAATAATTTGTGATATTTTAAATATATTTTAAAATTCTACATTTTATTGTATGTTTAGTTAAGAACGTAGATTTGATTAAATTAAAATGACGTTGATGATTTTATATTGAAGTACGAGGGAATAATAATAATTATTAATTACTTTTTTTTAAAAAAAGGGGAATTACAATTTAACAATAAACAAATATAACAAATTTATATTTAACATAGAAATAATTTAGGGAAAAGTCAACAAAAGATTTCAAATATAGTAATGAACCTCTGACACCAAGTGCAAGATTTTTGGGTTATCAGTAATGATAATTTAATTTATTTAAAAAAATGGTACAATTTTTTGTATTTAAGAACACATCGTTTTTTTTTTTTTAAAAACCTTGAATTTAATGAAATTTTAAATGATTTTTGTCCGTAAAATTTTAAAATATTAGTTTAGTTAGACTAACTGTGATCAATTAGGTAAATAATTATTACTAAAAGAATTAAAAATGCTGTTGATAAAAAAAAGAGCTTTATTAAGCGATTAGTAGTTCAATCCTTAGCAAGAAGGCATTGAAATATATGTTTTTGAAGTTAAGGAAGAACCCGAAGACTTGAGTACTTTTAAGAGATATTTCAAAGAATTTAGTTTACGTTACGTCAATTATTAGAGCCCACTTTATCGCTCACACAATATCGGCGCCACTTTAACGTCGCAAATGTCAATCAAAGTTAAAACATATGCAAATATATGACACTTAACGACCCAACGGCGTAAGAAATTCATAGTGAAAATTTTTTTATTAGTTTGAACTTTTTCATTGTTGACGTATATTGTCAGATTTGTCCTGTCAAAAAGGAAATCTGTTCTAGTAGTATTGAATAAATTAGGTTCCATTTTGTGTTATAGCTGCTAGAAGCAAATAATTAAAAAAATGGATCGCGATGAAAAATTATTTAATCTTGTAATTTTTCGGTCAATGTCATTTTTTCAAAATTTGAACGTCGTTGATATTGTCACAAATATTGTTGTTTATTTAAACTGTAAAAATTCACATATCAAACGTGTGAAAGGCGACGACATTGAATCAGGCTTTAGTTACGGACGTCAAACATTCATTTACCAATTATTATTGCATAGATATTGGTATCATTATCTAACATTTAAGAATATCTCAAAATCAACAAGAATATACCTATATATACATATATACATACAGTTTAGATTTTATAGAAACCTTGTTCTTAAAAAAGTTCAAAACCCTTGTTCCAAAAATATTTAATGACCTTTTAAATATCTTTTTAAATAAGTTTAATTTTTCTAAATTTTATTACATTTACAAGAAACCTCAAACAATTTAAAAATTATATTAATATTTTAATATAAATATTATTGAAATTAAGTCAAAATAATTTTAAAATGAATGAGTTTCTATTTTTTTTTTTTTATGATTTGGCAAAATTCCATAACTTTTGGCAAAGGGTTTAATAGACCTTGAAAAAATTTTTAATTAAGTTCTATTTTGATAAATTAGAAATTAAAAATCTTTCTTGAACGGCTATTAAACTTTATAGACTATTATTAATAAGAAACTATAAAAAATTTCTTAATTGAAATTTTATCCTTCATATTTTACTAAATTAAACTTCCAAAATAGTTATAATTCAAAAATACGCAATGGTAAATTTTTTATTATTTAAATTCCTCAAAAAGGTAAATGAACATCAGAATTATCCGATATTTACAAATCACTACTTATTTAACACAATATTAAAAAAAAATCAGTTTTTTAAATAATTTATCAATCATGCCTTGTATTTTTTCTTCATATCCAATCCAATACATGTACAAATAAAGAAATTCACCATGAATTCACTTAAGATAATTATTTAATAACTGATAATATGTTGAATATCTTATTTGAAAAATTAAAAATTATATTATAAAAAGTTTTTAAAGCCGTTATAAAATTATTTACCAGTTTTAATTAATTTTTTTAATTTATTATTATTAAAATAATATATCCAATAGTTGAAAAAAATCCACAGATTTTTAATAAATGCTGTTTAAAGGGACGTTTATAAAACTCCCCACACTTTAATTTAGTTTAATTTTTTAAATTAAAAACATGTTCATTTCCGTTTATATTAAAAAACGAGGAAGATTATAGTTGCCCTTGTCAACTTTTAGATACCCGTGCATACCCACTATGGTGTATAAAATAAACCGTAATATACTTCCCTTATTACTCCATAATTTTGACGTAAAACAAAAACAAAAAAAAATCACAAAACATAAAACAAAATTTTCATTCATTGTCCCATAACTTTAGCTTAAAAAAAAAAAAAAAAAAAAAAAAAAAAAAAAAAAAACAAAAAAAAAAAAAAATTAACAAAAAAAAAAAAATTTTCATTCATTGTCCCATAACTTTAGCTTAAAAAAAAAAAAAAAAAAAAAAACAAAAAAATAACAAAAAAAAAAAAAATGGCCCACCCTAAAATTCCGATGGTCCGAGTGATGTCCGACTTTGCCAACTAACTTGCCCTATTACTTTACCTGCCCAATTTTAATTTTAACCTTGTAGCTTCATTAGATTCGCAGTTATTGAATCGAAAGCTTTGTATGGCAGCCCCCCCAAAATGGGGCCGTAACATTTTGAAACTTCATATAAGTGCTCGATTCATTATATAAATAACCGTGTGTAATTTTTATCGTCGTACTATAATTAGTTTTGAAGAAATTCATATTGGTGCAAATAAGTTGTATGGCGGCCCCCCGAAAATGGGGCCCTAACATTTTGAAACTTCATATAAGTGCTCGATTCATTATATAACTAACCGTGTGTAATTTTCAGCCTCGTAGTATAATTAGTTTTGCAGAAATTCATATTGGTGCAAAGAAGTTGTATGGCAGCCCCCCGAAAATGGGGCCCTAACATTTTGAAACTTCATATAAGTGCTCGATTCATTATATAACTAACCATGTGTAATTTTCATCCGCGTAGTACATTTAGTTTTGAAGAAATTCATATTAGTGCAAAGAAGTTGTATGGCAGCCCCCCGAAAATGGGGCCCTAACATTTTGAAACTTCATATAAGTGCCGGAGTCATTATAAAACTAACCGTGTGTAATTTTTATCCCCGTAGTATAATTAGTTTTGAAGAAATTCATATTGGTGCAAAAAAGTTGTATGGCAGCTCCCCGAAGCCTTGGTCCGATTTTAACCAAAAACAATAGGGAACCTAGAAATTGTCTAAAAATGACTTTGTGTGAATTTCAAGACTCTAGCCCTTTTAGTTTTTGAGTTATCGTGCTGACACACGGACGGACGGACGGACGGACGGACGGACAGACACACATAGCTAGATCGACTAATTTTTCGATTCTGAGCCGATACGTACCCTTGACACTATATCTAGCTCGTCTAGATCGATGCGTTACAAACGGAGGAGCAAATCTAATATACCCGATGTCATATATGTATGCACGGGTATAAAAATATATTTATTTAAATTAAACTTATTCAGAAAAAAATTGATCTATTAACTTCACTTTTAAAAAAAATGGTTTAAATGCAGCCCTTCTATAATACAATATATTTATTATGGTGAAAATGCTGGTATTGACTCGAATGAAGGCGCCAAAAATAATTAATTTGTTTTTTTCTTTTATTTATTCAATTAATATCAAATATATATATACATTTTTATAAAATCTTTTATTTAATTTTTAAAGTTGTATACACTGTATGTATTTATTAAAATTTTTTTTAATTCTTTTAACAATATTTAAAATACATTTATTTTATTCACATTTAAAATTTTGAATTTTGATTAACGACCAATTCACAATTTAAAATAAAAAGTATAAATGCAAATAAACAAAATACCGAACTTTATTAACACGATACGAATTCATGCAAGTCCCAAAATATACTAATAAAGGAAAATTCAAATCATTTAAATTCAGATAATTTTAGGAAATTTCATTTGTTGCTTTTGTTCTTCTTATAATTTTTGTGTCTTTTTTTCTATTCTTAAACCCTCAGGCACGCTTTTCCTATTTATACACTGCTGCATTTGTATTTAAAGAGAGAGAGAGAGAAAAGGACATGATGATGTTTATTTGAAATTTGTATTTGTTTTGTTGAGTGTGTTCGAACGTTTCAACAGGTATACCCTATACACAATAAAGATTTCACCGTTATTATATAGTTTTATTTGATTTTTAGTTTGTTTTGGGAATTTTTTTTCTTTCGGAGAGAATTTGGAATGAAAACAAATTTATTTTAAATTAAAATATTCACAAATAAAAATTCACAACAGAAAATAAAACAAAATTTTAGAGAATTTATTGCCTGTTGAGAAAAAAATGGGAAATTTTATTGCAAATACTCAATATGGTATTTTTTTTTATTTTATTGAATTAAGAATGAGAGAATACGATACTATTGTGAATGAGTGAACGATGATTGTGAATGATGTGCTGATTTTATTTGTTCGCTTTTATTCAAAAATGAAAAGAAGCATTCCTTAATAATAAAAATTAATATTTTAAAAAAATTTTAAAAATTTCAAATATAATTCATGATAATTTACTAAAATATGAATATATATTTTTTACTTTAGCTGAAGACTTTTTTAATTTAAGTGAAAAATTTTTATTTTTACTGAAAACTTCCTTATTTTTTTTTACTTTAGGAAGGTAATTTATTTTTAAGCTGTTTTGGGTTTAGGAAAGTAGTTTTTCTGTCAATTTCAACTATAACCGACTTTTTAATTCAACTTTAATAACAATTTTGATTAGGTAAATATTTAGAGGCAATATCAATTTACTTTCTATTATAATTAAAAAAATTTCTTTACTTATAAAAAATATCTTCACTTGCAGTTAAAATGCGTATTTTTTTAAATTAAATAAAAACCTTCACTTAAAGTAAAAATGTCTTCATAAAGTTAAAAAAACTACTTAAATTTTTAAAAAAATACCGTTATGAAGGCTAATTGCCCCACAAAATTTCTAGTAAAACTTATAAAATTTGGTTAATAACCAAAGATACACTCAGTTTAAAATACGAAAAAGTTTGAGCCGAAATAACTTTTTAAGAACTTAACATATGGATTATGAAAAATATGGGAATTTATTAAGATTGTGAATGATTACCAAATTTGCAAGATTAATATAATGTAATGAGCTGTACAAATCTCTTATCAGACCGATGTTATGCTACGGCAGTGAAACGTGGACGATCACCCAAGCGACGGCAAACCTACTCTCCCGTTTCGAAAGAAAAATACTCCGTAAAATTATCGGGCCAATTATCGACCAGGGCCAATTTAGAATGCGACGCAACGCAGAGCTAAACAATGTATACACCGACAGCGATGTTGTGACATACATCAAGCTACAACGCCTTAGGTGGGCATTCCAAAAAAAGTATTGAACGGGAAAATAGATAGAAAAAGACCAGTGGGAAAGCCGAGAAATCGATGGGTTGATGCAGTCGAGTCAGACGCTGTATCAATGCTGCAAGAGCAAAATTGGATAACTGCTGCCCAAGATCGCGTGAACTGGAAGAGGATGATTCAGGAGGCCAAGGTTCGACAACGGACTGTAGCGCCATAGAAGAAGAAGAAATATACAATTAAATTTAAGTGCTGAGTCACAAGATGTTGGCAAAATTTCGTGTAAATTATACAATTCTAATAAACTCCAATAAAATAAACAGAATTTATACTTGTATTAAAAATTAAACCTTATTTAAAAAAGATATAAATAAAAAAATTTTCCCAGAACTAACTTTTTTTTGCAATAATCATTTCGGAATTTAATCCAAACACAGCATCTTATAAGAATTATTTCTTAATTAAAAAAATCAATATGATAAAAGAATTATTTTTTTTATTTACCGGATGTACATTTTGTTTATATATTATCATTATATTCTATATTAACAAATATCTTATTCTAATAATAGATTTCCTTAGACTTTCAACAAATATCTTATACAAATCTTCTAATTTTTCCTTTGCAGTTTTTATCAAGTTACCCTATATTTTAAAAATATTTTAGAGGGTATCATTCCTTTATTTGTACATAAAACTTAATATACCATTTCCGGTTCAATAAAGAGAATATTAGTAATTTGACATTAATGTCTTTGAAGGATATTTACTTATTTTGAAAATTTTCCGGTTCACTCTAAAGGCTAGGGTGTTAAATATTGAGAAATACATTATTGTATTTAAACTTATAATTAATTAAGGATTTTTGTATAACTGAGAAATTTGACGTTAAGTTATTTCATATTTTCCATTAAGGGTTCTCTGGAATTTTCCAAAAATCAAATGGTGACAAGGGGACTTACATATTAAAACTCTGGAGCAATTAGCAATGAAGACTTTAAAATACAATGTTTTTTGTGAAATATGTCTTATAAATTGGTATAAAGATTAAAAATTTAATTCTATAGCAGCTTAGAGTTTATTTATTTGTATACAACCCTATACCACATATATGATATGTGATAAGTGAGTGGTTCAGCCTTTCCTTTTCAGTTGGGGCCGCTATATGTCTTATATTATGATATAAAAATTATAAATTATAATTTTATATTAAAAATGAGCTGACCTGGGTTTGAACCACAGACCCTTCAATTGTAAAGCCGACGTCTTAATCACTGCACCATCGGTCGGATTTAAAACTTTTTAAATTATTCAAAAAATATTTAATCAAAATATTATTGCTTTGAAAAAAATTCAAACAAACTTTAATTTAATAAAATATTAATTACATTTTTCATGTTTGTTATAAAATGTTTATAAAATTTTTAGAAAATTGTTTATTTATATTTTGTAAACAAATTAACACTTTATTTCGGAAACAATGATAAATATAAATAAACTTAAAATCATTCATAAATGCACACTGCAATGAAATTTACGGGAATTTAAAATAGAAATCGTAAAACTATAAAATCATTTATTATTTTTAGAAATTATGGCTCCAATTTTTACAAATTCATTGTGTAAATTAAAACAATAAACTTTAGACCACAACTTTTTTGATCATTCGAAAAACCACAAAAAAACATATTTTAATTCAATCACAAATCAATATACTCATATTAATTTAAAATTTTTAAGTATAGAATATATGAGAATTTTAAAAACGATAACCACAAACAAAAACAGCAGCTTAATATGAATTCATTTTAAATATGAAACCTAAATTATTCAATCAATTCATAAATAAAATATTGTATGACCTGTTCAATTTCTAATTCAATATTAAATAAATCATAATTATAAATAAAATTAAAATTTTAAGAAAATTTGAAAATAAAAAACAAATTTCGTAGGAAAACACAACCCAAAAGTGTGTTTAATATGAAAATTAATTGTCAAGGTCAACGAAGGTCACAAAAGAAAACATGACACTTCTTTATTTGTAATTATAATAAAATTGCAGTACAAATTAATTATACTAGATATCTTCTTAAAATATTTAGTTTATAATAATCTCTATGGTAAATGGTTCTGTCCCTCGGTTTAAGTCGACTTTCTTTAATATTAATTGGGTCCACAATTTTATTTGTAAATTTTTAATCGATTACGCTATATTTTTTAAAAAAGAATTAGTTTTTTGAAAAATATATTAATTCATCTTTTAAACTTCTCAAAATAATTGTCAAAATTCTTAAACAGGGGATTTACCTATTTTTCTATGATTAAAAACAATATTACATTTAAAAAATCTCAATACAAGCGTTCGAAAAGCTGGAAATAAGGTTTAAGAAAGCAGTTAATGCAAACTTTGAGGAAAATAGAAATGGTTGCAAAACATAAATTGCAAAACAAAAACTGAATTGAATTTTTAACTTAAAATTTTCTAATTTAATTTAATTTTTTTTTTTTAATTGGCGCAAAATAACTATTTGACAAGTCATTGTTAATAAGTGTCTTAGAACAATATGCCGCATATTTTGGCCAAATACAATATTCAATGAAGAGCTCTAGATACTTAATGATATAATTATGAAACAAATTAGACGCAGAAAATAACATTCAGAAGCCAAATACAAGTAGAACGCACAAACAGCATTAGAATGGAGTCCTCAAGGTTCAAGTAAAACTACCCATCCTAACAATATACATATTAAAACAATCTAACACGATTTTTTGATCAATTGATCAAAGGCAAAAACAACTGAGATAATATTGACATACTAGAACTAAATCACTTGAATTGGAGGTTGTCAACTAAAATAAAACTGAATTTTTAAATTAAAATTCATATAAATTCTATTAAAATTTTCAAATTTAAATTTAAATAATTTTTTAGAAAATCACAAACTCTGAAAAGTGCTTTAAATTGCTCTGTTAGAATTGAATTGCTGCACAAGGGTCAAAATATTGTATTAATAATTTTAAATATTGAATTTTACCTTTAAAATTTTAATTATTTTCTTTAGATTTTCAATTTCCAATAATGTTTTCATTTTAATTTTTTCATTTCTTTTCACTATTTATTTATTTTTTCCTCTTATTTTTCAAGGAAATAAAAAATGAAAATCACTGCCACTGAAGTTTTTAATTTCTATTTTATTTTATTTTTTATTTTCTATGCGATAATAAATTTTCCTTTTCTTTTGCTGTGAACTTTTCCAAGTACAGATATTTTTATTACTAAAAATAGAAATATTATGACTTGATCGTAAAAAGAATGAAAAAAAAACAAATGTGAAAAATAAAATTTAAAAAAACAAATTCCCAAAGCGTAAAAATACACTTAAATTACGTGACGCGTGCTTCCTTAAAAAAAAAAATTGATTTTTGGAAAATTAATGTACTGTAGGATACCGGCCTAAATATGCTTTAAATATTTTTTTTGAAATTGTTTTGTAATTTTGGAGCTTTGATTAGTTTTATGAAAAATTCATTAATTTTCAATTCTTTTAGGTGATTAAAAGTACTTTTGAATTTTTATTGGGTACCTTGTACTAGTATTTGCTTGTATTAGGACTTGCTTTTACCAGAGCTTGCTTGTTCTAGTACTAGCTTGTTCAAAAGTTAAAAAATAAAAAAAATCTGAAAGATATTAATGAAAAAATATTAAAAGTAAGTCTAACACAAGTTTTCATATAATAATTCTTTTATTAATGATAGAATTTTGGGTTTTTTTCAAATTAAAATGAGATGTTTTAAATTTCAATTTTAGAAAGAAAAACACATATATACTCCATAAAAGCAAATAAAATTATTTGAATAATTATAAATACAATATTTGAAAATATTTTTTAATTTAAATAAATATTTTGTACAATTTTCAATAATCTCAATTCATATTGAAGAAATTTTAAATAAATTTAGAAAATTCAAATCGAAATTTCAAAAATATATTTGATATTTTAAAAATCTTAAGTAAAATTGGAACGAGTTCTTTTACGTTGACAGATGGGCAAAATATTGCTTTTAAAAAAAATGTTCATTCAAATTTCAAAAATCTCAATTCATAATGAAAATATTTTAAATTAATTTGAAAACAGAATTCTAAAAAATCTTAAACAAGTTTGGAAAGAAATGTTCAAAAAAATATTGCGTTTACAAAAAAGGTTCATTAAATTTTTAAAAAATCCTAAATTATATTGAAAAAATCTTAAATTATTTTGGAAAGATCAAATTTTTTACAATGAAAACTGAAAAATGAATTAAATTTACATAACAAAAACGATTTAATATATAAAAAAAAATCTAAAATTAATTTGATGTTTTTTATTTTGAATTTTTATTCAAATTTTTGAAAATCTTAATTTATATTTAAAAAATCTGAAATTAATTTGAAAAACACAATTTATTTTTACTTGAAAAAGCAAGAAAAACTATTATAAATAAAAAAATAATTAAATTTTAAATTTTAACTACCTCAATTTATATTGAAAAATTCTGAAATTGTAAGAATAGCTCCAAATTTTTATTTTAAATTAATTTTAATTTCAAGTTTGTACTGAAATTGATTATGAATTTTATAACATAATTTTCTCTTACAAGACAAAACTTCCATCCATGAATAGAAGAAATGGTGCATCATCGGTGTGTGTGATGTTTTAAGTTTACCATTTTCATGTTTTTTTTTTTTTTTTATATTTATGGTAAAGCTAATTAAAATGAAAAACAACGAAACAAATGTATTTCAACTTTTTGGTTTAAAAATAGTTCTGATTCAAAAAAAAAAACAAAATAAAAAAAATTCTAAAAACAAAAGTGCGATTCATAAACTTGAAGTTGTTCGAAATTTCTCAAAAAAAAAAAATAAAACAAATAATTTAAAGAATTAAATTTAAGAATAGAAATTCTGAAAGTCAAGAACATTTTTACAATTTGTGACGAAAAATATTTTATAGTGAATTTAAATGGAAAATATCCATCCTAAAAGTTGTTCCAGAAATAAAAGTTCAACTTTCTATAGTAATATGATAATGACGTATTTAGTTCGAATTTATTTTGGAATTCTAAATAGTTTTATAAGTGAAAACAAAAGATTTAAAAATTCTTTAACACTTTTACAGATTATGGCGTCAAAGTGAAATTAGGTAGACGGCTAATGAACTCTGAAAAATTTAAAGAAAAACCAAAATATTTAACAAAAACAAGAATTAAAAGAAATTTGATACTCAATTGAATATAGGAACAGGAGGTAACTAAATGTTGAAATGACACGTTAATAGAAATTAGATGATTTCATTAAAACAATTTGGATATCAAAAAATTTTTAAATTGAGTTTTTCGCTGAATTAATTTTATATCAATATTAGAATTACTTGAATTTTTTAGAAGAAATCAAGGTAAGAAAAGAATAGAAGTATTTTAAGAATTATAATTCAAATAACTAAACAAACTCTAAATCGCTTAAATAATTGAGAAATACAAATCCAGATGGGCATTTTTCAAATAAATTAATAATATAATGGTTAATTTCTTTTACAACTATTAAAATGACTGCTATATCTGCATTACATTGTCTATTTTAAAAATAATAAATATTGTTTATGTATGAAACGGAGCTTCTAATTTCACTTAATAATTATTTTTACAATAAATAAAGAGTTTAAATACGGTATTACATTACACTTACTATAGACAATACCGTTTGGGAGTCGAAAAAATACGTTGAGGGAACAATATGGGAAGAAGGTCTTTAAAGTTAGGTTTCTATAAAAGAAAAATTTACACTTTCTTAAAAAGAATCATTCGGTCCCGTATAACATTGAGGAAACCGCTATGGTATACTAACATAGTTACATTGTCTTTTACTGAGGTACTTATAAGTGCAGTTGGAATTCGCAAAAAAAAATTATTTTTGATTGCTAGTAATTGTTTCTTGATTATAATGAAAATTAAAGATGGGAAGCTTCTTACTTTTTTAAGCTTGGTTGTCTTACAGAAATAGGGTCACAGCAACTGATTCAGTTAATAAAATAGAAATTTAGTAGAGTAGGCAAAATTAGCGAGTTAAAAAGTTTTCCAGAATGGAGAATTTTTTACAATCGTTATTAAAATAAGTTTTAAATAAATGAAGTTTCAAAACCTATTTAACAATTATATGTAAATCAACTTTTAATTATTTTATATCTGTACTTGTTTAAGTCATATATCTATTATCATGTAAATTAAATTATATCGTATTATTAAAATTATTTAGTCTTAATTTAATGAAAAAGTTAACTTTGTGAACTTTTTTTAATTAAAAAGCAAAATTCAAATGCTGATTTAAGAGTTACTAACATTTGTAAGAAGTTTTAGAAAGTTAACAAGTTTTATTGATAATATGAATCACTTTTTCGTTTTAAAAAGTACTTCTTAAAAGTACTTAAAAATATATAAGTATCAAAATATAATTTCAAAAGTATTTAGACAAATGATTCTAAAAACTTTTGAAATTATACTTTCAAAGGTAAAAAGAAGTATTTTTAATAAGCTATATTTCTACCTTAATTTTGAAGGTATCGGAATTTAAGTAGTACTGAAATTTGGCAATGTAATAATTATAAAGAATAAACATAAAGTACACAGAACTAGAACTAATTAGTTTGTTGAGAGACTGCAATCTTCAAACGAATCATTAAACACAAGTACACAATGAGTTGAAACGTCGAAATGTAAAAGTAAACTGTCGTTTTTTCTAATATGGGAACCAAATGAAAGACATTTAGGTGTACGTTTAATAAGCTCATAGTTTTTTTCTTTAATTTACAAATAATTTTATTTAGCAAAGTAATATTTCTTAAATATTATAAAAAACACTAATAATAAAGAACTCATATGATAAAATTAAATATTGTAAGTCGTAAACAATATAAAAAAGAAGCTTAATATGAAGAAAATGATTCATATTTAAAATAATTCAAAATAGATAGTTTGGAAAGAAGTAAAATAATTGATAAAAATATAATTTAATACAATAAAAGAAATAAAAAATAAAATAAACAAAAAATATTTCCATTTAGGTAAAGAATAATAAAAGCAAAACTAAATATATAATATTCGTATAAATCTTTGAAAAATTCTTACTATAAATTGAAAAAACCAAAAATATTTTATTTAATGTAATCAATATAATTTTGTCTACTCTTATCTATTATACACAAAAAAAAAAGAAAACAATTATATACAAAAACGAAATGAAATTAATTAATTTATTAATTTAACACAAAAAACAGCAATCAATCACAACTTACCTGTATTTGATTTTCCAATTCTTTAATTAAATCCTCTTTAGCCAATTGTACTTGCTCAACCAAACGCCTCTCATATTCTGCAGCAATTTTTTCTATTTCATTACCATCATTTAGCATGTCATCTTCGTCAATTATTATATAAGAGGACATTTGGTCTGGTTGAGCATAAGCTTTAACAACAACAGGTTCCTTTCCAGCTGATGTTACTGTTGCTGTTGTTTTATGCTACATAGTTTTTTTTTTTTATTTACAGTTTTGTAAGTTTTGATTATAACATTCATTAAGGGAATCAAGATTAATAATTCGTTATTATGTTAGATATTGTGTACATATATTAGGTACATAATTTTTTGTTTATATTTGAAGTTAGAATAAAAAAAAACAAAGAAAACAAATTAAAAAACATGCTGTTATTACAAAATTGTTTTTTTGTTATTGAAAAATAATTGTTTTGAAATTAGTTAAGAAACATAGAAACGATTTAGTTAAGTAAAGGATTGTTGCCAGCTGAGTGTGACAATTATGTAAAACAAAACAACATATTGTAGTTTAATATTTGCTTTTATTTTCCGGGATAAAAACACAAATCTTTTTTGAAAATTTTGAAAGTCCGACCTATAGCTAGTTTCCTAAAAATTTCTCAGTTTTTTAGATTATTTACAACAGATATAAAAGATTTTGATTCTGTTTTTTATTTTATGTACAAGGTATTTTATTAATTAGTAGTCAAATTTTGTATTTTCAGAAAAATTTACAATTAATTTTAAGAATATTCATATGGAATTAAAATAACCTTTTGGAAGCCAATATAAACAATTCCCTAATGCAGTTTACCAAAATATTTTTAAAATTTAGCAATAATAAAAAAACCCAAAATATAAATTTTACCAAATTAACGAAAAAGATAATTTCAAATTAAACATCTAAAACCCGTTGTGCACTTATTTAAAAAAAAATGTGAAAAGCCTTAAAATTAGAATTCGGTTTTTTTTCGTTTTAAAAAATTTAAAACCAGGAAAAGATCATCAGGAATAAGAATAATGTATAATAAATTTTTATATAACATAACATATAAGCAATCAATTTTATCAACTTGAATTGAATAATTAACATATACATATATAAAAGCAAATTGAACCACATTAAACATTAATTATCACTTAAATAGAAATCCTTTACCAAACTAAATGATTTTGAAGTTAATGAATTTTAACATAAGTATTAAATAAGAATGCATGTATTTATAGCACTTTATAATATCAAATTTTGCAAAAAAAAAAAATAAAATGACGTGCAATAAATTTTGTATGAACAACGTCTAATTACCATAAATTCATCATCGGCATATTTTGATTCAAATCTTTTTAATTTTTCATTTAAACTTTTAACAGTTTTATCGTGTTTAATATTCATGTCTTGGATTTTTTGATTATAAAATGATTTTAATTCGTCTACAGAAATTTCTTTATCCTAAAATAAAACAAAAACAAGAATTAAGTTAACTATTTAAAGTTCTTAAAAAAAATCATTGTAAATTCTTACTTCTTTTTGAATTTTATCCTCAATTAATGATTTTCTTAAATTTCTTTCCGGTGAAATTTCAGTTGGCGTCATTTGACGATAACTTGGGCTTGAATACAATTCTTCACGTGTCCTTTTTCTTGGACTACCTTCTTTAGATCTATGATTTCTTATCTGATTAATTTTAGGAGAATCGTCATGTGGTAAATTCTCTTGATCTGAAACATCAGATTGAATATCATTTCGATGACTTTGTTGTGAAAATATTTCCTCAGAATATTGCTTTTCTAATTCAGAACATTTTTTTTCAAAATATGTTCTAAGATCTTCCATTTCTTTGGCATGAATTTCATCTAGTTCTTGGCGTAATTGTATTAATTCAGATGAACCATTTTTAACACTGGTTAAAAGTTGCTTTAAACGATTTATCTAAAAAATATAAACAAAAATAATTAATTTAAACGACATTTAAGTATACAAAGTTTTGAAAGTTTTTCAAAATTATATTTTATACTGACCTCTAGATCTCTGTCATATTTTTCAGCTTCCATTTGATCAGCTAAAATTTTAACTTCATTATCATATTTAGCTTTAAATTTGGCAATTTCTTGGCTTAAAAAATCATCGAATTTTTTCTGAACCATAAAAAAAATTCTTAGTTCTTCAGGATTTAAATACTTTTGAAATTGTTCAATCTGTTTACTAACTGACATTTGAGATCCTGGTTGGTGTTCAAACATTTCGGCACCACCTGATTGCCCCATATCAACAGAAAATTGACGTTCTCTTGAAAGTCTTGAATGGCGATCTTCGTTGTCAGTAAGAAAATGACGGTCTAAATCCTCATCACTTTCACTAACTAAGTCTATTGAAATTTCAGATAATCTTTGACAGTTACTATCTTGATCAACTTTACTGGGCCATAATGGCAGAGATGATTTCCTATTCAATTCTGACAATTGTTTTCTTAATATATCAAGCTCTGAATTAAGTTTATCTATTTGAGATTGATGATCTTCACGAATTTGAATTGATTGTTGCAAAGAATCTGTTAGTTTTTCAATAAGATTATCTCTTTGCGTTAACTCTGAATGAAAATCAAAAATCTAAAATGAAATATACATTGATCAATTGAATAAAATTGCAAAATATAAACAAAACAAACCTTATTTCCTAACTCTTCTTGCAAGCCTCTATATTCAGTAGAATTAGTAGCTAAACTAGATGAATCTCTACCACTAGGAGGTAATTTATCATAACTTTCCCTAAAACTTTCTAATGTAGCATATGATTCCCTTCTTTGAGTTGCGTCCAACTGCATATTAAGTGCACTTAAACAAACATCTTTAGCCGTTACAACATCTTGCAAATCTTTAATTCTATTTTCTAACATTTGAATCATATTTAAGCTAACAATACTATCAAAATCATTTGATGTGTTATTGTCGTTATCATTTGTTTGATTGAATGGATCCAAACCAACTGTTGATTCTTCCGTGATATCTTCAAGAATGTCTTTTGTATATTCAACTTGAACTTTTTCCATTTGTTTAATTGCAATTTGTTGGTCTTCCACTTGTTCATAAGAGACATCCCGTACCATATGAGGACCTGCAGCACCAGATTTTGGTGTCAGTTTAATTGATAAAATTTTTTCTTTCAATGCCTCCATATCATCCTCTTGCGATGATGATGCTACAGACGAAATTGAATTACGTAAAATCTCATCTGCTGTTGGTACTGTTAAACTATCGTGCGATACTTTTTCAACTTTATCAACATTTTTGCCTCCCTTTGGATGTTCTGCAATCTTTATTTGATCATTTAGATTTCTAATCAATTCATTAGAAATTTGAGCATCTATTTTTAATGTGTGACTTTGGGATGAAGTATCTACAGAATTTTCTTTTGAATCTTCTACAGTCAGTTCTGGTACGCTTACTGAATTTTCTAAACTTTGTGATACTTGTTTTTCATCATTTACTAATTTACTACTTAAATCTAAACTTTGAGCCTTTTTATCTTCACTAACCGATTCAACTATTTCAGAAACATCATTTGTAGTACTTTGATTTGTTGAGCTTTCATTTGGTCCACCAATACCAATATCAATAACATGAACATCATCTTCCTGTTGCGAACTCTTTTTAGCTTCATCTTCTTGCAGAGAACTTTTTTTAGATAACTCATTAATTGGTCTCTCAGATGGTGTCTTTGTTTTGGAAGGTTTTTCTGAACTTCGAATATCTGAAACTGTTTTTGCTTCAGAAAAATTACTTTCAGTATTAACAGTTTCATGTTCAGAAATATCTTCTGATACATCCACTGACGTATTTGTTTTAGATGGTTTTTCTGTATTTTCAATGTCTGAAACTGTTTCTACGTCTGATTTTTTACTTTGGTCGATACTAATACTTTCTTGTTGCGAAACAGTTTCAATAGATTGATTTTCTGATGAAGTTTGTTGAAATAAATTTAATTCAAGTTTTGTTTTCAATTCTTTTTCTAAATTACTTATATTTTGAGAATTATTTGTATTAGGTTGTTCTAATTTTTTCATAGGTCCTGCCTCCATGGCCTCTTCCATACTTTTGGTTTTTACAGGCACCTCCAACAATTTTGTTTTTGAATTATTTTTATCATCAGAAGGACTTTTAGTTGGTTTTTCAATTGATTCTTTTGAAGGTGAATCAAATTCATCTAATTTGAAAAAATGATGTGCTATACCTTCACCAGACAATTGTTCATCGTCTATCATAAACCGCGAATCATCTGAATCAATATCAAATAAATTACGTTTCTTAATATCAATATTCTCAAATTTCTTTGGATTACTTCTTTCACTACTATTTGACGATGAAGCTGTTGGTAATGCTTCTTCAATATCTTCTTCAATTTCAATGCTGATGTCATCGCTTGTCGATTTTTTTGAATCGTCCATTTCGGTACTAGTACTTTGACAAATTGCTATAGTATGTCGATTATTTTTAGATTTTTTTATATCATTCAAATTATTTTTTGATTGTTTGTCTGTACTAGGATTTTGAGTATAATTACTTTTATTTGGAAATATTCTTCTTGGTGCTATTGGTGGTGGTATTCGTTCATGTTCCTGATTAGTTTTTGCGATAAACGTTAAATTTGGTATTAGTTGTTCGGAACTTTTCTGTACAATTTCACTTGATTCTGAGGAACTTTCTTCCTCTGTAGCAGATTGATCTTGTTTTGCTTCTTCAGCTGTTGATATATTTCCTCCTCCTTCTGGTTTTCTTCGACTGGCTTTTCGTATTAATGTTGAAAGCTAAAATTAAAAAATAAATATAAATAGAATTAGTTTGAATTATGAATATTGTTATAAATTACTAAAATTTACAATATAATAAATTGTTATTTTCCTTTCCCATATTATAAATCAATTTAAAAATTCAATAAAGACTAGAATTAATAAACTAGAACCAAATTTTTTCAAGTTGAACAAAATCGGTGGAATGTATTTTTCATTTTAACAAAAAATTATTCTAAAGTTTCACCATTTTCTAAAAGACTAAAATAACTTAATTTCTTGTGTAAAACAATGCAATTCAATCTAAATGATCATAAAATTGGTTAATTGAGCAAAGAAATATAAAATGTAAGTACTTATTTACACATTACAAGCATAAAATAAAGAGAATTTCTTAGATAAATTATTTTTTGTGAAAATAAAAACAAATTTTTTATGCGATTTAGAATGTACATTTTCTTTTAAATAATTTTAAATTTAATAGGTTATTCTTATGTATAGTGGTTGTTTGACAGACCATATGGTAATTGTATAACTATATATACAGTTTCCGTGTTCATGTTTAATGTATTTTTAAGTTTTGAAATTTAGGTCTGACATTTTATTGATAATTAAGATGAACAATAGAAAATATTCAATTTGTAAAAAAGAAAAAATATCTAGAGAAATTCTTTTGAAAAATATATTGACTCATGGACCCATTTAGTTTTTTTTATGCAATCAATATGTTTATTATATATAATTTATATTTATTTTAATGAAGTGAGAAACATGATAATAAATTAGAGTTTATCTGTATTTCTTCCTGCTTTTAAGGGAATGATATGAAAATTTATTTATGAGTTATGAATTATACTGTATTTTTAAAGTACAAGGAAATATTATACTAACAACCCAAAAAAATTTTTCCAAAAGTTTTTTGACCTTTACTATGTGTAATCATTATTTTATAATCTTATACCAGAACTGGACATATTTTTTAATCAAAATTACTTGTGAAAGCGAACTAGTGCACAAACCATTATCATTAATCAAATAAACATGATTTTGATAAGTTCTTGTTCGCTATCTTATTCGTCACCAATATTTTTAATTATTTGATTTGTGATTGGTTGATTCAAACTTTAAAGTAAAAAAAAAATTTTGAATTTCGTAACTTGATTTTATAATAAAAATTCTAAAATTCTTTACTTTTCTAAAAAATATAGCTTTGAATATAAGTATTTAGGGGATTCTCGCAGAAAGTGATGGAAATTTTAAAAAATTATAATTGGTACATATTTCTATATAATTTTTTAAATTTTAATTAAGAGTAAATAAATCTCTAGGGCTAATATGTCAAATATACGTTTTTCACATTATGGAGCGTTCACATTGGAGCTACACTTAGTGGTAAGAGCGTATAGATGCTATCGAATCGTGGTTATATTTTAAAATTTATATTTTATTGGAGCGCCACTCTTGTCGTTTTAAAAGAATCATTTCTGATTTTAGATTTAATAGTTTTTTTTCACTTTAGAGTGTTAAATCTTTATTTTTATAAAAAAACAAGCAATTGCAATATAATATATTTTTTATATAATATGCAATATTATTAATTTTAATTTATATAAAGCTAAAATTTTGAATATTTAATATATTATTGAGGGTGGAGTGAAATGTATATGAAAGAAACGAGTAGTTTCCGTATAATTTCACTAAAATTATTTATTTTTACAATTACCAGTATTACGTCTACTTGATTCAAAGTAAATAATCTTAGTTAAATTAAAAGAAAATTAATATTTTATATAATAAAATTATAGTTTAAAATTA
Organism: Dolichopus griseipennis; assembly: GCA_963082915.1. NCBI lineage: Eukaryota > Metazoa > Arthropoda > Insecta > Diptera > Dolichopodidae > Dolichopus > Dolichopus griseipennis. The sequence continues at coordinate 76,430,132 of OY720443.1, forward strand.
AGATTAATGTAATTGTTAACCAATTACTTAAGATTATAAGTAAAACAATAAAAATAACCTTTTCATAATTAAAAAAGGTATAGAATAATGTGACTTTTAAGTAAGAACAACTTATAAGTAACTCTTTACTTAATAATTGAGGAAAAATTTTATAAAGTGTTTATTTTTAAATTATATAACTAAAATAAAAACTAGAATTTAATTTTGGAAAGTTAATAAAAAATTTAAGAAATTTAATTCACTTAGCATTTTGTCAATTTTTTCTTCACAGACAGGTTTATGATTTGAACATTTTCATCATTAGTCACTTATTTATTAATAAATTTTAAATTTATAAATGAAGTTTTTAGAGATTTACCAAACAAACTTACTCCTTTATAATGCTTTTTTTAAATAAACTGAAGTCTTATAATTAGAAATATAGTTTTAGTTTGTTACATCGAAATACTTATATACTTATGACTGCGGGATACTTTTATTTTTGTAACAACTTTTCTTTGATTCCAAATTTAGTTTTTATTAAAATCAACTTCTACTAAATAGAACAACGACCCTTAATTATGCTGTTCAAGGCTTCAATATAACTACAACATGGTGGTATATAAAAAAAAGGCTTTGTTCTTATCAACGACCTTATCACTCATCCTATACTAAAGTATAAACATTATTATTCTACACTTCTGATACTAAGTACTATAATTAAACTGAATTAGTAGAAATTTTAAAATTTTATTTTATTATTAAATTATTCTCACTATTTTTTAGTTACTTAACACTATAAACTTAACTATACTTATAATAACACTCTCGAATTTTTTCAAATTTACCTAATTTTTATTTTCAAATTTTTTTAAGTCTACTCTTACTGAATATTCAAAAAGTCTTTAATATTATTTTTAAAAAAATTTTTAAAACAAATATTTTAATCAAACTAAAATAAGTTTTACTTATATTTATTTTAAAAACTTTTTAATAAAATTTTTAATTAACAGAACCACTCGAACAACAAAAATGAGAATAATTTTAATAAATAAAATTTAATATCTACAAGTAAATTATTAATGATAATTTATTGTTTTGAAATTTATCTGTATATACAATATATATATATATATATATATATATATATATATTCAGTTTCCAAATTCATATGTAATATCTTCTCATTATACATTACTAATTCCAAGTAATTTAATTATTGTAGTGGATGTTTGTTTATAAATCTGTTCTAAAGTGGCACCTGAATTAATCAAAATAACAAGTGTTTTTTTTTCTTTAACAATTTTAATGTAAACTAATAGTAATAATTCAACAGACACTAACCCTTCATTTGCACAATACCAGGCTGTAAGATGTTTTCATTTATTTTTTTTTTCTATAGGTGGCACAGTATTTATTTAATTTGAGGTCAAACCAATGCAATATAGGGTTTTCATAAAAATACAATGAAATATTTATAAATAAATAAACACTTCCTCTTGGTATACTTTGAAATAAAGTCTTTATACACTCTGACAGCCTCCTGTTGTGAAAGTGGTTTCAATAAGACTTTAAAAAATTATATACAGAGTGAATGGTCTATCATTTTGGTGAAGTCATTTTGTTTACAAAGAGTTTAAATATAAGTACTTGCTTACTTCACATACTAAGTATTTAAAAATATCATTGAACAAAACATTTTATGGCGACGTGTCATGGGACCTAAGGCTATAACACCCATCAATACACAAATAAAGTTAAGAAATACCGCTCAAATATAGTTAAGAAAAAATCTTTACCTTTGGTGAGGTGTAATAACGAAAATAAAATTTAGGAGCATATGAATTACCTAACATTGAGGGGGGGATACATCCAACAAACTGGGGAACAAATAATTGTTAAACAGTTGTTGTCGCATAGTTGTTTCAAACATTGTAGTTTTTTTATTTAATGGCAAAAATGAATACAGGATTGTACTGTAATAATTATTTAAATAGTACTTAAGTACACTTATAACTAAGATCCATTACCTGATTAATTACTTTATCAAGTACCAGTGTTACTTAGATTTGGATACTTCAAACTTTTTGTATCACTTTATGAATGAAAATATTTGCAAAATACTTGAATACTTGATTAATAATTTAATATTAATACATAAGTATTTCCTGGTACTAAATTACTCGAAAATACTTAAGTACCAAAAAGTAATTACAAAAGTAATTAAACTCAAAATTTAATTACTTTCTGGGAATAACTAGTATTGTTTTTTTGTTGGTTCTTTTACTTATATTTAAATGTTGTAAGTATCGAAATCTAAATAATACCGGTAATTGACAAAGTAATCAGAATTAGGTAATGGTACCTGTAATTTCACTGGTACTTGAAATATACAGGTTTGAATACAGCCTTATGATTCAATAAAAGTGACAGAAAACATACTATTATACCAGTACATTACGGTGATATGTCACAATTTCCAGGATCATGACTAGTCCCTAAGAAACTGTAAGAGTCCCTAACACCCTTGGTTCAAGGAATTAATATAAAAATACGCATATTTTAAATCAATCCAGTATCTGGTGTTTGAGGTTGATTAATTTAAGAAGTTGAAATCTTATAGCCTCTTCCCGGAAATTTGTATTATGGCCTCATGACACGCCACCACTATTGATTAAATAATAATATGTAAAGTAATTACACATCTTTCATATGTAGATCTTAACTTGCTTATAAAAGTATAAGACTAATATATGACATGAGTATGTTCACTTAAATATTATTCAAAAATGAAGATATAAATTGTTCAATAAATTACCATTCTGTAAGTATGAATATGAATTAATTCATTAATTCTTTTTGCAATATTTGTAGACAGATGCTTTGTCCTACAAAATTTAATTTTCTGTATACAACTAACAAAAGAATGACCCCATTTTTATTCTTTTCAAAATTTATGAATTTTAATTATAAAAAAAAAAAAAACTTTAAATGTTCTTAAGAATTGAAACTTTTTTTATATTTAAACAAATTGGCACAAAAAAAAATTTACAAGTGCAATTTGTGTTTGTAAATTTAATTTAAATTTTTTTTACAACAGCTAAAGAACATTTTTTATGTGAACATATTTTTTATGGATAATTCAAATTCCTTTTTTTTTTCTAAGAAAATTTTTTTTTAAATAATTTTCACAGGTTTTTATATTATGTTCTATAATTATTTATTTTATTCTAGAACATAAAATGACCTGTTAAAATATACATACTTGTATATGATACAAGAGATATATAACAGAGTGTAGCCTAAAATTAGCAGTCTTTTGTTAAAATTTATAAGATTCTAAAGTGAGTTTTTGAATGAATTTAAAAATTTATTTAATATAATATTAAAATATATACTCGTATAGAATCTGAGTATTATATATATATATATATACAAACTACTAATGCTTAGAAAAATTGATAAGTAATAAGTGATAAGTAATTTAAAATACAATTGCAAAAAAAAATTATAACAATAGCTAATTCTTTTCAATAAAGACTTGAAATAAAAATTGCATACTTATTGGGCTGATTTGATTATTATCAAATTGTTGTAATTGTTGATATAAATTTTGATACTGATATTTTGATAAAAACTACTTTGAGCCGTAAAATATAAAATTAAAAAAGCAAAAAAAGAAAAGAGTTTCTTTAAGAAAATTATAATAACATGTGATATAACAATTGCGTCACCGAGGTTAAAAGACAAATCACTTAGAATTTTGCTAATCAATATTACTAAGAACATCGACTATAAAAGCCTACTATAATAGGTTTTATATAATGGAATTCTATACTATAAATATTAAGTAATTTTGTTTATTTTATACAGGGTGTTTCACAAATAACCTGCCATAGAACTAGGGATCATTCCTAGGTTTAAAACAAAGAAAAAAATGTTTTGAAGGTAGGCTCCATTCTAATCCGCTTGGGAGATATGGAATCATAATTATTTAAAAATTAATATTAAAATTTTATATTAAAAAAATTAAAGAATATTTTTCCCCATATCTCCCAAACGGATGAAAATAGAGCCTCCCTAACTACAAAAAAAAATTTTTGTTTGGAACACCAGAATAAGTCCTAGTTCTATATGGCAAGTTATTGTCGAAACACCCTGTATTTTGAGAAATTGTAAAAAAAATTGTGACATGTTACCTCACACTCTCGATTAATGAAGTTCATTTTATCATTTTATCGAGGCTTTAATTAATTAAATTATTAAAATTATTAGAAATTATTAAAATTTGCATACTTTTAGGATAAAATTGGATTTTTATAAAATAAATGTAAATTAGTTGTACAACTATTAAAAATAACTATGTACTTATATAACTTTAATATTGGTTTCCAATATTTAAAATTTTAAACTAAAAGCAAATACTTGTAAAATTCTGATATGTTCTCTAAATGGGATTCATCATAAATTTTGAAAACAGCTGTTCAAAATTGAAATTCGTAATTGAAAAACGTAAATTTTTAATGATTGTAAAATCATTGTTTTAAATCATAAATAATTAATAAAATATTAATTTATTAGATATTAAGCACAATTAAAGTCAAATAAATAAAACTGTTATTAATAAAATTAATAATAAATCATTATATATAATGTTTATTGCAAATATAACAGACAGAACAATTAGTTTTATTAATTTTCTGCAATGATATAATAAATTTTTTTTAAAATATTTTAGAGTTGAGCTTAATTAACAAACTCTAGGCATATTAATATATCAATAAATCAACATTCACGATTAGATACTGTGAAGCTTATTTATTTAATCTTAAATTACTTTATAATAAAACCAGGTTCAGTGAGCCTTATTCGTTTTAAAATATATTACACAAAACTAGGGGTTCGACTTTAAGAATTATGAATTTGACAGTTAACTTTGAATTATTAATTTGACAGTTATAATTTGAAAAAATATTGAAAATGTATTAAAATATTGTCAGTATCTATTTTATAGATCAAAAATCGTTTCCAAATATCAATTTTTAAATTAGTGTGTTAGCCTATCTACAATGAACGCTCTCGTTTCGCTCTCTACACGTAGCTATCTGTCAAACAAAGTTAAATGTATTGAATTACATGAAAGTGTCTACATTAGACGCAGCCATGTCGCAGCCATTACGTAGTCATTAAAAAATTTGTTTATCTTTAAACTTTTTAGCTTTCTCTACGAATTCAAATGTCAAATAGTTGAACTTTGAAAAATATTTTTAATTGAAAAATAAAAAAATATATCTAAATAAAAAATTAGTAAAATTATTAATTCTTTTTCTATTTTAGGTTAAAAAATATCAAACCATTATTCAAAATAGCTATACGATAAGCTTTAAACTATTGAATATTTTTTAATTCATGAAATTTGTAAACAAAACAATGTCAAAAAACGCTGTTATGTACATTTCATTGATGACACTCCTTTGTTGACTACGTAATGAGAGTGAAACTAGAGCGTCATTATAGATAGATTAACAGAAATAAAAGGATAATTTACTGTATATTTGGAAAGTGTCATGTTCTGCAGAAAAATATTTTGAAACGACATGAATAAATTAAAGTTCTTCCATATTGGTATAAAGAAACTTAATTATTTTAAAACTTTGTTCAAATATTTATATATGTCAAAATAATGTACTAGATTACATGTACTAGATCAGTTTTAGAATCCAAGACGATTATAGGTTTTTGAGGTTAAAGTCAATGTTCCATTGTACATTCATTTCATTTAAATATTATTTTATAATTCCCCTAAATGCAATTTCTATAAAGCAGCCAGTTTGACATTTTGTATATGCATAGTCTTATAAATATAATTTTAATTTCTTCAAAAATATTATCGGGTTGTTATTATTAACAACTACAAAATCAAGGTTTTTAATGGTTCACATATTTTTTTTATTTTAAAAAAATTAAAAAAACTTTGTGACCTGTAAAACAAATCGTGTCAAATTTATTGTTAATAAAACATGTCATACACAAATACGACTTTTATAATAAACATTGTCAAAACTTTATATTTTATTTATAACGAATTCTTAATGTCTACCTATTTTCGAATTATAATATTAGAAAATAGGCAGACATTAAGACAATTTGATCTAAATTTTATATTTGAATGCACTTGATTTAAAATTTTTGTATTTAATAATAAAAAGATGCACTTTTTCTTTTCTTGTTAAAAATTAAATGCACAATTTATGATAAAAATAAATGAGCTCAATATTGAAATAAATTTTTTTTCATAGGCAGGTACTTTTTTCTGTGTTCTTGTGGTGCCTATTTTTGATTTTTTGGCTATTGGCAAAAATTAGATTATATAATAAAAATTAATAAAAATATATAAAACTAAAAGATTGAAATATTAAGTGCCAAGAATTGAATAAAAAAAAGTGCCATACATATGAGTTTAATGTCGTTTGAGTGAAATTCACAAAATTAAAAACACTCATTAAACTCAAAAGACACGTTGTTGTTGCATAATTTAATTAATTCATATAAAAATATTAACATATTATGTCATATAATTTGTATAGTACTTGGAAAGAATATTTCTTATGTTCAATAATAATTTTCATATACCGCAGTCGGTCCGATAAAAAGATTTAAAATTTGAATAATATGGAGTTTTAAACAAGACTCTGGGCAATGGTAAGTCTGGGCTCATAAATCCTTTACAATCTTTCTTTGTCACTTACTTTCTTTGTACCTTAAAAGATCTTAGTTCCAGTTAAATAAATCATTAATTTGACAATGAGAGGCTAGGCTTTTAAGTAATCAATTTACTTCGATAAAACTAAATAAGAGCTAAGATAACAGCGGATTCCTTATGTTAAAATTATAAAAACTTAAATATGAAATTAAAATTAAAATTAACCAGAAGTCGATATAATAACAAATTAAATCTAAGTGATAAAGTTTCAAGGTTTAAATTATATAAATATTGAAGATCAGCCTGTGGAAGATCAATAAGAAATTAAATAAATATATTAAATGAGTATAGAGTTGTGTATTTATTTAGCTAACTCAAAGTCACTCAACCACTCAAAACATAACAAAATGCAATGAGTACTGAGGCGAATTCAAAAACCTTAGTTAAAACTTAATTCTCAATTTCTTAGTCAAAGGTAATTTTGACTTGTACTTTTACCTTGCAGAATGTAAGTCAAAGCGAGTTCTTTAAGTCAAAACCATAATTCTTACTCAAATTAATGTACTTCGATAACATCAAATTGGAGCTAAGATAACAGGATTCCTAAAGTAATTAAAAAAATATAATAACTTAAATATGAAGTAAAAATTAAAATTAAGCAGCTGGTCAACTGATAGAAGTCGATATAATAACAAATTAAAATCTAAGTGATAAAGTTTCAAGGTTTAAATTATATATATTATAATTTAATATATTTCATATTTGTTTAGAGAAGTATTTAAAACTTAAAAATAAATGAATAGTTGTTTTTTTTTTTAAATCAATATATTAAATGAGTATAATAGAGTAATTATTAAATCACCTCAAAGAGTAGTTATTAAGCCACCTCAAAGTCACTCAATCACTCAAAACATACTACAATGACAACTGAGGCGAATTCGTAAAACTGAGTAAGAACTTAAATCTCAATTTGATATTCAAACCTCATTTTGACTTGTAATTTTACCTTGCAGAATTTAAGTCAAAGTTTGTTCTTTAAGTCAAAACCAGTTCTTACTCAAATAAGTGAGATATGAGTTCAATCTCAGTTTTATGCATTTGACTTATAAATGAGCGCGAAACACTTTATCTGTTACTTTCGATTATTCAATCGGCTGTTCGATTTTATAAATAACAGGTACACGAACCTAAAATCAATTTTTCAAGAGATTTTAAAAAACACTCACATTTATGCAATATGTTAATTTAAAAAAAAAAGTTGATATAAGTACCTAATATATTAATATCGCCCTATAATTGGAATTCTTTTTAAATTAAATAAAATTTTCAATAATATTAAGAAAAAAAAAACTAAATTTTAAAGCTTACTATTAGATGAAGTAAAAATAAAGTAGAATGAAAATAAATTAACATCAGGTATATATTATATATATATATATATTATATATATATATTAAAATCCAAACATTTTCAAAAATTTTAAGAAGTATTTCTGAGTAGTTTTTAAGAACTCTATTAGTTCACAATTTATACAAATAAGGTCAATGATATTTTTTTGAAATGTTTCAATTTAAATTTTAATTTAAAACAAATTTTTTATTTTTTAATTTATTTGAAAACGTACTTTAATAGAAGTAACTTTAGTTCCTTTCATTTCAATTTCCTTTGAACCTTCCGTGATTGTAGATTTACTTCTTTTTTCAAAATTAATTTTTTTTTTTTATTTAATTTTTAATTTTTTTTATTTTTTAAATGGAAAAATTCGAATTTAATTTTTTTTTTATATATTCAAAATTTAATATTCACAAATAAATAAATGAAAACTTTGAATGTTTCACAAATATATTAAATAAGTATGTACTATTTTCTATTAATAAAATGTGTGATATTGATTTTTCCTTTTTATTCTATTTACTTATTTATTTAATTTTATTTTTTTTTTTGTATTAAAAATATTGAATTAATTTTTTAAATTAAATTTATACTGAAAATTTTCGCAATTTTTTTTTTTTTTATCACCCAAGTTCAAAAGCATTCACGTGCAAAGATTTTAATACACAATTAAAACAAAAAAAAAAAACAAAAAATAAGACTTTTCTTTTAAATTTTCGCAAAATTATTTTGGTATTATTTCAAAAAAAGAAAATTCTATTAATACCAAAAAAATAAAAAGAATAACAAAATTGAATATTCCAAAAAGAAAATTTATAAAAAAAAACTCAAAAACCGAAAGGGAAAATTCTTGAAATTAAAGAATTTCACTTGATTTAAAAAAATTAAACAGTGTCAACTGAAATTCAAAGTGTACACCCAGAAGAAGAAGAAGAATTATACTGAAAGCACTTAAGTATATTATTATATCAGACTAAAATTGTTTTTTTTTTTTTTTTTTTTTTTTTTTTAAATAAATTAAAACATAAGGAAAAGATACATTTAAATAATTATTTTTACATTTTTTTACATACATACATTATTACATTCATTATGTAGTTTTTCTTTTCTTGTACTAATTATTATATTATGTAAAATGGTTTTTTTTTTTATATAGGTACATACCTATAAAATTAATTAATTTTTTTAATTTGAAAAATTTTCTATACCTACTTATATTTTAATAATTTTTTTTTTTGAAATTTTTTTTAATTACAATAACAAAATGTGGTGCAATATCTAATTTTTTAATTTAATATATAGAATAAATATAAAAACAATGAAAAATTGCGACCACAAGTTTTTCCCTCTAAAATTTTAATTTATTATTTATATATATAAATAAATGAAAAATTTTCTTCAAATACATACGTATATTCTATTTCTATATAATACAAATGATAATACGTATACTCGTATACATATATACTATAGCCAGAGTCTAGATAGAGAAACTATACTCACTATAGCGTAGATCTTACCACAGTGAGAAAATGGGAAAATATTTTTCTTTTACAATACCTATACCTGTATGGTTATTTGAATGTGTGTGTGTGTTTTTTTTTTGTATATATACATATTTATTACAATAATATTTTTGTAATAACTATGAAGTGAAAATGTGTATTAATAATTTTTTTGAATATAAAATAATAATAATAATAATATTTGTGACTGTATACAATAAGATATTCAAGATCAAATAAATTTTACTTGTTTTTTATATTGATTTTAATTTAATAATTATAAGTTCCTTTATTTGATATATAATAAATTATAGTAAAATAAAAAAATATTTCTTAAGACTCATAGTAATAAGTTATAAGTATATAAGATTTCTACAACTTCTAGTTAACTTTTTTGCAATGTTTCGTCCTACCACACGAAGATATTAAACTACTAAATTAGTCAGTATGCTTGTATTATTTATTATATTACCTAGACAAACTCCTGATTGAACTTATATTGATTTTTATAACTTATAAGGAATTTTACGAAAATCTACAGTGTTGTAAATTGTTATTAGTTAATAATTTAATTCATTTGTCCAATTTAATCCATTTATAGTTTACAGAAATTTTTCATTCACACACAAACTGTTCTGTTGCTAATTGGTTTAATTTAAAATAAGCTCACCTCTTGTGAATTCAAATTATATATTAGATGCCTAAAATAGAGGAGAGATTAAGCATAATGCCAAATAATCGAATAGTTAAAATTAAAAATTTTTATATCATTTATATAAAAAAGTCAAACTTTCTAGTTTAATTTTTTTAAACAATTATTCTTTGTTACAAAATCTATATAATTTAATTTTAACTAGCCCTCTTGTATTCCTAATATGCAAAAAATAAATTTTTAACAGCTAATATTTTAATACAGTATAAAAAAAAAAAATGATATTGCATACTTAAAGGTGCAATTTATTTAGATTTTTATTTTTAAATAAAATTGCCCTATTTGATGTCAGGGTAATGAGTATTCATGAGTTGTTATATTGGGAAATTGTATAGGTTCACCACCTAGGTTCACTATCTAGGATAACTACGTATAAATAGGTAGTTAATCCACGTAAAAATTGTTCAGGAAAATTTATACCAATGTTATAAAAATTTCAAACACTTTATCTGTTGATATCACCCTAAGTGTGGATGTCAAGTATCTCATCAAGTTTTGGCATTTAAAAATGGCAGAAAAATCAGAAGATCTAAGTATTATTATTTATAAATACAAAAGTTTTAAGCCATAATCTATTGAAAAGTGGAAGAATCTTATATATAAAATGTTAATGCAAGTCATTTTTATAGAAACTTTCATCATATTTTATAAGAGCAATTAGTAATTTGAATGAAGGTCAAACTTTTGACATTTACAGAATTTCGCTAACACATTGTCGAGCATAGAAATTAGATTTCGGTATTAAATTTTTTGTATATCGCCAATTTGATAAAGCCACTAAATTATTTACAGTTGCCTAGCATTTTACAAATACTTTTTCTAATGAATTTATATTAATATGTCAAATGTCATCTGTCATCTGTCATTTGAAGAACAAAGATGTAACGCCTCAAAGGTAGTGTTAGCGTCAATTGATGATAAAGAAGCTTCAAAATTAAAAATTTTTAATGAAAGGATAAATCTGCAATACCTTTACTTAAAAACGGTTATTAAATAAGATATTAAAAAAATTCACTATATTTCTCAAAACAATTTGATTTGTCAGTTTCGTAAACGGTTTCTGAAATAGGGAAGCTCATTTAAAAAATTAAAACTCTCGCTTTTTTTACAAAATACTTATTTACTCAAAGAATTTCATAACAAATGTTATAAAATATTTTATAATGAATTTTTAATAGAAATTATTAAAAGAATTTTTTACTTTTAACTTTAAACATGATAATGTAAACAAATTAACATAGAATTTAAAAATTCTTTCGCGTTATAAATTTCTTCTGGCATTTTCAAAATAAAATATCATAAAAAAAAAACAATATAAAAGTTATAACATAAAATAAATAAAACAGAGTTTTTAGCACATTTTCAAAAAATTTTGTAAAAATGTGCCTATATAGCTTCACTCTGTCCGTCCGTCCGTATGTTTACAAAAACTTTTACACCGTTTGAAATAGAGTAAAAAAATTTTAACCATGGGTAGTTTTTGCAAAAAAAATAATTTCGTAGAAGAATTTTTTTCTGTAGCCCCACCTGTTACGGGGCTACAGCCCCCCAAAGTTGGAAAAAGCCCTATATTTAAATTGTTATAACAAGAGTTCTGTTAAAAATATATTTTCAATCTGAAAACGGCAATCGATAGCTGGTTTTATAAGCTTTATAAATATATAAAAGAAAAATGTTTAGGGTTACCCTACGGTACTAAAATTTAACATTACACAAAACTCAATTTTTGCAAAAATTTTGGCCACACATATCTTCCGAACGGTTCAAGCTAAGGTCTTGAAACTTTGGGAGAAGTTAGATACTCAAAAATTAGTAGGAATCGGTTAACAAAATTTTTTTGTCCAGGCCCATGTTTCGGAGCTATAAGGGCTCGAAAATTGAAATTTTGCTATTTTTAAACACCTGTAACTTGAATACCTGTCCAAATTTTTTTTTAGTGATATACAAAATTCAAAGCTCTTTAATTATATTTCAACATTTGTCAAAGGTTTTTCTTAATTTTGAAGGGTAACGAAGCTACAGCCCCTGCAAATTCCAAAAAAGCCCTATATTGAAATTGATATAACAAGAGTTCTGTTAGGATTATTTTCAATCGAAAAACTGTAGAAAAGAGGTGCTTTTATAGGCTTTTCAAAAATATGTCGCTCAAATGTATAGGATTGCCATACGGTACTAAAATTTACCATTATATAAAACTCAATTTTTGCAAAATTTTTGGTCCCTTATATCTCCTAAACGGTTTAAGATAGGGTCCTGAAATTTTGGGAGAAGTTAGATCCTCAAATATTAGTAGGAGTCGGTTAACAAAATTTTTTTGTCAAGCCCCCTGTTTAGGAGCTATAAGGGCTCGAAAATTTAAATTTTGCTATTTTTAAGCACCTGTAACTTGAATACCTGTCCAATTTTTTTTTTATTAATATGCAAAATTTAAAGGTCCAACATTATATTTTAACATATGTTAAAGGTTTTTCTTAAATTTAAAAGTGGTTCCTTAAATTGAAGAAAGTGTCTCTCAGTTTTACCCATTTTTGCTTAGATTGTATAATTCTAAGTAAAATTCCAAATTTTTGTGGAATTCACAATTTAATTCCTTGATCCTAAAAACATGGAGGGTCGGAGGGGGGGGAGGTAGATGAAGTTAGATCCTTGAGAAACTTGGCAACCTTCCCCATTGAAGGGCTATAACAACTTTAAAATAAAAACTTTAATGTTAGCAGTAAATTTTATAAGCAAGCAGTAACTATTTCCAAGTAAATATTTCCAAAGTTAAACTCAGTATGTAATACAATATAATTTTGAAAATGTGCTTTTTTAAAAACCCTTGGTTTTTTTTCATCACTTGTTTTTTAATTTATTAGAGAAAAGGAAGTTTTCAAAATTTTTTGCGAAAATTTGATAAGTACGAATATAATTGACATGTAATTGTAGAGAAAGGATTCATATATTTTAATGACAGTTTATTTACCTTGATTTCAACATTAATTTCATTTTTAGGTTTCACATTCTTTTTTTATTTTATATTTTGGTTTCATCACAAGTCACGCTAATTTTTTCGTCATTTAATACTCACAATTCTGTTAGTTTTTACTTTGCATAGAACTTTCACAACTTAAAATCGATTATTACAACATGGTTTCATATATACAAAAAAAACATATCAAATTCGCGATTTTATGATAAGAATTTAGGATAACATATTAATTGAATTTATTCTAATTTTATTACAAGTGAAATTTGAACTTGATTTCGTGAATGAAAGAGAAAATAAAAACCGAAAGAAAGAAATGAAAATCAATAGATATATTTGATTCTATATATATATAGAATAGAGATATACTTTTTACCCCAAATATACTTCTTGCCCCGATTATACTTAATGAATATTTCCTTCTTGAAAATATTGAGGAAGGCAAATACTAAAATAGAACTTAAAACCCTGAAAGTTGTTGTTCGATATTAGAATTAATAAAATATGAAAAAGTTTATATATGCCTAAGTCGTTTTATATAATATGGGAACGTATCAAAATTCCAAATTACAAAATCCCATTTTAATAATGTATAACAAACAATACATTAGTAATGATTTTAGAGTTGGATTCAAAATCAGTATTGCCGTTTTTTCCAGAATATTTATTTACAGTAATATTTCGATAATCCTAAAACCCTATAATTCGAATATCCCATAATCCGAATGACATAGTTTACAAAGCACTTACTATTCTACAATCCGACTTGATTGCAGCTTGGAGATTCTATAATCCGAATTATGCTCAAAATTGCAATATGTTTATTGTTTTTATGTTTTCGTATGAATATATGTGTTGGTGTTTTTATGAAGTGTTGAAGTTTTAATTTAAATTTATTATTGTTAGTTTACTTAAAAAAATTGTAAGTATCAGGATGTACAAAAGTAAAAACTAAGACTTTTACAAAATATATATTGATATATATGTATAAATCTATATGCGAGATTCTTAATTAGGAGGGATTTTATAGTTGGTTACAAAATTGGGATTAAATGCTTTTTCCAGAATACGTATGTATATAAAATGATTTACGAAGGATCTAGACTAGGTTACAAAATCAGGATTTCTATAATTTGCTAAAATTTGCTTTGCTAAAAAAATAGTTAGAAATAGAAATTTTCGTAAGTGAAAGCTGTTTTTTGGAATTATTTTTTAGAATTTTGTATCCAAACCGGATAAGATTTCGCAATTTAGGATTTTGTAATTAGTTGAATTTTTTTTGGGATTTTGTGATTAGGGATTACTTACCCAAACTGGTAAATTATTATAACATTAACCCATGCAATGTAGTTAATTGTGATTTGTGGTTAGAAAATGTTGCAAATAAGTATGGGAACATTGAAATATACAACTATATATACTTACAACAACTTAAAAATACGAATAAGTAAAAAGTTATATCTAGTGTCCCAATTATTATTTAAAAAATGAAATTGTATCGGTTAATGTATTCAGAAAAAATGTTATTTGCATTGCGTCATTTAAGACGTCAGTAATGTGTAGGTGAACCATAATATTATTAAAAAAAAACAAAAAATTGTTTTGCAAATTAATTGAAGATGAAAATAATTTCGACATTGATATTTCCTCCAAATTATTTCGCATATAAAATTCATTTACCTGTCTTATATCTAATTTTAAATTTTTTTTATTTATTTTTGTATTTAACTTAATTTAAGTATATGATATTTAAATAATTAGTTTCAGGGGTGAGAAAATGTTTGGACTGTTTGATATATTGAATAGAGTTATAGAATTACACTTATATCCATTAATTGAATAAATTTTGAAAAATATTGGAAACATTTGTAATAAAAAAAATAAGGAAAAACATAATATTTCAATTATTTTGATTGATATCAAAAATTAACATCACTTTGCAACAGATTCTAATTTTTAGGTTCAGAACAATTTAAATTAGGGAACAATTTTTTTATCTACAAAACTTCTGATCTTGATTTAAGACTTGGTTTATATATATATATATATATATATATATACATATATATCTTAGAGTTAGAGTTAAAAACCTTGAAGTTCTAGAAAATTAAATATAAATAGAGAACTCCTTCTAATTGTTAAATGCAGAAAGCTTAGTTATTTTGGTCACATCATACGAAGCTTCAAATACGAACTACTCGAATTAATTATCGAAGGAAGAACCGAGGGTAAGAGGGGCATTGGGAGGAAACAAATGTCGTAGCTGAGAAATATTTGCAACTGGACGGGTAATAGAACAATAGAAGAATTGGTTCACAGTGCAAGATGCAGAGAAGAATATTCCAATATCATCGCAAGCCTACAATAAAACGTGTATAAAGTGATCGCTTAAAATCCAGTAGTGGATTGGCAGTAGAAGAAGAAGATATCGATATCTATTTAATTAGTTTCAGTCTGTCTTAATTTGATTTGGATTAAAAATGGAAGTGTCTTATAAAATATCTTTATATACATCTTCATAATTAGAAATATTATTTAAAGAATTAAACTTAATTGATATATCGAATTTCAGGCAAATATAAATTTATATAATTATTTAATTAAATATAGAAAATTTTAACCCCACTTTTTGTCTAAGTTTAAAATGCTTAAAACTTCGATTTGTAATATTGATATAATTTGGTTTGTCAACACACATAGAAATTGTATTTGAATACTTAGTTACACATCCAAAGTCACAATCCAAAGTAATCCTGACACACCTTCTATACATTAAATAAAACTGTTATAAAATTACTTACTTAATAAGTAAAAAATAAGATAACTCTGCAATCAATGCTAATATTTTTAGGTATCCTTTGTTAATTTGGGACTGCATGGATTAATCCTAGCGTTATACTAAATTTTTTAACAAAACAAATAAGTATTAAAAAAAACAAAACACTGATATTAGTAAATTAAACTAATTGTTGTATTTGACAACAAATAGGATCAATCGCATTTTTATGAGTTATACCTTGGTCGCAACTATCGCATCCATGACGCAAAATGTCAAAAAAACGTAGCTTTTAAAATTTTCAAGCCCAATGCAAAGCGTTGGAGTAATATTTAATGTAAAATTAAGTAAATAATAATTTTATAAACAAAATAAAGTAAAAAATTTATTTATACAAATATTTATTTTATTTATTTGTAATAATTCTTACAATTATTATAATTATAATTGTAATATAATTATTACAATAAATATTCTTCAATTTCAAACTAAAAAGTAAAAATATGTATAAAGGTATGACAAAACATAAACATTAACTGTCAAAGTAGCGCAGAAGTTAAAAGTTGATTAACTTTTCCGCCAAAACTGCGTTGTTGTAACATTCATTGTGTGCCTTTGTATTATGTTTCTAACTTTTGAAGTGTTCAGGAGGTAACAGTTTAAAAATAACATTTATCTTTGTCATCATAGGATTTGTTTCAAAACAGGGTATATTCTTAGTACTTAGTATATCTTAGTTAATGTAACTTCTGCCCAAGCAAAAGAAGTTGACAACAAACTAAACTAAACCCTTTCCCATACCTTTTCAAGATATCATCTTATACGTATAAACTGATTATTATTAATAAAAATGTCATCTTTTCTTTTAACTTAATTAAAAATCAAATATAAAAATATCTTACCCAACCATAAAATTGATTAGATGTTGAACTTAAGAAGTCCATTTTGTGTATCAATTTTTCAAAATTCCAAAAAAACGAAAACAATATGAAATTTTCCCAATTAAATTTTTTAAAAAATAAATGCGTTAAAAATCAGTCTTTTATATTTCATTTCATTACGAATTTTCTTTGGTTTTTATACACCATATTTTTTTTAACAAAAACCACAACAATTTTTTTTCATTGCTTTCCTTTTCTTTTTTTGCAAATCTTTGATCTTCAGATAAATTTTAATAATAAACAATTTTTGTTTTTCTTTTTTTTTTTTGCAAAATTCATTCCACTGGTTAATTGTATATTATTATTAGTTAGATTAAAATAAATTTTCTTATTTTCTTATTTTTTTTTTTGTATAAAACAAACCACAATTATTTTGGCGACAAAACGTCATCTTTTTGATATTGAGCCAAGTTTACGTTATACATAATATATTAAAAAATATAATTAATTTATATTTTATTTATAATTTATATATTTATTATTTTAAAAATTTATATTTTTTTTTAAGAAAATTTCATAAACGGTAAAAAAATAACACGGCGAAAAATAAAACGCGCGCGCACGCTCAAATCTTACTTTTTAATTTCAAAATTTTCAATTTCATGAAAATTAAATTACATTTTCATCATTTGGGTCATTTCATATGCCCAAAAAAAAAAAAACAGAATAGCAAGTGTCCCGGTGAAAATTCTAAACGAATAAATATTAAAGGGGTTTTAGGATGATGAATCTTTACAATGCGATACATCCATCCTTTTTCTGTATATATCCATCCAAATTGATTAAATTTACACGAAAAACACGTTTCGTTTTTTTTTTTTGATTTTTTTTGGATTTGTTTGGCTCTCACAGTATTTTTTAAATAAACACCAAATTTTTTATTTATTTATTTTATTTAAAAAAAAATGTGTATTTTTAGTATGATGTTAATATTACTTTAAAAGATCGCCTTTTAAACGAAGACATTTTTCATTTTATTTTTATACTTATTTCACCCCAAAAATTTTCGAATTTAAGAAAACCAAATTACATAAATGCATTTTTAATTTCAAATTGAACTGGTATACAAAGTATACAAACACACCAACACTTAATACACGATCAATTTCGGAAAGGGAAAGTCAAAATACGCGCCAGCAAATAAATTTTTATCCATTTTCGATTGATACGCACGGGATACACGATACAACGATTCCAGTGATCACGACAATACTGAAAAACAAATTTTACAGTTATATTTTTTTTAATTAAAAAATTGAGCCAAAAAAGAAAAATGCAGGCACACAGTAAATCACATACTTAAGTGTTCTATATAGTATACATACATATGTACGAGTATATATTAAAGATCTTGTTTTGTATTTTGGATTTTGGGAGAAAATGGGAAAATTTTAATATAAACATTTATCTAAAAAAAAAAAAATATTTTAGAATTTAGAATTTATTAGGAAGAGTTCTTAATTTTAACGCATTACTATATTATATTGGATTTATACTGTATACATTAGTATATGGATGAGTTATTTAAATATAGTGGTGGTATATATATCATACTGAGACATATATATATGTTTATTGATACAAAAAATCTGTTTGAGATTTAAGGAATATGTATTAAAATAAATTATTTATCTTATCATACTGTACAGGGTGAATGGAGGTGGTAATAAATAATTTCATATGTTATATAAATTTAAGATTTTGGAAAGCACTTAAAAAATTGTGTAAGATATTCTGGGTTTGGTAGAAATATATACTTTATTTATGAAAAGTTCTTTATACTTTGTCTGTTTCGAGTAGTGTATAAGGTTTTTGTGTAATAAAATTGGAAATGTGTTAGTAACTATAGACGGGCCTGGAAATAACAGTGGAGGAAAACAAAGTCTATACCTAGTGACTTTCCAATATTTTAAAATAACTTTAAGACAATTTTATGACTTACTTTAAGAACATTTTATGAATAAAGATTATATTATTTTGTATTAAAATACAGTAAAGTTGGCACAATGTGACCACTCTAATTTTATGTACGATTTGGCGAAAATGTTCCACGAAATGATCATATTTAATTAAAAATCGTAAGTATATAGTTTTCAAATAATTTTAAAAATTAACATAAATTATACAAATGACTCTTCCAAGGCTTAATAAACGTTTCAGACACTATATTATTCGAAAATATACTATAAATAATATGTATATAAATATAGCAACTAATATAATTCATACTTAAAATGAATATCATATGTGTTTTCATATAATAAATTGATTAAACTTTGGAGAGCTAGTCGAGTGTGATGCAATCAGAGCACACTTAATCGGAGCAAATTAAGTGCGATTATAT
Organism: Dolichopus griseipennis; assembly: GCA_963082915.1. NCBI lineage: Eukaryota > Metazoa > Arthropoda > Insecta > Diptera > Dolichopodidae > Dolichopus > Dolichopus griseipennis. The sequence goes on from OY720443.1 coordinate 76,449,452, forward strand.
GAGAGCATGTTTGCATATAGGAGGTTTGAGAAAATTCTAAGTAACTTGATTATCTACTTTCTGAATAACTAATTCCTTATAGGTATGATGAGTTGTCACAGCTTTATAAAACAATACTTTGAAAGACTCCCTAAACATAAAATACACTGCAGGTTTTTTAAGAATAGAATTCTAACCTCTCATACTCCTCGTATATACAATTCTGTATATACGCAACTCTCATACTCCTCATTAAATGCTTTGATATTGGTTGCAAAATGTCAACTGATTCTAAATCCTATGATTTTATTTCAATGAACTTTTTAATTTATATACACACTAAAATTGAAAGTGAAAAGGAAAAAAGGAAAAAAACAACACCAAAAAATAAAAAATAATCGATGAAAAATTTTAAATCTTAATTTTTTTTTTTTTGAAAAGCAAAAAAACTGAAATAGATATTGACATAAAGATCGAAAAGATGAACAAATTATATACATGCAATTGAGATTAAACTAAGTGGGGAGAAAATGTTCTTTTTTTCTTTCTTTAAAAGAAAAAAAAATCTTATTATGGACATTAATAAAGTATTGATGATATCATATTAACATTTTTTATTAACCCTTTCAGAGATTTGATATTAAAAAATTAATTTAGAAATACAGTCCATTTAGTTTTAGTATTTTCTGTTGTTTCAAATTGAACAAACTCTTAAATGTACTTTAGAACTGACCTATACGATTTAAAGGAGGAATTTTAAAGCATCATATCAAATAAAATAAAAATATCTCTTAAAGGGTTAATAAATGCATGAACAAAAAATGTGTAACTTAATTTCAAGTATTTAAAGTATTTTTTCATGTTCCTTCTTTCTATTGTAAACGGATTCATTATTAATTTAAATAAATTGTATCAAAATGAATATTTCAGTAAGTTCGTGAATTTCATATACTCTTAAAACTCTTTATAAATTAAAATTCAAAAGAACTTTTTAAAAATGATTCGTATAGTTAAAAAATTTAAATATTTTCTATTTTTTTCATTATTAGACTTTTGGAAAGCCCTGAACAACAAGGAAAATACTTACTATGAATCTTACTAATAAAAAGAAAACAAAAGATCCCTTTAAGATAGAGTAAGAATACGGTATTCTCAAAAATTGTATAACCTAGACTCTAGAATGAATAAAGCTAAAAGAATGCCAATTGTAGCTCCAGGATTTTTAATCTTACAATGCACTGAGCAAAGAATAAAACGACTAAAGGGACTACCGTTATAATTAAAAAAGTTGCTGAAGCCACTTTGTGAATGCCTCATATTCTTTAAAATTAACTTTAAAATGGCAAAACAAGGCAAATAAACAGGATGTCCAACTGGAAGGAACATTTGTACCCCTTATTTTAAAATTTAAAATATTTAGACATTATAGATCACATCTGGTTCAAAACTAATTCAATCTAATAAATTACCTCTAAATAGAAGATCGAAAACACACCAGAGATTAAAATCAAAAACAAATGGTATTATTTAACTGTTTTACTTTCAGTTAGTTTACATTTAAAAGAAAAATTAGCAAAAGAAGCAATTTTTTTTTTGTATCTATAGATACTTTATTAAGTTTTTCTTTGTAGCTTTCGATTTGTTTTTTTGTCTCCAATCTTATTAGTATTCGTTTTTCATATAAATGAGTTCATTTTTTATTAGAACAAAAGATGCTAATTCAGCGACATTTTTTATTATTATCTTATATATAGCCATCTCTTTCTCTCTTTTTGTATTAATATATACGATAAATAAGATAAAATAGTGTGTTGCACATGTAAACAATGCCAAACTAAAAAAAATTCAATATATGAAATATTTAAAAAAAAAACAAAAACTATAAATAAATACCATGAGGGAGTGCAAATTACTTCGTCCCAAGTTCCTTCATTCCGTAAAGTGCCTTCACCCCTCAATTTCAATGTTTTAGTAAATAACAAAAAAACTAAACAATTCTTTGCCAGTATCATCAAAGACATCTAATTTTTTTAAATAAAACACGTAATACGATCAGAGACTAAATTTTCAAAGTGTCTGACTAAAAAATGCCACTTTTAATTTAAATAAGTATAGAAAAGAACATGTTAGTAAGTAAATTCTTAAGATTTTAAGATACTTTTAAAAAATATTCTTAAATAATAAAAAAATGCGGTAATGAAGAAAACTATAGATGTTTTTGTTATTATTCATTCATTAGGAAGTTGAAGTATCGTTATATTCTTTTGACAAATTTGGGTTAATTGAACACAGAAACGGAAAAGAATTATCTTTATACTACATACATTAGAAGCGTTTAAAGCATAAGCTAATAAAAATTGAAAAGTAAAAATTTTATTTAGTTTAGGTAATTTCAAAAAAAAAATTGATTGGGAGGAAATTGAATTATAAAAGTTTTTCTATTATTATTGCAGATTTTTTATTTTTTTTTCCTTAAGAAATAAATTTTTTTTTTCGTAAAATTCCCGAGAAAAAAATTCGAAACTTAAGATATATTTTATTATACTCTTTACACGTGAATTTGGCCCTTTTTCAATTGGTCTTTTTTAAATCAACCCCATTTCTTGGGATGCAGTAGTCAACAAATTTGATAAATGGTACTCACCGATTTTATAAAAGAACCTAAATACAGCAAGGAAAATTATAAAATCTGTCCACTCTTAAATCTGTCCAAATAGCCCTGCATAATTTAGGTGCCAAAATTTTTTGGAACCTATCCTAATTTTTATTTGTCATTTTTATTTTCTATTTATTTTCTATAAATTCGGCAAACTCTATAAAGAAGTTGTTATAAAATTAATGTTATAAGTTGATAAGTATTTCCTACACATGACTATAGAGTGAATCTTGAATCTTGAACTTAAACTGTAGGTTCTATAAATTTAATTTTTAAAATATCGTTTCATTTGATATTAAATCAGAAATAAATCACGAACGCCTCCAAATATTTTAAACTTAATTTGTATTTTTATAACAATATAATAAAATCAAAATTAATTATATTTATATAGAATATATTGTAGTAGAGCTTCTGAGATGTTTTATTAGAACTCTTCTACGGAAACTGATACAATCATATTAGATCTTACAGTTCTTAAAGAACGAATTGTAAATTTTATTAAATTTATTTATTTATAATTCATCTCTCTAAAAGAGTTTACAGCTCATACAGAGCGGGAAAAAATATCAGCAAAAATCTTGGACTATAAGTAGTACAGATCTAAGATCATATTCACTAAAATCAGTGCTGGTCTTTAATGCACATTTGAATCTATTGAACGTAAATATATTTAGTATTGCATAAAGGGTTTGCAGGGAAGAGTTGAAACAATACCATCTAGTATTGTCAATAGTTAAAAACGAGACAACATAAGAACCTTAGTATATAGAGGCTCATATGTAGAAATAATTTTATTCAAGATTTCAAATGTCAATTACTTAATTAGTTTATCAATTAATTTTTTTCTTTGTCTACGATATTCTATTTTGGATTAAATCTTAAATTACTATATTACTTAATTTTATATTTTTTTTAATATCAATTATAGAGATTTTTAATTGATTTATTACAAAACGATTTCAGCATCTTTATTATCCCATCCCATTCCATCCATACTATATTTGAAAACTTATTAACAACATTTTTTTATTTTTAAATTAATTAAATATAGTTCTTTGAATATAATTCTATTGATATAGATTATAAGAAGTCTTAAACTCATCAATGATAATTTTCAATTTCATCATTAAACTACTTATTAATTAAAAATTTTTTAAAAATAAAATTAAGTACTTTCAAGAATTTCTGTTACTTAATTATAAAAACTATATAAGAATATTATAAATATTCTAATTAAAAAATCAATTTAAAAATTGAGGTTTTCATCAAATAAGTGTACCGTGAATTTTTATACCAAAAATAGATTCAGAAAACAATATCCGCTGTGATGTAATTAAAATGCAAATTATAAATGGAAAATTACCAAATTATTTTTCTTGTTTTTTTGTAATTTTCACCAGACTGGAGATTTTAAAAAAATATATTTTATAGTCAGACCAAAAGAAGTAATATAGCACCAATAATCTGATAATATTTAAATGGAGCAGATCAAACTTAGCAGATAATTAAGTATTTAAAATTGTATTGATTTTGAATATAAGTAAGAATTCCCGTATGAATTTGAATAGTTTAAAATTTATTTAAGTTTTAAAAACTACTTCTTTCTTTTTAAGATTCCCCATTCATCTCATTATTAGAAGATCTAAAAAATTAATTCCTAACTAATTTACGCTTTCTTTAATTGCTGAATTGTATTTATTGAATTATTATGTTAAAGAATTGTCCTAGTTAACTGTTAAGGAATTGTACTACTTCGTTTAATCTAATTCAAGAAAATATAAACAAAACTTCTTTGTTTGATGATCTAAAATATTCAAATATTATCGAATTTAACTATCGATCTACTAAATGTAAATCAGATTATTTTATTGGTATTAAATACTCTTTACGTCTTCAACATCGCTTAAATAAATACTTCTTCTATTTGCGTGCTGAACATCTTAAGCTAAGTATATATGTACATAGAATTGAATCAATTTATTCACAAAAATATAAATAAATTTGATTTCTGTAATCTCAGATATTTTCAGAAAAACGGAAAAGATCCTAAAACTAAAAAGGTGGGATCTTAGACTAATGACAGGGATAAGCACAGGCCACTTAATGCTCAGAGCCCATGGAGCAAAAATATGTAGGGCAACTACGGGAACATGCAGAGGCTGTGCAAGAGAGAACGAAACGGTTTTCAATGTCCTATGCCAATGCGAAATTCTAGAAAACAAGACTCAGGGTTAGATCAGGGAAAATTGATAAGTTTTTTGTATGGTATAGAGTAGCTCAACGAGGCGCAGTAGTAAATATGAACGACTCTGAGAACAGGGGTGCACAACGGGCTGGAAGGCCTATGTGTGAGAGGGAACCATTTTCCTTCAAAACAACAACAACAACAAACTCAGATATTTATCGTAATAGCATTGCAAATAAACGTGACAATATATAATTTTAAATGTTTACTAAATTATCTTGAATAAAAGTTAAAAGAATGTAGTTATAGCCGAATTCAAATTTATTGACCTATTTCGTTCTAGAAGAGTTATCCGTTCTAGAAGATTTTTATAATGCACACAAAACTAAGATCGTAAAATCCCAATAGCTGTTCACAATTTCAGTTTTTGCAATTAATTGTTGAACAACAAAATCGATCAATTTTATATATGTAGATAATTAAATTTCCCTATTAATTCTGAATAAAATTGTATTATAAAATCGTTTTCTAATCTTCTTTCCGGTTTTGCCAATAGATACAATCGTTGAATCAAAATATCTTATTTTCAGGATTTAATTAAAATCTTTTTTGCAAAATTCATCCACTTTGGAGGTAAAACTTCTATACTTTTAGTCTATTATTTATTATTTATTAGAATCAGCACGTATTCATTTACCCAAACTAAAAGAACAATTTAGAACATCATTTATATTTACAAGTCTTAAATCTTGTGTCATAATTATAAAATTTTGCTTTATTATGTTGCTTATACGCGTTTTTTATGATTTTTTATTTGATTTTGTAGACTAATTGAGGTGCTTTCTATTTGATGCAATATAATTCATCAAATAAAATGAATTTTTTTGTTTATTTATTTATTTGGTTTTGTTGAAGGTTGTTAAATTTTTATTCCACAGATTGATTTTTTTCGAGGTTCATCAATTTTCTTTTCAGATTTTATACTTCAATATTTGCTTTTTTATTTTGCAGTTTGATGGAATTTTGTTGTAATGCCTTAAAAAAACAAATAAGAACATGAGTAATTAATACTTTTGGATTTTATTTTTGATTTGACTTCTAATAGAAAAAAAAAATTTTTGTGGAGGTGGTGTGTCTAATAAGAAAATCTGTTGTTTTATATCTTTAGATATTTAAATATAAGTATGTTGAAATGCGTTTTTTTCTTCAATTTTAATATTAAAAATTTTGTTTTCATTTATAAACTGGAGAATTTTGTGTTCTTGAATATTTTTAGATTCAAAATTATGAAATTAAATAATGGCAGAAAATAAAAACATTGAAATAAATAAAAACATTTATAAGATGAATACATTTGCGGATTATGATTAGGTGTTTAAATATTTTTGTAAATATTTTAATCTCATAAATATAAAAACAAATATGCTGACAATATTCATGTAAATAAAAAAGAAATATTAAAATTTTATTTCGGAATAAATTTATTTTACTAGAAAGCGTTTTTAATGTTTCAAATTTTCAACAAAATGATAAAGCAGTTCTCTTTATGGTTCTAGACGTAGCAAATCTAGCACACCTGTCTTTAAATGAGTTCTACAAAATTAATAAGGGATTGCTCGATATAAATAAATACTGAAGCTAAAATTTTAACTAAGTACATACTTTCAAATATCTGTTTTAGTTCTATCTGGAAATTTTCATTCGAATACTCAAAAGCTATTTCTATAATAATTTAAATACAATAAGTTATCTTACAACTCATGTAAATTCTAAACCAATTTTAAATTTTTTATAACTTTATGTTTTCTGAACATAATTTTATAAAATGTTTAATAGGAAAGTTTTATTTTCCCATTTGTATATAGGAATTTTTTTTTGTGGTTATAAGCTTTTCCATATCTGGTAACGTAATATTAAAGTAATATTAATTAAATATATGTACTTAAATATTCTGTATGAAATATAATTTTTGTTATGTCACAAGTGTATAAATTATAAATCAACAAAGAATTAAATAAATTTTCTTTTAAATATCATATATAGTTACTAAATTTCTATTCAATAAGTACCTTAGTTTATGATTTTGCAATATTCAATCCTATTATACTTACTATAGGATTTCTTATTAATTTTATTCTAATCCGGTTATATAATTAATCAATGGAAGCAAAGCAAATAACTAAAAAAGAGAAACATAGGATGCGTATTCTATCAAAGTATTTTTTATTTCAATTTCCACTTGAAAATATAAGATCACAAGTTTCTCAAAGCCTTGACCTTGTTGCAAAAAATTAAACTTAAAACAATATATCGTTGAATCATACTTATTAAATTGTCTCTTCATTGAGGGTTAAAAAACGCGACTTTCTTAATTGGCATAAAAATTAATATAAGAAAAAAGAAATATAAAAATTAACTTGATTATAATCGAATAAACTTTATTAAATAATCTTAATATCGCCGAGTGCCGACTACTTAAAGACGTCATAATCTTTATTTACACTTTTTTCTAATGTGTATGTACTAAAGATACAACATGAGACATTTGTTTATACTTAATATATTATGATATTTAATTTATCTTTAAAAAGTTAGAGCACAAAACAACCGATAAACTAACTTATCATTTAAAGTATTATATTTCCTGTTTTGACCTAGATTAAAAACTTTTCTTTTAATTTTTCTCATTTTTTCTTTAGTTTTTTTGTTAAAGGTTAATACTTTTATATACTGGTTTCACTACTACTTATATGAATAAACCTTGTTTCTTAAATAGAAATAACACTATAAATTTACAATACATAAATATATACTAACTATATACACAAATCCTAGAATTAACCTTATAATAAATTTAAAACTTTACACATGTTATATTTCTTTTCTATATGAAATAATAAATTCTATAAAAAATGGAGTATATAAAAACGAAATATTTAAAACACTTTACCTTTCACAATCATTTTATTTCTTTGTGTTCACCTCTTTTTAATATAAGTACTAATGAATTATTTATTGTCTGTATAACACCCATCAGACAGGTACAGGTAGACATTCTTTATTCCGTCTAGTTATTCAAAAAAAAAGTCTGAAGTTTGTTAAATATTAAAAATATAAATAGTTTTCTGATGTTTTTCTACATGTTTTAAAATTGGTGCAATCATTAAAACATTGATGGATTAAAATTTTAAAATAACAATGTTATGAACCTTAATATATTGGAAATAGTATCTGTTATAAGTAACAAATTCATGTTTATCAAATTGTTGAGGCCAAAGCACTAAATTAGTTGCTCAAATAACGTTTAGTTGCAGCATTTAATCCAAGGAATTTTTTTTTATGGATTTTGCAATCTTCTCCTAATAATTTGAATATCAAACTACTCTAAAACTTTTTTTTGAAAAATTGAATTCTATTTGTAATGAATGCTATCTAAGAAAAAAAATAAAAACATAAGAATCGAAGCATAAATAAATGTCTCTAAAAATAAAACTTACTATAAGTAAATTAAATTTAGTAAATACTTATGGTAAAGCTATTTCTTCAAATATATAAAACATCTATACAGTATAATGGAAATAGATACGTGTTCTTGATATGTTTAAAAAACAATGAAATATTTTAAAAAACTAGGAACAAAAATATATTATATAATGTAATACATAGTGTTTCTTCTACTCATATCATATTCCGAAAAATAAATTTGCACGCGATTTTTCTGCATCCTAGCAATATCAAGTAAACAAAATACTTTTTTGTTTTTTTTTATATAATAATTTCTTTTTAATTTTTGTTTGATTTGATTCGTTTAATATGGAAATATTTAACGATTTTTAATTCAAAACATGAATACAATTCTTTTTACTTTAATAAAAATATAAGTATTCAGAATTTTTAACAGTATGAACTAGTTAATGTTAACTTAAAACTAAGAATAATTTTTGCATGTACTTATTTGATTTATATATTTTTTAAATTTATTTTTTCAATTTTATTAAGATTTGTGTAGGATTGCCTTATCATTTATTTCTTCAAACGCTGTAATTTTACTTAACTGAGTATTTAAAATTTTTAATTGTAAAGAAAAGTACAGTATAAAGTTTAAAATAGTTAGATAACTAATTACCTAAAAAAAAAAACGATCAAGTTAAGCTTACACCCCAAAACTTTGTATTTTGTTATAATCATCCAATTTGTATTACCAAATATATATATAAATTGAACTTTTCAATTAATCTAATTTTAACAATAAACATTATAATCATACACAAATACAACATACTTAGATAAGATCAGAAAATTAGATAAAATAATAAACAACGTTTTGAATCAAATTTTATGTAGTTGTTTATATGGTTTAATTATAAACAAATTTTTATATTTTTTACTAATAAACCCTTTTAATCTAAATAATAAATTAAGAACAGCTATCATAATTACATTGATAGAATTAACGAGATTGTACTGTATATATTCAATTTAAATTCCAATACACATATTATACTTAATACAATTATTTACTGAAAGAATTTCAAATTCAACACTACATAAGTAGTGTAAAATCAATAAATAAACAATAATCAAATAAAAAGTTTCAAATCAAAGAATTAAAATCTTAGATAAGAATAGTTTAATCATATAATGGTTTGAATTTGAAAAAAAAAATTTTAATTAGGTTAACTCGAGGAAATAAAAGTTTTTTAATTGTCTAGAATTTAAAGTTTTATCTTTGAAAAAAGTTTCAAAACTCAAGATACTTTAATTCACGTGTTTTTTATTATAGAAATTTTTAAGTATATCTTAGATTAAACTTTTTATTTTCGGCTGAATGACATCAAACATTTCATGTAGTTCATTGTTATTTAAATTCAATTTCAAAGCAAAAAAAAAAAGTTGATGTTCTTGTCCACATTTTCTACAATCAAATAAAACTAAACAAGCAAAAAAAGCTTAAAAATGAGGTAATATGTATCATATTATTTACTTACGACTTCTGTTCTCTACAGATTTTAATTAAATATCTTTCTTTTACGCTTTTCTCTCGACATTGTTCTCGTAATCATTCCAAAAACAAAAAAAAATCAAATTTCGAATGCCGAATTTCAATTTTAAAAAGTCAATTTGCAAATATACAAATTGTTGGATGAGTTTTTTTATACTATGTTCTTATGTTTTTCAATTATATCTTTTAAATATAATTTTAAAATATCGTTTTTTATATGATTATATATTTAATTTTGTAAAAAGAATTTTAATTCACTTTTGAACCCACAAGTATTTTTTTTAGAATTAGTTCAACAGAATAAATTAACAATTAAACAAAATCACTTTTACATTTAAATCAACAATAACCGATTAATTTATGTACTTCTTATGTTTATTTAATTATCAATTATTTAAAATATATATAATAAAAGCCGTATAAAATAATATTTAAAAAAAAAATAAGAATAGATTAGCGCTTTTAATGTTTATGTTTGCAAGAGCAGCTGTCAATTAAAAAAAAATTGCTGTCGTTGTTTTTTATTTCTTGTTTTGTTTTCATTCTCTTCTTCTGTTATTATTCAAATATTTTGAAATTTCAAATGTCAATAAGCTAAGATATTCACAATAGTTGAATTTTGTACCATTCACAATTTTGTTTTCTAAATGGAAGTGTTCAAATTTGACAACTTTAAGTTTCTGCTAGTTATTTTAAAACCCAACAGATGACAGCACAAATGTTTAATTTACAATTTTTTAAATATAAAAGAATAGAAATCTTGAAGATTTAAATTGCATTATAAATTATAATAATATTTATTAATTAACAATTATTAAAATATAAAAATGATTAAATCTTTATAAATGATTTTATTAAAAAAAAAAAAATCCGCTGAAGATTTTAAAACGATCATAAATTTTTATTTTTTAAACAAATAAAATAATTTGTATACATTATACAATACAAATTATAAAAAAAAATTAAATAATTATATACAAAAAAAATTAAATTATACAAAAAATATATACAAAAAAAATTAAATAATTTTGTTTATTTTCTAGTTAGGGCAACCTTTGTTTTTTCAATCCAAGTTCCTAACTTTGCTACATCAACGTATATACCTGGATAATTGGGACGACCACAACCAATTCCGAAAGAAACAATACCAACTAAAACTCCATTAGCAATCAAAGGACCACCAGAATCACCTTGGCATGAATCTTTACCACCTTTAATATCACCAGCACAAAAATCTGTATCAACAATTCGTATTCCATACATTTTATTACAATTTGCTTGATTAAAGAAGTTTACTGAAACAGCTTGTAATTGTCTTGAGAGTTTACCCTTTTCTTTAGTGGTACCCCAGCCTGTAACTGTTGCCGTTTGTTTCAAATTAATTTTTTTTGTATTTAATTTAATTGGTTTAGCTTTTGGACCAATTATAATATTTTTTGCTAATCTTAAAACAGCAATATCACGTCTTTCGACTGCGTTAAATTTTTCTACTTCTATTATTTCACCACCCTCATCATGGAAAGACGAGCCAACCCGAACACTAAGTTCTTTAGGTTCTATTGATTTAACGCAATGAGCAGCCGTTAGAATAAAACTTCCATCACCAATGATTGATCCACCACAAATATGTTTCCCATATTATATAGCAATGAAACTTGATGAGGATATGCAGTAATTTCAACAAGATGTCCACCAACTATTCGCCCGTCAGACCTTTCTTCATGAGCATAAGCACAAAAACTTACGCCTAGACACAGGAATAAAAAGTATTTAAACATTTTTAAGTTTTAAAATATAATAAAGAACTAACTACTGTAATGAAAATTTAGTTGGCTTTTATACAAAAAAAAGAGGTTCTTGAATCATTAAATTTTACTAAGAACAATTTAACTGGAACTTTATCTTTAGTGATTACAACTTAAAATTCACTTTATTTATCCATAGGTACTTTAATTTTTTGAGATTAATATTAATTTTTTCTATTACCGTTGAAGTTCTTAAACATCGATAACATTTCAAATTTATAGGTAAGTATTTCTGGTTTAATCAAAAAAAATCTAATCTACAAGAATATAATTTTAACCAGGTTGAATTCAATTGCTGTTTGAAAATTTTTAATACTTAACTTAAAAATTATTTATTAAAATGGCGATTACTATAATAATCAGTAGACAATTTAAAATATCCAATTCAAAAAAAATCGTAAAATTATATAATTATATCGTAATATAAAAAAAGCTTAAAAATAAATACAACTCATGTGTTTAACAAAAGATGGCGCACAAAACATAATTAATCAAATAATCTATGTATGGTATGATTATTTGATTAATTATGTTTTGTGTTTATGTCTTAATAATTTCAAATCAAAGAAAATTAATAATTTGAATAAACCTTGGATTAATGCAATATTTCAGTTTTTAACATAAGGGTTAGGCCATTTTGCTTCTGAGACTAATTTAGTCTATTGAACAAATTCTGAAAAAAGGAAAAGATAATAATAAATCAACCAGTATTAAAAATGCAGGTATCATTTAAAAATTGCAAGTCTTAAATAATTTTTTATGATTTTAAATAATGTTTAATTATCGCAATCTTGTATACAAGCATATGATTAGCTTTCTGCAACCAAGTATAAAAAAATTAGAAATATTAAATTCCGAACTTAGAAAGTAAATAATTATATTTTAATATTATTTTGGTTTCCGGACACATAAATATTTATTAGAAACTTTCTTTAAAAAGATAAAACTGTTCTTGGTAATCTCTTAATTTTGAATAAGCGAAAGAGTATTAAATATACATTCGATTTTTAAAAATATATATTTAAATAATTAATATTAAAACATACGTAAAATAAAGAATAAATTTCAATTCTGTCCTATTTGGATTAAGCCATTGAGATCCCTAAATTCTGCTTTTAATTTATTTTTGTAAAATCTAGATTTTGAAAACCAGGATATTTTTTTTAAAGGCAAGCAACTAGAATTTATAGCTTTATAATCCGACTAATATGAAATCATATACAAAGAAGTAGTCAAGTAGAAAAAAATTCTTTAATATACCATCCGTGGTTTGAAAATAAAGAATATATTAAGAAAAATTTAGAATCGGGCTTTACTCCACCCGAAAATTTCATATTTTTAGATAAAAATAATTTAATAGAAAATATAAAAAAAAAAATCCTTTTAATTATTCAAAAATTGTTTATCTATTTTATTAAATTTCCAGAATTTTATTTGTTTTTTTTTTTTAATTTTTATAAAAATGTTTTAAAATTTTTACCTCAGAAACAAATAAAAGTTTATAAACATTTGTCAAAATAAAAAAAAAACAACAACAAAAAATTTGTCCAAAATGGATCTGAAAATATATTAGAACAGAAAAAAAAGTACAACTTAGAACAGTTTTGAAAAACTAATGATCACAAAAGTAGAACACTTTCGAACAGAAAAATACATGTTCTAAAACTAATGAAAACAGAAACCTGTACTTTTCTAGGCAGTCCTAGTTAGAACTTACTAATAAACACACCTAAGTTAACAAGGTATTCAGAATAGTAAAACTTATATCATTCACAAAAAATTTTTTTCAACTAAAGTGATCAAATTTGACAGCGTAATATTTCTTAAATTAATAATTTTCAAATCCAACAATTAAACGGCAATACTGACGTTTAATTTTAAATATAAAAGAAAACATCTTGAAGATTAAAATTGCATTTATAAGTTCAAATAATATTTATTAACTAACTATATTATATAAAAATTTATTAATTTAAATATAAAAAATTAAAAAAAAAATTTATTTAAGATTTTAGTTAACTTTTTTATTTAAAATTATTTTTTTTTTTTAATATTAATATACAATAAATTAAATAATTTTTTTTTTATGGTTTGCTTAGTTTCACTTTTGCATCTTCAATCCAAGATGCCACCTTTGCTACATCAACGTAAACACCTGGATAATGGGCACGACCACAACCCTCTCCCCACGAAACAATACCATATAAAACTCCGTTAACCGCCAAAGGACCACCTGAATCACCATTGCATGCATCTTTACCACCACCAACAACACCAGCACAAAACTCTGTATCACGAATTGCTCTTATTTTTTTATAAGCTTTAATACATTCAGTTTGACTAGAAATTTTTACTTTAACGGCTTGGAGTTGCTTCGGGTAGTTACTCCTTTTGTTAATGTCACCCCAGCCTGAGACTGTTGCCGATAGTCCAGATTTTATTTTTTTCGTATTTAATTTAATTGGTTTAGCCTTTTTACCAATGGCAATTTTTTGTTTCAATAACAAAACTGCAGTATCTCTTTTATCGTCTATTTCATATTTTTCAACTTCTATTAATTCGCCACCGGAATTATGGAAAGACGAGCCAGCCCGAATTTCAAGTTCTTTAGGTTCTATTGATTTAACGCAATGAGCAGCCGTTATAATAAAACTTCCATCACCAATGATTGATCCACCACAAAGAAGTTTTCCTTTGTATAGTAATGCGACTTGATAAGGATATTTTGTGATTTCAACAGGCTGTCCACCATTTATCCGCCCGTCAGACCTTTCTTCATGAGCATAAGCACAAAAACTAACGCCTAGACACAGGAATAAAAAGTATTTAAACATTTTTAAGTTTTAAGTTGTAAAATATAATAAAGAAACTAACTACTTTAGTGAAAATTTAGTTGGCTTTTATACAAAAAAAAGGTTCTTGAATCATTAAATTTTACTAAGAACAATTTAACTGGAACTTTATCTTTAGTGATTACAACATAAAATTCACTTTATTTATCCATAGGTACTTTAATTTTTTGAGATTAATATTAATTTTTTCTATTATCGTTGAAGTTCTTAATAATCGATAACATTTCAAATTTAGGTCAGTATTTCTGATTTAATCTAAAAAAATCTAATCTACTAGAATATAAAATGAACCAAGTTTAATTCAATTGCTGTTTAAAAATTTTTAATACTAAAAAAAAATTATCCAATCAAAAAAATATCGTAAAATTATATAACTAAATTTTAATAGTTTATATCGTAATATAAAATAAAATTAGAAATATATAAAGCTCTTGTGTTAAATAAAAGATGGTTAATTAATCACACTTAATAATTTTAAATCCAAGGAAAATTAATAATTTGCATAAACCCTGGACTAATGCAATATTTTAGCTTTTTTTATGTAGGGTACTTGGAACCCAGATGGATATCGGGTCCAGATAAATTCACATATTCATACATATACATATATGTATATTAAATATTTTTGCATTTTTCTAATAAGTCTACTGAACAAATTATGAAAAAAGAAAAAGATATTAATAAATGAATCAGTATTAAAATTAATAATTTTAAAATTGCAAGTTTTAAATAATTTTTTTTTCATGATTTTAATTAAATGTGATATGTAATTGAATTAGATAATGTTTAATTATAGCAATCTTGTATACAAGCATATGATTAGCTGTCCACAACCAGATGTAAAAACAAGTAAAGAAACAGTCAGTCCCTAGAAATACCATACACCTATTTGAAATTTAATGGGAAGTCCATAAGTCATTTTAAAACCATAAAAGCGTTTATTAGTTTCATCGTAAGACAAATATTAAAAATTCTTACTAATTTATCCATTTAAAAATATTAAACAACAATAAAACATGAAATAAATGGATTCGTAAAATGTAATTACAAAATTACATATTTAAAACTTTTTATTCAAGTCAATAAAATTTTACGCACATGCAGCAATTACTTTCTCTCAGGATTAGTTGTAGTGCATTTACTGTTAAATGATTTAGTACCCTTGATTAATTATTTAAATTTTAAATAATTTTTAAATTTATTCTCTTAATTTTCTTATTTTTTAATGTTTTATATAATTAAACTCAAATATGAATAACTAAAGAAATTTTAATTTGTAATAATATAAATATAAAAGTTTATATAATTTGATGGTTTTTAATGTTAATTTAAATGTTAATGCTTTAATTAGCTTTTTATCACAAAATTTAATAATCAAAATATGCAATAAATGTATTTCTAAAATACAATGACAAATTAAGAACTTTTCATATAATTCAGTTAAATATATAAATAAATTTTGTAACTTAAGTATCGTACACAATTTTTTAATTATATATTACCTATGGTAATGATTCAATAAAATATAGGTATGATATAAAAAAAAAAAAAAAATTTCGTCGTTTATTAAAAAAATTTTTTTGTTTTTAATTTATAAAATATAATACACAATATTTTTTATAGTAAAATTCTTAGCCTTTTAAAAATATAAAAGTGTTAAATAAGAACGGAAATTGGAAATAGTTTATCAAATTTGAATTTTTTATCTGTATTAATTTCGAATATATGGTTTAAGGTCTTGGGAGTAGTGGGGGTGGTACGCAAACCGCTATTCCAATTCATCCAAAATTTCACGTTTACAAAACAAATAAGAAGAAACACCTGTGCCACAAAATGTAAGGTTCTATTTTCTTTGGTTTCGAAATTATACTAATAGGGCTCAATTCGATCAAAAACTTCTAGAATCTGAACTTATTCTCGACCAGAACTAATTCACATGGTACTTTCATTATTAATAGCCTAGAATTTAAATTTCATCAAAATAGCGTCATTAGTTTTTGAGCTATGGTGTTTTTATGATATATGTTTTTTAGTCCTTAAATTTTTTAATGGTACCAGAACTCTAAATCATCAAATCATGCTCATTTGGCCTAAAAAAGTTCCAGAATCCGAATCCATGGTCCGATCTCAACCGCATGCAATCCCCGCCATAGTCTCATTATTAGCCACACCACAAATTTCATAAAGGTAACAACCATTAGTTGTTGAGTTATCCTTATTTTTTTTATATGTTCGTTGGCCCTTAGAACAATTAAAAGGTCCTGAATCCGAGCCCATGGGCCGATTCAGCCATATGCAATCCCCGTCGTACTTTAAGTCCTAGTTACTTACAATTAAAATTTAATCAAGATAGCTAACTCTATTAGTTTTTGATTTATCGTGCCCACGGACGGACTGACATGGCTATATCGACTCAGGATGTCCAGCTGATCACAAATATATACACTTTTCAATATCTAGCTCGCTTCCTTTAGGTGGTTACAAACACCATACCTAATTTAATATACTCTTTTCCTATTTCATAGGTGTAAGGTATAAAAATCAGAAATATTAAATTCCGAAATTAGGTGTACTGCCCAATTTTAGAAAGTAAATAATTATATTTTAATATTATTTTGGTTTCCACATAAATATTTATAAATGTTTATAAAAAACTTTCTTTAAAGTATAAAACTCTTCTTGGTAATCCTTTTGTTTTGAATAAACGAAAGAGTTTTAAATTTATTACAGAATACAACCCCACATTGAATGTGATAAGAATAATTTATATTTTTAAAAGCTAGCTTCTCTCAAAATTCATTACTTCCTAACTTAGACCATAACTATAATATGTGCAATTATTCTTGCTTCCATTTTAATTTGCTTTTCATCTCTTTACAAAAAAATCATCTAATATTATAAATATTTTCTGGAAACGTTTAAATCCGATCTTATCTACTTATTATACAAACTGAACGATTTATTTTATAAAATTTCCAGATTTCTATTAAAAATTTTCAGATTTAATGAACTAAAAATTAGAACAATTTTGAACAGAAAAGTACCAGTTCTAAAACTAATAACACAGGTGCAGAGAAATACTCTTCTTATGGCTTCTTATAAATACTCTTCTAATCTTAGAGTTGACTTAGAGTTTTTTTATATGAAAATAACTATGTACATGATAAGGCTGGATATTTGAAACTTTGCCAAGAGTAGTTTAGTTTTATGGCCAAAGTTTGTGGAAAATTTAGGTCATATTTTATATGAACATTACTCTTTAAAGGCGGATGCTTGAAATTTTGTCAATAGGAGTTAACTTTGATAGCAAATGTCCAAATAAAATAAAGGTGGTGTAGTGGAAGAGTTTCGAAGATCTGTCTTTCAACTTATATTTTCTTTTGGACGAGATATGAAATGCTAACCGAATGATATAATGTCGATATTTCGGTCATACGAGTATCACAGAGTTGGCACAGTCTACTCTACTACACTCCTACTCGTTTTTAATATAATAGTTTTTAAAATTTGTCTATGCTCCCTTCTTTCCTTTAATTATTGATGAATGATAGTTTAAGCATTGCTATTTTAATCCAATCTCCCATTTTTGCTACATCAACATATACACCTGGATAATTAGGACGACCACAACCATATCCCCACGAAACAATACCATATAAAACTCCGTTAACAACCAAAGGACCACCAGAATCACCTTGACATGAATCTTTACCACCATTAACAACACCAGCACAAAACTCTGTATCACGAATTTTTGATCCATACGCTTTAATACAATCAGATTTATTGTAAATGTTTACAGCAACGGCTTGCAATTGTTCTGGGATATCATCACCATTTTCTTTAGTAAGGCCCCATCCTGAAACTGTAGCCGATTGTCCAAAATTAATTTTATTTGTATTTAATTCAATGGGTTTAGCTGTTGCGCCACTTATAATTTTTTTTTCCAACATCAAAACAGCAGTATCATTTTTATCATCTGTTTCAAATTTTTCTACTGCTATTAATTGACCACCGGAATTATGAAAAGACGAGCCAACCCGAACATTAAGATTTTTAGGTTCCATTGATTCAACGCAATGAGCTGCTGTTAGAATAAACCTTCCATTACCAATTATAGATCCACCGCAATTATGCTGTTCTTTAAATTGTACTGAAACTTCATAAGGATATTCAGTAATTTCAACTGGGCGTCCACCAATTATTCGCCCTTCAGATCTTTCTTCATGAGAACTTGCGCCAGACACAGTAGAATAAAGTGTTTGAACATTTTTAATAATATTTTAAATTGTAAAAATAAATAGATACTAACTGTGAAATGAAGTTTTACTGGGTTTTTAAACAAAAAAAGTGTTTCTTCTTGAATCATTTACTTGGAACTTTATTTTTAGTGGTTTAGTGGATTAAAATTCAATTTCTTTAAACAAAGGTACTTTAATTTTTTCAGATTAGAAGGAATTTTTTTTTGTAATTCCGTGAATTAAAAATTGATAATGTGTGCAATATTTGATAAAAATTTCAGATTTAGAGTAGAATTTTTTACCTTATTTGAACAAGAAGATTAAAATTTTTTGTAGGGAAATAAAATTTAGACGTTTTAATATTGATTTCAATTGGTTTTAATATTTAATAATTTGAAGGTTATTTATGAAAATGGGAATCTTGAAATATAAAAGAAAAACTATAATAAATGTAAAAAAATAAATATTTTCTAAATTTTTTTTTATAAAACATAAACATCATTTAATCTTAATTAAAAAGTGTAATGTGTTTGTGCTAACCGACCACAAAAAGAAATCAGATCTTATATCTTGAAGTTACACCAATAGAATAAATTACAAGTACTAGTAGGTACTAGTAATTCTATTTTTACACCTAATCAAAATATAATCAAATAAAGAGAGTTCAAATTCAATGAATTAAAATCTAAAGATAAGAAAAAGTCTAATCAATAATAACAAGTTTAAGTGCTTTAAGTTGTAAAATTTTTAAATTAACTTCTATTTGCACTGAAGTACAGTAAACAAAAAAAAAATTTGAAGAGTTTCAAAAACATTTAGAATTTAAAACTAAAAAATTAAGGTTAATGAACATGCTTTTTTTTTCTTTATTTATAAAAAAAATAATACAAGTAATTATAGGTAATTCATTACTTACAAATAATAGATTCTAATTTGAATCTTTATATTTTTAATGTATTTTAATTTTATGTAGCTTAATATAGTAATAATTTATAATTTTAAAATTTTAAACAATATCATATATCTGATTTCCATAGAGACCCTAGCCTTAACTGATTGGTCAAATAATTTATTATAAATCTTTTGAAGTTGTCAAATTTTATTTTTTAAATGTTTAATTTAATTTTTTTATTGGTATAAAAAATAATGTTATGCCTTTTACAAAGTAATATATAAGACAAATATTGTTTTTTTAGTTTTTTGTTTATACACTATGGCATACACTATGTATGCATAAACTATAGAAAAAAATAAGAGCGATGTAAAAATATTTCGGGGGTTTCTTGGCCAAATTTTGAAAAATATGAGTTTTAAAGAAAGATGTTGAATATTTTTTTTTTTTCCAAAAATTAACAACTTTGAACTACAATATCTCTAAAATGGCAGCACCGATCGTCATCAAATAAATGTTAAAATATTCTCCAGACAGTGATCTTAATTAAAAGATTGAATACATATATATCGAACAGATCGCTAGATATAACGGTTTTTATAAAATAGACTAAAATAATAAGGATAGTTTCAAATGTCCTTTTCGTCCTTAAAGGATAGTATGCGTCATTAAACCTATATATTTTTTGAAAGCTGGCAACACCAGTTATCTTTTAAATATAGTCATTTGGTCCTACGCGGATACTACTTAAACCTTAGAACCCCCATTTTAAGTTGTTAGAAATCTATGATTTTCCTGTTAAATGAAATCTGAAATTTCATGTCATGTGAGAGAAAAAAATTCAGTATTTTCTTTTTTAAATTATAATTTACAACTAGATAAGCGGACATATTTGCCACCATTTTTTTTTTTGAAAAATATGTCAAATGTGAAAGAGTCTCAATAATCAATATGGCAGCATTTTACATGATGGAAAATTAATAAAAATTTCGGAAAATATATTTAGAATGGCGTTTACTTGTATTGAATACATATAATTTAAAGAAAAATTATGAAAATCGGTTGGTAATTGGCCTGGCAATACGTATTCAATTTTTTTGATTAACAAATTAATTAAAAATGTATAAGACGTGTTCTTTTAAAATTATACAACAATGAAATTATGTGACTTCCTCATTTTTCCACATCTCCTGAGCGAAAATATAACATTCTAGCAGCTTTGCAAAAATCCTAACTACTTGGACATTTCCTTGAGAAATTTAACTCCTTTTTTGAATCGAAAAGGCCCCCATATGTATCGCTTTAAAAAATTTCACTCAAAATACATATGGGTATATGAAAATTTTTAACCAATTGGGATTCAAACCAAAATTTATTTGGTGCCGTAAACCAAAGAATGAACAATATGACAAAGTGTGATCATTAAAATAAAACATATTCCTAGTCTATTTTTTTTTTAAACTTTTCTAAAATCCATACACGAAACAAAAACTAAAAAAAAAATAAACAAAAAAAAAAAAAAAACTTTTGCAAAATTTTAGAATCGCAATATGGCGTTTTAATTAATTTAATTTTAGGAACCAAAACATAACGAACAAAAAAAAAATGTTTTAGATAAAATGTCCTTGTTCAGTGTTCACTAAATACTTAAAAACTAAAACTAAACTAAAATAAATACAACAAAAATATAAAACCACAATAAAAACCCATTATCATATTAAACAAAAAAATTCTTATACATATACTGTATATAAATGATAGATATATAGGAATTTATGTGTATGTTCATCAAATGTGTTTATTGTCATCCAGTGAACTCAGTTAACCTTCCTATACATGGCACGTCATTGTATCACCGATTATTATTAAATGTTTTTTGTCTGTTTTTTTTTTGTACACATCCGCATTGTATAAAAAAAAAACAACAACAACACTACAAAATACATAACAAAGTAAGTAAAGTGAATCCTTGAAAGCCCAGCTTACTCACGCTATATCTTTTAAGAATCAAGAGGAGTATCAATTTTTTCATGGATGACAGTATGTAAAAAAAAACAACAAAAACAGTTTTTGTTTGAGGTTAAAAACAATTTTTTTATTATATATATATATATATATTTTTTTTTAATTTTATTTTCCTTTGTCTTTTCTAGTATTTAGTATGTCCTTTATTATTTTTATAGAGTGACCATTTACATTTAATTTGTATACAAATAAATTTTTACCCAGAAAACATTAATCATAATTTACCAAGAAAACTTAGTTAAAAATTCAAATTTAATATTTTGAGATTTCTTATGAAAGATTACAGTGCTGTCACTACGTTGTTGTAGTATGTTAGGCGTAAATGTACATGATTTTTCTTTTATGAATGAATTAGTGAACAAATTTTAGTGATTAAAAAGCAACAATTTGATAAAATTACAAATTTTTAAACTTTTATATTATTTTTGTTTGCTCACAAATGTTAAAATTCTAAAACAACCATAAATGGCATAAATGACAATAAGAATTTAAATTTACAAAAACACGAATTAATTAAACTTTAACAAAATTTTAACACTTTAATTATTAATTAACATAAAAAAAATTATTTTCGTATATACTTTCCATCAATAAATTTAAATTGTTGTGCAAATTTTGATTTTTCAACTCCCTGTAAATAGAAGTTCTACCGTGCTAAGGAAAAATGTTGTAAGCGCCAAAAACGAATTTTTGGTATAATGGAATATTCGACATCAGATAAATGTCTCACAACTTTGTACTAAGAAAAAATCACATATATCTTTGCAAATTCATTTAAAACTAATAACTATAATGTCGCATCTATGTCTAAGCTTTAATAACCTAATAAATCTAGTATTGCTTAGCAAAAATGTCGTATGTCCAAATTAACTATGAACGCCTTATACTATCGTATCTCTAGTAAGTTCAAAATAAATATTTTTCTTTACTTAACATTTTTTTTTTTTACAAAAATTCAAAAATAATTCAACATAGCGATGCGCGAATGTGAAACACTAAAAGTTAAATTACCTAAAATCAAGAAAATGTAGAAACGACTTTCGTTCTTAGGACGACGTAGAGTAGATGTTTGTTACTACGTAGTAGAGGTTTTGAATAGATAAAAAGTAGTAGATTTTCGTCATATGTAGTAAATTGTCATACCTATGTAAAAATAGTAGGTTCAGGTTTTGGAGAGTGATATTGCTGATGGATATTGCTATTTTTGTCAAACTATATTTATTAAAATTTAAAAAAAAAGGTTTAAATTTTATTCAAACTAAAACTATTTTTAGTTAATTTATTGTTACTCTATTTACTAACCTTAATTTAATTATTGTGTTATAACTTACGATGATGAAGCACAAAAATTTTAAAATCTAGTTTTTAAATAGATTTTTAAAGGCGTGATAAAAAGCGACAATTAACAATGTTTAAGTTAAACTTTGTGGTCCAAAAAAAATCGAAAGCATTTGGAGAACAAAGATTAAAAATTTTGCAAGCTCATACTTTACTTTTGTTTTATAAACATATACAATATCATTTTTTTAAACTTGTCATTAAAACTTGCAATTTTGTTGTATGTAAATAAATAAATATACTGAACGTTTTCAACTATTTTATTTTAGCCCCATTTTAGTCTACCAATTTCGCTACAGTCATTTGTTTACAATTTTTTGCTTCTGCTTGTTAAAGTCCTTTCTTGTAAAAATTCAAATCTTATAAGATTACATTTTACAAAACTACAAGATTAGAAAATTCCAATTTCAAACTCTTAAATATTTTTTTGTACCGCATTTCAAAATTTAAACAACTGGTCACTTAATGGATAAAGTTCTTCTATAATAAATAATAAAAAAAGTAGAACGGAAAGTAAAGAAAATCGGGGAAAAAAAGGAATTGCATTTATTTTTTATATCTGTGGTTTTTGTTTTGTTTTTTTTTTTTGTTTTTTTAATAAAACGTTCAAAATGTCGTCTAGAGAATTTTCATCATCGAAGCAATGCCATCTGAAGTTCATTGCTAAAAATATAAATAAAATAAATAAAATCCAGATATTTTGGTTTAAATTTGTTGTTGTTTGTTGTTTTGTTGACATTTATTTTAATTTTTTTTGTTATTGTCATTTATGTCCTTTGTCCTTGTTGACTTTTCATTCTTTTTTTTTGTATTTTGAATTGTTGTGCATGCAAACATTTTTCTTTGTTTTTTTTTTCAGTAGTGACATCTTTGGTATTTTTTTTTTAATGGAATTGTAATGGATTTAAATTGTTTTATTTTGAAATAAAGAAAACAAAAATATTTGACTGATTGTTTAGAATTTTTCTTTTAATTTTAGTTAAGTGTAAAAATATAATAATAAAAAAAACATGATTGAGTTTATTACATAAAAGAATGTTGTTATTTTTAGTTAGTATATCTATAAAATTTTAATTAATGCAGAATACTGATTTAAAAATTCAGTAATTGTTTTTATATTGCATATTTTTAGGAGGATTAATTTTTATGAATTGTTAAAAATTTTATTTTGGCATATTAATATTAGAAAAATTTATATTTAATTTGTTATGTTTTGGTTTTTTTAGAAAATATAATTTTGAATCAAACACAGGTGTATTTAATAAAAAAGTAAAAAAATACTAGTCTTATATTCACAAAAGTTTCAAACGTTAATTTGAAACTACTGTGAAGAAAATTGGTGACAGTGAACAACCCTGTTTTACTTATGTATTGGTATCTTAGAAGAAAAGTGTAGGATTTAAGAACAAAAGAATCTAAAAATTCTTTGAACCAACGTTTAAAAGAACCCCAGATTGAATTAATTTTTTCTAAATTTTTTTTAACAATCAATTAAAAAAAAAAAAGGGAATTTAAAATGCACTAATAAGACTTTAATTAAGGTAATTATAAGGGTAAGTTAAGATTATCTAAGCTATTATTAAAAAAATAGGATTTGAAGACATGTATAGGATTAGGATTTATATAAGCGAAAACCTTTATTTTCAGTTAGTATAAGATTATTGTTAACACTTTCAGATCTTTCAGCATGCGGATGGAACGAATATTTTTCGATATCATGGTCATTATTTGGAACGAATATTTTCCATTATCATGGTCAAATTATTGACTCAGCGATATTTTAGATATCAAAAACCTACATTATTAACTTGTGAAACATCGGAATTAGCTTCTGAAGTTTTAGAAATAGAATAATAAATAATACATTTTTAATAAATGACAATAAAAATGTTCGTTTAAGTGAGGGTCTAGCCTTGGGTTTAAGTAAATATTTACGGTGAGCCAAGATGATTTAGTAAGCTTAAAAAAATATTTTTAAATAAAAATTCTCTGGAAATTAACTGTCCTGATATACTTCCCTAACTCTTAATCGATTTCTAGAAAGATCTTTTTTGGAATATTTTAGACTATAGGTACCTCTAACTACGGGAAATGGATTTAGAATGCAATAAATAAATATTGTTGTTGAATCAGATTGTTTTTGGTATTAAGATATTCAGAAACAAAACTTTTCAGAACTAGAACGCACTTTTCGATGCATATCTGTTATTAAATGTTAGCTGTCATATGTCCAAAAAGTTTCGTTATATCTTTTAATTAATTTAATATTGAATGGCTAAAAGTTTATAAAAATTTTTTTAAAATCAATATTAAATTATACCCATCGGCTTAAGAACAGAACACTTAAGAAATAAATAGATTTGTATTTATTCAATTACTTATATACACTTAAGAACTTTCTAGAATATCGATTATTTTTTCCATATTCTAGACAGAGTTCCTGATTTTTTTTTTTTCAAAGCAATTCTATTTTTAGTTATCATGGGTACTTTATCCCATTATTTAAGAATTCTCAATTTCTTTTAATGTCTAAGCATATTTTTCTTGGGATCTTTTTATAGGAATTAAAATAAGAATAACAAGTAACTAAAAATTGGAAAACAAGCAACTATATGATAATAACATATAGATTTTAATTATAGATTTTATTATAGAATTAAATTATTTTACATTACTGCGGAGCTTAAATTAATTATTAGTAACTACAATTAGCGAAATTGGAAACTTAATCTTTTTTAAACGAAT
This sequence comes from Dolichopus griseipennis, assembly GCA_963082915.1. NCBI lineage: Eukaryota > Metazoa > Arthropoda > Insecta > Diptera > Dolichopodidae > Dolichopus > Dolichopus griseipennis. The sequence continues at coordinate 76,475,175 of OY720443.1, forward strand.
CCCATAAGCAGAGTTACAATACCATTAAATCAATAATCTTATGCTTGCTAAAGGTTTTGCACTCCAAAACTAATCTTTAGCAAATCAAATTTAACGTTTGATAAAAACATACGCAAAAATTAAAAAGTTCAATTTAATTTGCAAAGGTTTGGATTTGCAAAAGGTTGGTTTTGATTTGCAAATGGTTGATTTTGGAGTGCAAAGCCTGTAAAATTAATTTCAACATAATTAAACTTTTATTTAAAAATAAATTATTTGAAAATTCATTTAAACTTAAAACATTTCAAGATAAATAAAATCACCATTTCCATAATATATTTAAGGGTTTTCTACTTTCTTTTCAATATTTATTTTGCCAAAGTTATTAAATTCAAAGCAATCATTTGAAGTGTGCTTGACCACTTACTCAATATATATATATATAAAAAAAAATAACACTTCACTTTAACAAATATATCATTATAAATGCCACCAAACTTTAAACAAGTTGCAGTTTTCTAAATATAAAAAGGGTTATCATTCTTTTCAATATGAAACTTATCACAACACCAAATTATTGACTCAGCAAATAAACTTCTAAAATATATCCACAATACAATATTTTTCCATCAATTTTATACTTTATCAAAAAAAAAAAAAAACTGTCACTTATTTAATTTTAATTCCAAAAAAAAACAACAAAATCTTCAACAGGGGTAGATTTTCATCATTGCAATTATTTATCATTTTTCCAAAGGAAAATTTCATACAAAAAAAGCAACAACAACTAAAAAAAAACTGAAATCCAATTTTAATTTCTAGTTTCTATTTAACAATCATTATGATGACTAATCTAGATTTAACATTTCATATCCTTCAAGTGAAAAAATTAAATAATTTTACAATATTTGTTGGATCCACCCCATATCCAATTAAACAATATACCCTTTCAATATTTGTACACAGTAGTCGAATTAATGATTATTATTTTGCAACCCAACTGTTTTTCCCCACCCACAAAATCAAATATTATAAAATAAAATTTTTTTGTTTAATTTTGGTAAATGAAACGTTGGTCGTTCTCATTCTCAATATTTGGTAGTGTGGCAGCTTCATAATCAATCCAATAATCGTAAATTTTCTCAATTCAAACTAAATTTTTCAGAATTTTCACAGTATCAGAATCCAAATACAACCCTTCCTTTCAACTTATTTTGAATATATTGGAATGCTTTATTTGATGACACGAAAAGATTTTTTTCTTAATTTTAAATTTCATATGGATTAAAAAAAAAAAACCATTCCACCCTCTACGATTTTTTAATTTCACCCCTTTCATTAATTTGTGTTTTTTTCTTTACTTATTGGGTTTTTTAGACAATATTTTGCCAACACCACAGATTTGAATGAATTTGACTTTTACTGCAATTTCATGGACTTGAAAAAATCCCAAAATTTCAACAAAATAAATAGAAAGAAATGAAATTACATTAAATTTTCATTGTAGTCTAATGTCAGTTAGACAAGTGGGTGGGGGATGAATTTTCTAATTAATGAAAAAAAAATGTGTTTTAAGGCGATCTAAAAGTCAATTGAAACACTTTAAGGAATATTTAAAAATGTAAAAAAGTTTAACAACCCCAGATATTTATATTATTACCCTACCCCATATACATAAGTTTAACAACCCCATTCTTATCAGTGTGTTAAGAGAGTGTGAAAATTAAATTTTAAATTTTGGTGAAAGTTTCAAAACTAAGTCTGGATAGAAATAAAAAGAAGTTTATTGGGAGGTTTGTTGGGAAATCGATTTAATCTGTTTTTTTTATGTTTAATAAATTAACATTTTAAAAAAGTATTAAATTAAATTAAATATTGGAATTTTATATAGTAAAAGTTTTACATTTTTAATATGATATGGAAACGAATCAGACGATGGGATATTTTATAATTTTTTGATTTTATATTATAAGAATCATATGGTGTCTATTTAAAGATACCAACATGATATAAAATAGAAATAGAAGGAGTTGAAATTCAATTATCTGGCATTGATTTTAATCATATTATTAGTTTAAATGATTTTTCAAATTTCAAAATAAGTTTAAAGATTTGATAGTAATTAAATTCATTAAATGGATGAAACGATTAATTGAAGCAATATTCAGTAAAAACTGTTGGTTGTAAGAATGATTCATGCTGTAAATTACGCATTTGTTTATAGTTAAGAGTTGAAATGAGCGGCGTAACTTGTTACCCGAATATTTGATTTTTACCACACATGTTAAAATGTTCGGCGGAATTTCAGTTTTTTTTTCATGATTCAAAATGGATAGAAATGCGTTTAGTTCCGCTGTTATTTATAATGCAGCCAAAGTAGCGGGTGATGTAGGTTATTGGTGTTAATGGTCAATGCTTTCGTCTTCTCGGCATTTATTTCAAGACCCACACTTTGAACTAATGTTTCTAAATGGTCTATTTTAGCTTGCATCTATGTATGTGATTGTGATAGCAAGCAGATTGCATCGGCAAAATCTAGATCTTCTAATTGCCTGAAGGGATTCCATGTTTTTCTAGTAATTTTGAGACTGATCATCTTGCACTACAGTGAAGAAAATTGGTGACAGAGGACAATAATGTTTTACTCCTATGTTGGTAATGAATGGTTCGCTGGTATTACCATTGTGGAGTACTGAGAGTTGTGTCACTTCCTACATGTTCTGAATTAATTCTAATAATTTTTCCGGCACATTTCAATTTCTAAGTGCTTTTCATATATAATACTTTCTTAAAATCGTTGAAAGAGAGATATAATGAAGCTGCTAATTGTATTAGTTGTTCAACAATGATTCTGAGCGTATTAACCTGATCTATGTATCTTCTATGGTTCTCTAGATTCTCCTGTAGCCTTATTTGTATTAGTTACCATTGTATTAGTTAGAAAATGTTGGAACTAATTTAAAATTTTCGTAAAATATCAAAAATTTTCTGGACGAGTCTGTCTCCAATTAAAATATTACTGCCCGTTGCAGTTAAAAGATGTTATTCATATTGCATGCTATAATTGATTGAGAGGCTTGGAAATCGTTAATGGAAATTAATAATAATGATAATAATAAAAATAATAATAGTTAGGTTTAGTTACGCTTCACCAGTTAGGCTTACGTAAATTTTATACTCTATTAGCAATCAAGGTTTTTTGACCTAGGAGCCAATAGATGTGTATATATTTGTGTTTTAATTCTATTCTTTTCTTTTTGACATATTCTTCCATTTTAGTTTGACATTTAATGTCATTCCTAAGTATTTGGCCTTGTTTTCATGAGGAATATGTACCCTATTCTATTTTACGACTGCAAGATTTTGAATAGGTTTATTTTTGAAATAAATATGCACTAATTTAATTCAATTTTCAATGTTTTTAGTTAATTTAATTTAATTTTCCACCTTTTGGTGCATAGCTGAAATTTGCTCCTACTGACGTTATTGCAGTATCGTCAGCTGCAGTTATTTCTTAAAATGGTGAAAAGTCACTAGTGTATGCAAGTATAATATTGGACCCAAGATAATTCCTTGAGGCACAGCCTTAATTCTAAACAGTCTGTTTAATATGGTGAAAGTACATCTACATATTTATTTTAGGTATTAATTGCCACAACTTACAAATTAAGCCTTCATGCGAAACTTTATTAAATACACTGGAAGATTAAACGATTCTTAAAAGATTTCAAACTCTTTTAATATGAAATTCATATATCTAAATAAAGTTTGATCTTATCATATTAAGATTACAAAAATTAACTCTTATAAGTTCTTCGATCCTTTTTATGTTATAAACCACCATATCAACCCTAGAAAACTATCCACTTCTATTAATTACAAAACTAAACTAATAAATCTGTTTCTTCTTATCCCATTTTTTTTTTTGCATACTTTTTTATTATATTTTATAACAAACAGTTCTTCTTGTAATCTTTTATTCAAAATTAATATTTTTTAACCACTTTACAAAAAAAAAAAATTTTTAATCATAATAATAAATTAAACAACACAAAAACCTAACTTTTTTTAATAAATATACAATATTTTACACACCATAGATAATTTCTTTTAAAAAAACTTCAAATCCAAACCCAAAAAAACCATAATATAAATATGAAATATACAAATAAAACAAGTTCAAACATATAAATGAAAAATGAAAATTCCAAAAAAAAAAAAATAAAATTAAAAATTTCATTTTCATAAACCTTCCCAAACATCCAACACTCCAACTTACACTAATATTGAATTTACCAAATTCAAAAATGAGGGTAAAAACACTTTTATACTTGTTTGCAACACTTTTAATTTAAAAACCACTGACATTTCCAAGTTTCATTTCTTGGGTGCATGACACTTTCCTGAAGGATAAAATCCCGGACGAAAAAATCCCGAAAAAAAAAATTTCCAATTTATATTTTGTGGAAAAAATCCCAAATGTTACAAAATCCTAAAAAAAATCCTAAAAACAAAAAATTCCTAATTCGGAGAAAAACTAATTCTGTGAGATTTTAGAGTTCGTTTAAAAATCAGTATCTCTATAATTTGTTTAGACCGGGTTTGAAAGCTGTAATCCCCACTATTTTAAGATTGTATTGGTCATAAGAAAAAATAAAATTGATGAGATTTTAGAGTTCGTTTCAAAAACAGGATGTCTTTAATTTGTTAAGGGAGTTTTGAAACCTGTAACCTCCTGTATTATAAGATTTTTATTATTAAAACATACATGTATGCAAAAATCAATTTTCTTTTCCTAGATTGATTTTCGGGATTTTTTTCGTTCAGGATACTTTTTTCAGTAAAGCGCCATAGACCCTTTTTTTTCTTCTATTCTATTTTCCATCCTTTTCTATTTTTACTATTAAAATTTTTCTTTGAAACTTTTTTGAACTAATATAATATATTTGAATGTATATAAATCCCAAATTTTTAATTCAGGACACACCAAAATAAAGAACACGTTGTTTCACATTGTATATGTATTATACAATACAATATAATAATCACAAAAAATTGGAATGAAATGCTCTCATATGCCCTTTCTTATACATAAGTTTTCCCTAACATAAGTTTTTGTACACTTCCCAAAATCCCACATCAAAAATACAAAAACAAAATTTACTGCATTCTGTATTCTACTGTATTCTAATGAATACTTTATTGCGGTATCTTATACAAGAGCAACCAACAAATGATCCAAAGTAAAGTGTAATATCCCAACACAATATATACTAGAATAAAATCCATCATCATTCTCAGAAAATATAAAATGGATAGCAACTACTCGTATACATACACTAATAAAATAAAAGTAGTACAGTATATAGCAAAAACTTATTACACTTATTACACATACATGCACACATATATACACTCGGGATAAACTTTGTAATTATTCTAGACAATATTGCAACAAAAGGCCAAATCCTTAATTTTCCCACTTTTCTTTTCATTTCAAAATTTTTTTATTTTTTTTCATTTTTTCCTTTTTTTTTTTTTGGGTTTATATAAGTGTGAGTGTGAGTTTTATTAATGAATGAAAAAAAATATTTTCAAGTTTAAAAGAATTTTTTTTTTGGCACTCCCTTTTAATATTTCAAAAATATAAAAATCATAAATAACGATGCATTATTTATTCGTTCCGTATATACTAAAAAAATTTTCTATTTTAAATCCAACAGGACACAAAAAAACAACAATAACAAAACAAAAGCAAGGAGTTGAATTGAACCGTAATGTTAAACAATTTTCAAACCACCCTCATTTATTTTCACTCACTCACTTACTATTTATATTTTTTGCATTTTTAATTCAAGGAATTTTTGTGGAAGGGTGCGATTAGGTTTTGTCTTATACATTTTATGTATACCTTATGGCATTGTGTTGCATGAACAAAATATTATGTTGGAATTTTGTACAACAAGGGGTTTAAAATTGTAATAACGTTTTGTTAAATATCCTGTTGGAATATCCTGCATATTCAATGATACAAAAAAGATTTTTGATAAATGTTTTTTGGTTTAATTTTAGTTTGGATCAGATAACAGTAATATGTAACTATTGGGTCGGCCTGTTATATGTCTGTAGAGTATAGTGTTACTAGAGCGCTTTTATATATCTAAATCTAATTTTAAATTCCTAATGAATAGCGCCGGTTTAACGGTTTTAGGATCATGGTGGTGCAGTATCGATTGGAATTATATCAAAGCTTTCTTAATAATTTATATAACCGTTCTTTTTTATTTAAACTTTAATTTTCTTTTAAAATCCCTCAGATTCTTATTACTCGGAGTAACGGCTGGGTGGAGCAGGGGTTATAGTCCCAACCTTTTATTCGAAAGACCCCGGTTCGATTCCTGATGAAAAAAAAAATGGGGTTTTGGAAATCGACTCAGCTACCATTCGTCATTGGGTTCAAATTAATTGCAAATCAAATTAATAAAATGCCATTAATATAAAAATATTAATAAATGTAAAATATAAATTAATTAATACTTTATAATCTTATGTAAAATTATTACAATATATAACGAATAGAATTCTATATATGTACAGAAAGTTTTCTACCTTTCTACATGTTATAATGCCTAGTACTATCTCATGTTAAAATTGTATGTGGAATTCACTAAGATCAATTTTAATTATTATATTATACACTTATTATGTGTATATCCCTTATTCTAACATGTACTCATGGTATAGGCAGGCTTATTAGCTTAGCAGTTAATTAGAACAATTAGCACTAATAAACACAGTTTTCTTGATACATTGCATTAATAGCTGTCATATCGGTAACTTACAGCTTTTTGTTGAATAACTTATTGAACACCTAATGTAGTGTTAAGTTTAACTTGTCCAAGTGGTCGTTGAAAACTACAAAAAACTTAAAATTAGTATAAATATTTCCAAGGGATTAGTTTTTTGAAAACTTTAATGATCTCAATTTTAATTTAAAATCAGTTTATTGCAAATTCCTAAATTTCCCAAATCGACTTTTTAAATTTAACTGTAAATCGTGCACTTGATAGTTCTATAATTGGCATTTTAATGTATTCCTTCAGAGAGTGTTTAGATTTACAATAGGCTGTATTTCATATTTAGTTTATTTTTTCCAAATATAAATAGTATTGGAGTATAAATAGTATTAATGTATTGAATATTCATTATCCAACGATTCCTTAATTTATTTTGCGAACAAGTATTTGACTATTCATTCAAAATATGTTGCCGAGACCTGATATAGACAAAATTATATTCTATTTCTAATATTGTTTTTCTCAAAAATAAAGGTTTTCAACATCTCTTTCTCTTTCTTCTAAAAATGCTCGCAATCATATTCATTCTATTTCTCTCTCTTCACCGCACTTGTTCTCTTTGATTTCCTATATGTTTCTGTCTCTGTTACTGCCTCTTTCATTCACTTTTATTTTTGTAATTTTAAATTTTTTCATTCATTTATTCATTAAATTCATGAGTCTTCCTCCCACCTTTTTTTTTTTTTTAATTAGAACTTAGAAAGTGTTTGTAATATGCAATTTTTTCATCATCAAATACCACCCTATATTTAACCTTGAGAATTATACATATACGTATACATAATAGAGATCTGCACAAATATATTCCTTTATTAAAATTATCGAATATATTCAAATACTATACTCTAATTCAATACATTCGTTTTCAAAGCTTTAAATATGGTACATACTCAAACTACAACTTAACTCATTTTAATCTATTCGTTTTATTTCAAATAACAAATCGAAAAGCTTTTTTTTTCATAAATACTTTAATGTCTTGAAAATCAAATTTCAATTCTTCCAAATCTTTTAAAATACACCAAGTATACCGAGTACTCTAAATATAATGACAAAGAAAAAGAAAAAAAGAAAACAAAAAGAAGATAAAAAAACAAAAAAAGCAGTGACAAAACAAACAAAGCTACATATTACTCATCGATATGATACATACTGGTTATACGTAGTACATATTAAAATTTTTTTTATTATATTTGGTGTACTCGGTATATAAATACAAGTATAATAAATATTCTATTTTCGTGTACACATAATAAATCAAATACATATTCATTCTATTCTACAATAATTTTGTATTTCATTTACTCTATTCTATAATCATTTGTAATGAATGCATTTGGTTTGAAAGCTTTCAAAACCGAATATGAAAAGTTTTACTTATTATAGAATGATTTGAAAGCGCTTTTGAATACAATTGTGCAGATGTCTAATACATAATACATATTGCTATGTGGTTTAGACTTTTTATTTTGGAAATATGTACCTATACATGTATTTTATTGTTGGAACATGAATTGTCAGGATAGAAAAAAAAACAAAAAAAAAATTAAGGATTTCTTGTTTTTATTCGATAATAATAATTATAATAAAAATATGCTTTACATTTATATACATTCATACACAACGACATTCACAACGACATATGTATGTATAAAAAAATTTAATTTTTTGCTATAAAGTGCAAAACCTTAATGTAAAGTAAAAAAAAAAAAAAAACCTTGTAAAATGTTGTAAAGCCGTAAAAACGTTTAATCCTTAACCATCATTTTACATTTTATGCGTGTTAAAAAAATACAAAGAAATTTGTTTTCTATCTCTTTCTTTCATAATAGATGAAAAAAAAAAATAGAAGATGGATTATTAGAAAAAATTTTTTTTGTTTTTTATATTTTTGAATTTTTTTTGAAAAATTTATCGAAATGAGGGGGGGGGTTCATAACATCCTTCTATATATGTTCTATTGTTATGTAGAATAAGTTCTAGAATAAAAATGTATCTAAGGATGTTCGTATGTACTTACATGTAGATATATACAGAGTAGCTTAAGATACGGATTTATTACAAAAAATAAAAAAAATAAATTGTACAAAAGGGTGTTTTATACATATATATATTATATTCCTTTACTTTTATTATTATTATCCTGACAATATTACAAGTGACTATAAATATAATAATAAATTTTTTTACATATTTTATTTTATTATTATGAAACGAAGGTGTTATAAGTCGTATGTAATAATATATTTTTTTTATTTTGCATTTGAAAATTGTTCTTTTTGATTCAGTTTGGCATTTTTTTTTTATTTTTGGTTTTAATACTGAATTTAAAATAGTGATGGTGTGATGATGACTCATACTTTACACTAGGGTTAACTACAGGAATGGGTTCCCCGAACGGGATAGCGATGCGTATTATGTTGTTGCTTCCTGTTAACAACACTCAGCCTCTCGCTATTCAATTCCTACTCTCACCTTCACGTGGTGGAACCTGTTAACCTGAGTAACCAGTATGAAAGATTGGGTAACCAACCCCAGTGTAGTAACCTGGTCAGGGACCGACGAGAGAGGAAGAAGGTGCTGCCTTGTATCTTTTACTATGGGATTGGTTTCCCAAAGGCTAGAAGACGAAAACTTCGATATCAAATGACCTGGTCCTCCAGGTTGGGGGTCGATCGTTGGTTTAACAGGCCACATCGTAAAGCAACATTGTTACGAGAAACACAACTCAGCCTCGGATAACAGAATTTGAACAAACGGCACGAATCTCGGCACGAAAAAGGAAAAATGATTTGATACTAGGCACATGGAATATTAGAACTATGCTACGGGCAGGTATGATGCACGAAATCGCTCAGCAACAGCATGACTATAAAATTGACATCTTGGCGCTGCAAGAAATTAGATGGAAAGGAAATGGTGCTATACATAAGAGAAATTTCTCTTTATACTTTAGTGGAAACGTCAATAGAAGTGGTCTATATGGAACAGGCTTTATGATTACAAAGCGCCTAAAAGAAACGGTACTAGGTTTTACACCAGTTACTGACCGTATATGCCTTCTAAGAATTAAGGGAAAATTCAATAATATTACTTTAATATCCGCATACGCACCAACAGAAGAAGCGGATGAAACAGAGAAAGACATATTTTACAACGACTTAGAACAAATATGTAGCAGCGTCGGTAGTTATGATACAACGATCATTCTTGGGGATTTCAACGCCAAAATAGGTAAAGAAACGTTCACAGAAAACATAGCAGGAAAACACTCTCTGCATCATGTCACATCACAAAATGGATTAAAATTATGCGAATTTGCAAATAGCACAAATATGTATATAAGTAGTACACATTTTCCACACAAAGACATACACAAAGGTACGTGGAAAGTACCAGGATCACAAAGGGTTAACCAAATTGACCATATACTTATAAATAAAAGAAGGCTCTCAACCATAATTGACTCGCATACATGCAGAGGGGCAAATGTCGATAGCGATCATTATCTGGTTAAAACAATCCTACGCCAGAGGATCTCCAACGTTGCAAAAAACCGAGGATTAAAAAGAATAAAGTGGAACGATGAAAAATTAAAAGACATAGGAAATCTAGCGGCATACCAACGCAAAATCGCATCAGTAATAAGAGAAAGCCAGGCAGAACAAACGACGAACAGTATTGAGAGCAATTGGCAAATTTTAGAAAAGGCAATAACACAAGCAGCAACCGAATGTATTGGTCAAAAGCAAGTTGCTAGAAATGCGGAATGGTTTGACGAAGATTGTAAAAGAGCGATTGAAAGAAAGAATAACGCAAGGCAAAAATGTCTAGAAAGAAACACTAGGAGTAATAGAAATGCTTACATTGAATTAAGAAAAGAAGCCACAAAACTCTGCAGAAGGAAGAAAAAATTACACCTTAAAGCTAAAGTGGAGAGCATAGCTGAGAACTTTCATCGAAATGATATGAGGAAATTCTTTAACGGCATTAAACAGCAAAAAAACGGCTTCCAACCGAAACTAATAAACTGCAAAGATAAAACCGGCGCCACCCTTGCAGAAGAAGAATCAATAGTCACTCGTTGGAGAGAATACTTTTCAGAGCTACTTAATACGCAGGAAGGGGATACAAGCAATATTGTAACACCAAGAAACATCAGTGAGCAAACTGAGCAACAACGTTACTTAATTGAAGCTCCATCGTTAGATGAAGTAAAAGACGCCATACAAAATCTTAAAAACTATAAAGCCCCCGGCGAAGATGGAATAACAGCCGAATTGATAAAAAAAATTGGTGAGGAAAACATTCTAACGCTGCACCAGCTGATGGAACAAATATGGCAGGAGGAATGTATGCCAACAGGATGGCTTACGGGCTTAATAGTACCCATCCATAAAAAAGGTGACAAACTGAATTGTGAGAACTACCGCGGAATTACATTACTGAATGTATGCTACAAGGTGCTTTCAATTATTCTCTCGAAAAAATTAAAGGAAAAAGCTGAGCTAATATTGGATGAATATCAGTGTGGATTTAGACCAAACCGGTCAACAACTGATCAAGTGTTCCTACTAAAGCAAACTATAGATAAATGCTATGAATTCAACACAGATTTACACCTACTGTTTTTGGATTTTAAACAGGCGTTCGACTGCATTGAAAGAAGCAAAATTCCAAACTCTTTGCATAACTTGGGTATACCGACGAAACTAATAAATCTCACCATGATGACACTAAACAATACCATGGGTAAGGTCTTATTACAGCGAAATATATCCGAGTCTTTTAGAATTAAATCAGGAGTAAGACAGGGAGATACACTATCGACAACAATCTTCAACTTGATGCTACATCATGCGGTCAGAGATCTATATAGAGGAGGTCACATATTCTGCAGATCAGAATTGTTTTATGCGTATGCTGATGATATAGTAATAATATCAAAAAACAAGAACGATATGATGCGCATGTTCACATCCATAGAAGGAGCTGCAAAAACTATTGGACTGCGAATAAACCAACCAAAAACACAATATCTGAAGGTATCAAGAAGAGAAAGCAGAAGACAACCCGAAAGCATTACCATCGGGGATTACCAATTTCAAGGTACTGCAAGTTTTAAGTATTTGGGTGTGATAATAAAAAATGACAACAGTATGCAAGATTGTATAACTGACAGATTAGTGGCTGCAAACAAATGCTACTACGCGCATCTCAAATTATTTAAATCTAGATTACTCACCAGAAAATCCAAGCTCAGTATATACAAAACAACCGTGCGACCAGTACTTACTTACGGTTGTGAAGCTTGGACCCCTACGGTCACTGAAGAGAAAAGTTTGCGAGTATTTGAACGCAAAATATTAAGAAAAATCTACGGGCCTAGAATAACAGAGGACGGGGAATATTTTCAAAGGTCAAATGAAGAGCTGGACCGTATAATCGAGGGGAAAGATGTAGTCAGGTTCTACAAAGCGCAACGCATTCGGTGGGCTGGACATATAATGAGGATGGAAGAAACACGGCCCCAGAAACAAATACTTCAGTATCGCCCACTTATAAATCGACCACAGGGAAGACCTCGTCTGAGATGGCTGGACAGTGTAGAAAAAGATTTACTAACACTAAATGTACAAAACTGGAAGATAAAAGCAAGAGACAGAAATATCTGGAGACTAGTTGTGCAAGAGGCTCAAGCTCACCCCGAGCTGTAACGCCAGTTGATGATGATGATGATTAACTACAGGAATTATTAAAAAAAAAATTTCTTAACAGATGCATATAATATGAATTTTGATTGGAAATTTTGATGGTGAAAATAATATTTAGAAAATATTTTAATATTTTTAAAATTAGATCTAAGCTAATTCCAGGCTTGGAAATGTCTTTTGAGGGAAAATTTTAATATAGTAGAATCGAAAGAGTATAAGCTAAGGCTTATAAAACTAGTGCCGCGAAGCGATCAAAATTTGAGCGATTGTGACACTCAAGTTATTATTTATATTTATAAACAATTGAGCCGTGACCGGCTTCATTTTGTGACCGAAGAAGCCGATTATTATGCATAATGATCTGACATATAGAGCTAAAAATAAAAACTAAACTTAACATTATTAAAGCCTTTGATCGAGCTAAGCATTTTTGAAGTCTATATAGATTTAAATATGTCAACTTTGTTTCATTAAACGAATTTTGAAAGTTTTGTGTAAATAAACTTTGTTTAAACTTTGTAAACTTTATGTAAATTTTGTTTTATTAAACTCGAAAGTTATGTCTAACTTATTTGATACCATTATAAACTTCCAAAAAGTGAGATTGAAAAGTGAAAGTGTATAAAAATTTTTAAATATGAATTGATGGTAAAAGTTGTATATATCTAAATCAGAATAGTTTTCTACTTCGTATGATATTTATTTGTTTACTTTTACTCCATGTCACCGAGGTCTCGGTTATATGCGATTTTCAGTATTTTTTTTTGAAGTTTTTTGGGTTTTTCCTAGTTGCGTGGACCTGCTCTCATCTGCTTCCTGAGGATACTATATCTAGGGTTATTCTGGTTCTTTTGTCTGGATGTTTTCTGAAAGTGTGGATTATCCAATTCAACTTTCATCGTTTGATTTGGCACATTATAGTACTAGCACGAGTTTTTAGGGGTACTTGTTAGTGATGGTATTTGGTAAGAATATTCTATAAATTCATCTTTTATACTTTTTGGTAAATACTATGATGTTTCTGCTTGGTGGTTTTAGTATACTCATCCAATTTTTCAATTTAAATGAATTTAAATTACAGTTATTCAACGCTATGAAAGTTAAGTCGAGCTTGAAAAATATAATTTAAGCCATGGTAATATAAGATCTAAGCAATTTTTATAGTTTATATTCAGATTTACAAACTATATTTACAATGATTCAATCGAATATACAAAGATTTACATTGATCCTTTGGAATTTTTTTTAATTTAAAAAAAAAAAAATGCCTTCTGTTTACTTTATTGTATAATTTGGCAACCCCAAAAAACTTTTATTTACTCCAAATTTTACATGATTGTCTCAATATTTTTCAAATAAAAAACAATAAAGTTTAAATTTAAAAATTAAAAACAAAAAAACAAATAACAACAAAATAAAAGATGTAACAATTGTATATTTTTTTTTTCATTCTGCATCATTTCACACCCCATCTTAACCTCCACGTTATAAATTATTATATTGTATAGTGAATGTTTGTTTTTTAAGCCCACAATAATGATGGGGTAAATAACTATTTTGTAATAAAAAATATATACTGGCTACAAATTCTAATAAAAAACAAAATGTACCGTTATTTTGTCCTTTTTTTTTCATGTATACGTATTTGTTTAAATTACTTTAAAATTTCAAGTATAAAAATTAAAAAAATAAAAAAAAAAAAAAACAGTTTTAAAATGTCACCCCATATTGAATAAAAATTTAAAAAAAAACCCCTTTTTGATTTCAATTCCATAAAATTAAGCATGTAAAAGCAACTAAAAGGGAGGCAATTTTTAAAATCAGGGAGTCTGTTTTTATTAAACTCAAAAAAAAAAAACTTAATGACTTAAAAGTTTCATTGTCTAAAATGATTACAATTTTTTGTTTTTTAATACTATATTATTATCTTGCACAATTTAAACAAGTGTAAGGAAGTGATATCCATTGAAAATAATTTCAAGCTCATAAAAAACCAAAATGAAATGAATGGGAGTCAGAATAAAATAATGAGATCTAAAGCCTAGGTATAAAAAAATAAAAAAAAAAGCTGTAACGAAACGCATTCATGTTCCACCAACCGAATAACAAACAAACAAAATAAAAATTAGAAATTGTATACAATAAAATGCAACATTCAATACATTCAAAATCATTCTTATATTAGTATTGAGTCATAGTCACATAGAGGGATGAATTAAATGAATGACAGTTTACAAGAATATAAATAAATGTTAGACAGGTTGAAAAATGACAGAAAATTTATGGTTGAGATTTTCTTTAAAAAAAAAAAAAAAATTAAAATCAAAAAGAAAAACGATTTTCCAAAAAAAAAAAAACAAAATTTGATTAAAAAATTTCCATTTAAAAAAAAATACAACAAAAATAAAGAATGCAAGCAGAGCAGGATGTTAATCTTAGGACGAAGCATAATTTTAAATAATGGGGTGCATAAAATTAAAATCAAATATAATATATACAATAAAATTCAATACAATAGGATTGTTTACTTGGTTTGGGGATGGGGGCGCCATTTAATAACATAAGGGTGTACACATAATATATTTCTAATATGTTTGAATTTACAATAAATTAAAAATATTTGGAATTAATTCAGGAAAAAGAAAAAACAAAATTAAAATAAAATATTTTGTGATGAAATTAAAAAAGAAAGAAAAGATAAATGGAGATACAAAATGATGTCTATTGTATGTAAATATATTAAATTAAAAATTTGATTATATCTGAAACAAAAGAAATATTTTTATATTAATATTAAATACTTTTTTATAAATTTTTTATTAAAAATATGTTTTATTAATGATGATAGAAGAGGTATAGAGGCCTGGGCACTCAAAGTATCTATGATAAACAAATTGGAGACAATTGACAGATCATGTATCCAAAATGGAAGCACTGCCTTGGCTGTCGAAAGAAAGAGAGTTTCTTTTAATAATTAAAAAACGAAAAGTAGTCTATTTTGGCTATAAAATACGAGAAACAAAATATGAATTACTATAACTTATTGTAGAAAGCAGAATTGAAAAAGGCGTGGAGTAAGCGGAAGCTACTATCATGGCTGAGAAATATTGGGTTGTGGACTGCGGTTTGCGCACAATCTTATATTTAGTTCGTACGGACACAAATAGAATGGAATATGCTAACATTGTAGCCACCTTTATACAAATTTAAAACGTCGACATCCAGCAGTGGTTAGGCATCAGAAGAAGAATAATAATGCCAGATTAAAAATTTCAACAAGTTTAGAGATATTAAGTTTATAGGTTGAACAGTTGACGTAATTTTGACGATTAATGTCAGTCAGTTCTCAGTCAATCGTCAATCTTAACTTGTCATTCTCAATGATTTCGCATTGAATAAAAAAAATTCACATTGATTGTAAAACTCAAAAATTTTAAAATCTTTGTTTTTGTTTTCTATAAGAGTATAACACCATTATAAACTGTATACGGTTCCATAGTAGGTGCTTTAATAAATGGCAGGTATTTTAGTAGATATCTTAGAAGTGAACTGTTAAAATATTAAACTCTGAAAAGACACAATAATTAATTTTAAAACTTATAATTTGAAATCTGGTTTAATTAACCAACCAAAACTATCCGAACTTTAAAAATAAAACGAACATGTCTTTTCAAATTAATCAAATATTGCAGGGCAATTAGAGAATTAGGATTAGAAAACCTTATATATATTAAGAGGATTGCATGAAAAAATGTGAGTTTAGAAACAATACAAAAAATTCATACATTTAGCAGAATCTTTAGCTATATCCAAAATTTTTATTTGATCAGATTAATATTTGGTTCAACTCAACCGGATACCCAGAATATTTAAGTTAAGAGCATCCTGCTAATGTACTCCCTGACGATAGAAGTTGTTATTTATTAGTAGATCTGAAAGCCATGGAAGGCCTGGGTTCAAATCCCAGTGTAAGTGCAAAAAAAACTTTTCTAGTTTTGGACTCGACTCAGCTGCCATTGGGTTCAAGTTAATGGCATAATCAATAATTAATAATTATATATCTTTAATAAAAAATACATTAATTTAAAAACATAAACAAATGTAAAATGTAAACAAATAATTTAATTGAATAATATAACTCACTTATATAGAATACCATATAAATCAAATATAAAATATTATAATATAAACAAAAATAGAATTGTATCTATTGAAAATCTAAAACGTTTTTACATGTTATAAGGCCTAGTATTATCTCATGTTTAAATTGTATGTGGAATTCATTAGGATTCTAATAACACGAATATAATATAGGTCCCTTATCCAATATGGACCTATGGTATGGTAAAAAAAATGTATTTTTGAAGGGATTCATATCTAAGAGTTATAATATCTATTGTTAATTAACCTATCCGAATTGACAAAAAACTAATGAAGTTAGATTTGTAAAAAACAATCACTTATCAAAAAATTATTATTTTATTTGTGATATAACGCCCAGATTATAGAGCCTAACTGGTTTGCGCTAAGGGGCCCAGATTAGAATATAAGATAATTTATAATCCAAAAATTGTATAAAAAAACATTAAAAAGATTATAACTAAAAGAAAATTTATTATTAGAACACTTAAAACCATTAATAGCACTCGTAATACTGCGGGAACAATATTAAACTACTTACGATAATCTAAATGTCACAAAGCATCTTAAATACTTCTATTCATTAAATTATATTTTAAATATCTTTTAATAAGTTCTCTATGATCTGTGGCATGCTATATTATTATAAATGCAATTAAAACATTTTTTTATTAATTCTTATAATATAAAATTTATTAAAAATTAAATCTTTGCCTAATAAGTCTAAGAAGTTTTTAATAGTTTTCTAAATAGTTCTTGTAACTCTAATTTCTAATAAAATAGATATGAAAAATTTAATATTTAATTTTATTTAAAGTGTTTTTTTTAACTGCCATTAAATTTTACCATTATTTTTTTATATATATATATGACTATTTTTTCTACTTCATTTCTAATTTAAATATTTTGAGGTTATGTTCTCATAAACTTAAAAGAAATATTAAAATTATGATATGGTAATAAAAGAAATATTGTTCTTATTATTTGATATTTTACGACAAATACCTTTAAGTTGGATTTTTTTAATATTTTTATTGCGTATTTAACTGTATAAGAAAGTAAATACTGGTAACATATGAATATATGCAATAAAAATAGTATGCCAATATTCTAAATATTCTAGTTATAGCCGCTTTTGTTAATAGTTTTATGATTTTTAATTTGCCAAGTGCTCTTCTTGTGTTAAAGTAATTTTTGTATAAATACAGGGGTTTGAATGTTTAATAATTTTTTAAATTTATTTATATTTTTTATTTTTATTTCAGAATTTCGTGAAGAAAACTTAGGGAATTGGAAATGGAACAGTACACAACAGAACAACGACCAAAAATTACCAAAAGTTATGAAAAATATAAAAAATCTAAGACGTTTCTATATGTTATTCAGGGTGGCGCAAAACAACTTATATGGCTTGAATGTTTAATAACTTTTTAAATGAAAATGTACTGGAAAGAGCACGAATGTCCGAGGCCGAAAATGGTCACCACTTGCGGGATATAATTTTTCTACTAAAGCTAAAAATATTCTCCATTAATATACTGTATAACGAAAAAATATTAATAATTAACCATTAAATAAAAAATTTATTAAACATTCAATCCATATCGTTCGTTTTGCTCCACCCTGTACATGGAGAATTCGCATTAACACATGAGATTTCATTACTAAAATGAATTTTTTTTTTATAATTTTAAACTTTGATCTTAACTAACATTAGCTAATTATTAAAATTAATTTTCAATTGTTAGTTTATTCCTTTTCTTTTGTATTCAAATCTGCATGGAAACACTGATTAAAAAAATTTACCTTTTATTTTAATATTACGATTAAGATAATAAAATATGATTTTAGTACATAGATTCTATAAGGTAATTTACAGGATTGGTGCTAGTTTGTGGATCTAAGGCTACGAGATAAAAAATAGTAGTTTTACTTTCAATGTTCAGTATAATTCCTTATTCTATTTTTCCACCATTTGAACATGCAGTAGTTAGCTTGAAGGTATTGATAAAGCCTAGACAAACCATGAGAGGCCTATGTGTTTTTCTTTAATTAGAGTCAGTAAATCGCTTACAAAAATTTTTTACTGTTTATAAGTATGAAATATAAAGAATTATATTATCCCTAAAATTTATTAGGGATTCTTGATTTGGAGTTATTTAAAAATAATTATTAAAAAGATGGTTTAAGAGTTCTTGAATCAGCTCTAATTTAAAAAAAATCTTTTGTAACTGTAAATCAATTAATATATGATTTAGAGAGATATTTGTAGTTTTGGTGTCTGAAAAGATTCTATTCGAGTGATTAAAATTCGAGTGATGCTAGAATATATATATTGTTTTGCCATCATTATATCTTTTAGAGCTGTGGCCGGTGTTTTTGTAAATATAAACCTGACAGATTTCCAAACAATATGAAAGTCAAGAAGTCTACCTTTTTCCTATAACTATGACAACGACGAAGTTTTTTCATTCTTATCCAGATTTCTAAATCAGTTTAATTTAAGTATGTAGATTATCAATATAAAACGGTAAACCTTATAGGTATTATTTATATGTCATCTATTCTTTATTTTACCGTTATTGTATAAATTAATGTTTAACATAACCTCAAATGGTTGTAAAAAATATAATAAAAAATTCAAAGAGGGAAAACTATCTTTAAGCTAATATTTTAATATGGAAGAATCTATAAAACAAAAAAAAAACAAAACTTATTAAAAGAAAGGATTTATGAGTCATCAAAAAAATAAAATCCTTTTAATGGTAAAACTGGTATATTTAATATTTTATTGAGAGTTTAGAAGGATTAAAAAAAAAAAATTATATTAGGTTAGTTGAAGTGCAAAAAAATAGATGTTCAAGCGCTTTAAAGTAGTAAATTTCCATTTTTTTTATTTTAATATAATATTGTCATAAAAGATAATTCAGTTATCCAGGATTTAAACTTTTTAAATAAAAAAAATATAAATTTTAATAATTCTAAATTTTAATTTATATTTCATTTAATTACTTAAATTAAAATACTGAAGCAAAATTACAATTTTTAAAAAAATTAGCCTTGTAAATTAAGCATTAACTACACTTCTGTATATTCTGAAGGCTTAAACATCTTTAGGACTGTCTTAAAGCAAATGATAAATTTTAAGTCAGTTATGGTAGAATTATGTGGAAATTACTAGGTAAAATTTTGAAAATTTTCTGCATACTAAGGGTGTATTTATATTGAAGCTGCGATAAGTGATAAGAGCATCAATAAGAGCATAGCGTAGAAAACTTTATACATGATTTTAATAGAGGTGTTTATATTATAGAATTAACCCTGCAATCCTTACTGACAGACATATAGTCCGAATAAAAGAGTGAAAAGTACGGATTTTTAAATTTTATTTCGTACTAATTTTTGCAATTATTGGATTACACATTTTGCTTTTAATGATAAGACTGGATTTGTCCCTAAAGTAAAGATAATCATACCAATTTAATTAGCAAATAATTTTATATAAAATTAATAAAAAACTTGTTTATGCTAACAAAAAATTCTGTTACTCACACCTTTGTTTGAAAAATAAATTCAAGAAAAAAACGTCTAAAAAATTATTTAAAAGTTTTTCTAACACATGTACCAAAAAT
Source organism: Dolichopus griseipennis (assembly GCA_963082915.1). Taxonomy (NCBI): domain Eukaryota; kingdom Metazoa; phylum Arthropoda; class Insecta; order Diptera; family Dolichopodidae; genus Dolichopus; species Dolichopus griseipennis. The sequence continues at coordinate 76,495,497 of OY720443.1, forward strand.
TTAGTGTGAAAACTGGCAATATTTTTTAGAATTTTTAAAAATTAGTAATGATTTAATATTGACATTTATACCAGTTTTTGGTGTCATTTATTTATTCTTCTTATTAACAAACGTTGAGAAAGTCTAGTTTTTTAATTTTGAAAATGTTTAAAAATAGGTTGAATCTACTAAAAAAATGGTTTAACTATTAATATGATTCTAAAGGCTTGATTTATTTGCGTTTTGTATAGAAGGTGTATGTTAATTAATATTGTTCGCAAAAGTTTAAAATGTGGAAGGAAATAAATTATATTTAAATTTGTATGAAATACACGTTTAATCAAAGTACATAATAAAAGACAACGTGATGGTAAAATATGTATTAAAATAAAATGCAGCTCTGAAGATGAATTTTTTTTAAAAATAGGTTTAGCTTGGAAAAAACTTGGAATTAATATGGAATTACCCAAAATGTGAACCAAACTAAGACTGTGTATGACAATATAAAATTAAATAATTACATTATTATTACACAGCCTATGGAAATTAGTTTGTTATGCGCCCGTCGAAATTTTGGAACTATATTCCGTCCAATGTGCTTTCTAAAGTTGGTAATTCGTATGTTTACGACTTAATTAAATTTAAGAAGAATATTAACAACTTTCTCCTAAATATCGCTCCAAATTTTGCCCATCCTCCATAATCCTAATTTTCAAAAAACCTCCCCACAATCCCAAAATTCATTCATATTACCGTCCCTGTAACCAAACTGTACATTTGTATCACAGGTTCCTTCCTAAAGTGCGGTTCAAAAGGGTGTTGTTTTAGTGCATTAAAGTCGCACACTATTTAAAGAAATTCCCTCGTTCCATTCCCTCAGTAGCCCTGCGTCACTTTAGATGTTTTCCTTCCACCCCTGTAAAACAAAAACAAAAAAGAATGCGGTAAAATTTTTAAAAAGAACAAATTTTAAGCTTTTAAAAACCTTAATATTTAAAAAAAATTTGATGACTAAGTTTACATTCTGCTACTTATTTGGTGTTAAGTAGTTCAGAAATTTCGATAGACTTAATTACGAATCCACTTTTTTATAACTCTCATTTAAATTTTGCTTTTAAGAGTAAACGATATTCCGTATAATAAGAAAGTGAATACCTAATAATTATTTTATTTCCTTAATTACAAACCAACATATAAAATTGAATTACATATGAAACCCATTGTTTAATTTTTAAATTGGTTTCCCACATCTGAGGTTCACATTTACCAATACTCCAATACTCATTATTTAATAATTTCCATAACGTTTCCGTTCATTTTACTTCAAAAAGAATTTGGATCTAATCTAAAATTTTTTTCAAACATTTATAATAAAATAAATAAATTAACCTCTTGTACTAATCAAACAAAATTAACATTTCCTAACTCATCCTCATCAACCAAATTTTATTTTATATTTTAACCAAATTCTCAAAATAAAATTCAAAATATTTTCTTCAAAACAGCAAAAAAAAACCCTAAAACATTAAAAAATTTATAAATTTTTCTAAATTAAACCAAAAAAAAAAATCGTATTTTCTATTTTTCAAACTAACCAAATTTATTTTTTGTACGTATTCGCGTATATTTAACCAAACCACATTCCAAAAAACTAAATTAAAATATTATAAAAGGGGAATTCCCGCAAAAATTTTAAATTACTAAAAAATTAAACAATATTTACATTTAACCATATACAAACATTCCAACATTCAACCTAAAAAACAACCTACTGCTATTTTCTAAAATAGTATATTATAAGCGTGTGAAAAATCATATTATCACATTAGTACATAAAACACCTGAAGTCTTGTACATCAGGTGAATATACATTATTCATATATCTATGAATATGAGTTGTTTAAGTATGTGTATATGTTAACCCTTTTAAAATAAATAAATTGTGTTATCCTTATCAAACAAATAAGATCTAAGGTGGTGTATTATGAATGAAAATCTTGTTTAACAAGTATATAGATTCAAACATATGTCCAATATGAGTTCCTTATACCAAACCTTCCTTTTAGAAGGGGAACCCATTTGGTATTCACCTCCCATAGAACCTCCCCTTCTAAAAGGAAGGTTTGGTATAGTGAACCCATTTGGTATTTAAAGATAGGTTCAACGGTTTCCTTTAACAACATAAAACAGAAGATTTTAGATTTTGGTTTATACGAGCCTGCGTTTCTGGTAGAACTAATGTGCGGTAGAAATTCACAAAATGTGATTTTAAATTTAATTTAGTTTCTCTTAGTAGTATTTAACAAAATTGTATGTGGCATTGGCGCTGGCACGCTAAATTCAAATATTTTATAAAGAAAACACGCTTTTTACGAATTTATTAAGATTTGTATTCGTTAGCATGTAAAAACCAAAAAACAAGTAAATTGATCATTAGCCGTATTAATGGGCCAAATTTATTAAAATCTAATAATATAATTTACAGGGTGAGAAAACCTATTTATTGTACACACATATACAATTAAAATATAATAACTGCACTGTTGTAAATACAAGTGATTTTTAATATGCATTATTCATAGGTAAAAGAATGTGCATTACTACCGTGATGCAATTATAATGTACTCAGTATGTGGTAAAAATCATGGAATTTTATTGGATATTTTTATTTTTTTTTTTATATTTTTATTTTATAACAGCTCATAAACTGTATAAAACCCCAACCGTAGTTAGTTTAAATTCCATTTATACATTAAGAATAAGGCTATTAAGGTTAATTGCTTTACTTGTTTTATATACGAACAGATATTTTAAACGATTAAAATAGTTTCATTTTTTTTTTTATTTTTTTTTTATTTTATTTTTAATAAAATAATGAAATGGTTGTTTTTAAGCACTCATTTTAATTTATTTTGATGCAATTTTGAAGGTGCGAATAGTTACTTAACATGGACATTATATACTCGTGTATGTATGAAGTGATGTAATCAGTTGGTTTTTTTATAGGTTAATGATGGTATGTAGTTTTTTTTTTTCTTAGAATTTCTATTCCCAATTGAAATAAATTTTAAAAAAACGAAATGCTAATGTAATGGTTATTATATATGTATGTTAGTAATCAAAGGAAATATGGTTCTTATATGATGGTTTATAACTAGCATAATTAAATATGAGTTATAGAATTTAATATAATAAAAATAATTTATAATTAGATGTTACACCCTTTTAGTATATGTTGGTTTCCTTTATATTATTTACAATCTTTATGTTATTAAAAATGGTATTAGTGAATTTTTATAATGCAATTAGATTTACTAAGAGTTTGTTTATTGTGTTAAATGCTAATCATTAGTAAAATATGAAAAGGATATCTTTGCAAATTGGTTTTTTTTAAACTAAAACTAATTAAAATTTGTAATGAAGAATTTTTTTCTTCTTGCTTTACTTTTGACGTCTTAAGAAAAAACATTGACGTTCAGTTTTTAGCATATAATTTTAAAATAAATAATGGGGGCAGAAATACGAGAAGTACTAAATATTTAGTTGAAAATACTCATAGAACAGAATATCGAAAAAATGAACCAATAAACAGATGTTGCATTACATTCAATAAACACAGTCATCTTTTTTCAACACAAATACACTTTTAAACGTAAATTAAAATTAAAATTTCTCAATGACCTATGACAATAATTTTAACCTTCAATATATTATACTCGTATTACACTTCTAGTTAACATTATTTTATAATTCTATAATTTAGTTATTTTTGTTTTTTTTTTCAAATTTCATGTTAATTTTAAGTTTTAGCTATAAGAATTTTTTGTAAAAACCTTGTTTTGATTCAAAATAAAATAAAAAAATAAGAAATTAATGAATTTTGAATATTTTATTTATTAAATTATCATCGCGTCATAATTAAATAAAATAAATTAGTAGTTTTACATACAAAACTCTTGATTCTTAAATAAAATTAACTGTCAGAACTGTCAAAATTAACAAACAAAATATTGAAATAAGAATTCATCAATTCGTTACTTTAGTTCCGTTGATTACTTTGAGTACTTTGTGTATTTAATCAAGTGACAAAATCATAATAAATAATATATTTCATTTAAGCTGTCAAATTTTTTGAAGGAAGTAAAGGAAGCAATTAAATCTTATCTAAAGCTTTAAGCTTTAAAATAAAAATTTACCGGAAAATTATTTCTACATTTCAATTTAATTAAAACAAATAAATTTATTAGAAAAAAACTTCTTTATTTTTTTTTTTAATTAAACATATTATAAAAAATAATAATATTCCACAATTTTTATTTTATAATTTTAGTAATTCTATAATAATAGATTTCTTTTGTTAAGATTTCATTACGTGCTTCTTACATTACTACAAACATTTTGTTTTTTTTTTTTAAACATAATATAAAATAATTAAAAAAGTAATAAAAATAATTCACGTTATTCACACCCATTTGTTTATAATTTCCTTTTCTTTTCATTCAAATAAAATTGAAATTATATTAATAATAATATTAATATTTAATTATTAATTTATTTTATTTTTTTTTTTTTAATTAAAAAAAAAAAAAATCAATACTGACTCAAATTTGATTTTAATTCCAATTTTCTTTGTTTATCTCTGTATACAATTTATTAATTTTCAAAATAAAATTGAATTTAAAAAACAAAAAAAATATAGCTGCCATCCATTTTATATCAAATTTAACCTAAACTTCCACGATGTTGTGCATTTCTTTTAACGTTTTTAATATAAATTGAATTCCTTAAAAAATCACTTGCTCTACGACTATGTAAATGTCGTACAGATAAACTTGGTGTTCGACCATGTAACAACGGATAATCATTATTGTGTACATTTAATTTACCATTTGCTAAATTCAATTGACTTCGACTCATCGATGGAGCACTGAATGCAATCTGTACTGATAATCGTTTCTGACTCAAAAGATTTAATTGGTCGGGACCCAATTCAATTATTTGTGTTAGATTATTACCAATCAAATCATTGTTATGATTTGTAGAAGAATTTGTTGCACCAGATTCATTTGGATTTGTTATAACAATTGTTGGTGGTAATTGTTGTGAATTATGTACTGAGTTTCCTGCTGGTCCTTCTATAGTAATAGATGTATCTTGTGTATCTGTATCTTGTCCCGATAATTTTGTTTGAATATTATCAACAGATTGATTTAAGTTTAATTGTTCCTGTTGTTGTTTATAATTATCAAACAGTTTTCTGATATTTGGTGTTGTTATTAATAAACCAGGTTTACGTATTTGTTCTAATGCATCATCATATGTTGGTAACCCAGATACAATTGTATAACTGGGTAATGATTCAACATCAAATTCAAAATGTCTAACAATATCACGTGTTGGATCACCAGAATGTTCTTGTCGACCTGGAAAGAATAAAAAAAAAATAAAGGATTAGAAAAATTTGTTAAATAATATTTAGTAAGTTATATGATTTTAATCTATGTTTGTATATATCTATGTTGTATAATTTTAAATCATGGATTTTAGGTTAAAGGCACGGGTTAAACATTATAAGAAGATGAATAAATAAATATAAGTCGGACAATTGATAGAATTCCTAATGGAACTCCCATATATCTTTAATAAAAAATACATTAATATAACAATATAAACGAAAAAATTTAATTGAATAATATAACTCACAGATATAGTATACCATATTACTCAAATACAAAATTTTTACAATATAAATAAAGTAGAATTGTATCTATTAAAAATCTAATACGTTTCTACATGTTATACGGCCTAGATCTATTTAATGTTTAAATTGTATGTCAAATTCATTGACATCAATGCTAATAACAAGAATATAATATCATTTCCCTGTTTCAGAATGTAACTATGGACAGGTCCAACTAGCCCAACCGTTGAATTGTTAGTACAGTTATGAAAATTAATTGTTAAGAAAAGCTGAAAAGATTAACATGCCTGCGCTTCCGTTGCATTCATTTGTTGTATCTTTAATGGTACATAGTATTCTTTAAGAACAAAATTGAACATTTAAAAGTATCCTTCTTGTATTAGTTGTTTTGTATATAAACCTTTATAGATCTTTTAGGTATATCAATATTATTCATTAACGGTATTTATTTTTTGAAACCTGGCAATATCAACTATCTTTAAGCTATATGTAGTAATTTGGTCCTACATTATGCCAACAAACTCTTCAGAAAAGCCCGGCCTTATACAAAACAACAAAAACTTTGTACAAAGAAATCTTTCCCTTATATGATTTTCTATAGCGTGTTTAAAGAAAATTGAAATGAGGAAATCCCAAATTTGTTCGTATATTATTATGTATATTATTTTGTGCAAAATTTCAAAAGTGAATTAATTCTATTTGTCCTAAATTCGCCTCTTAAATAGTCCAATTTCAAGAAATTTTCAATCCCCTCCTCCCCCTCCCTTTAGAACTCTTGCAAATATTACCACTAACTTTACTTTATTTAATTAAGGAAAATTAAAGCATAGGTATATTATTTGGAGTGTTTTATGTAATTCATTTAAATTTGTTACCTACGAATCATAATATTATTTATTTATTATTTGTTATGCATAATAATTTTTTTTACATATATTTTTTCACCCATATTTTAAATACTATAATTTTATTTTTTTTATTTCTACCTGAGTTTTTTTTTTTATTATACCCGTATGACTATATAGTCAAAGGGTATAATAAATTTGCCATTACGTTTGTGACGCAGAGAAGGAAGGGGGATAGATATAGACTCAAGTGTATGGATCGGATCAGAATCGAAAAATAAATCGATTTAGCTATGTATGTCCGTCCGTCCGTCTGTCCGTCCGTCACCACGATAACTCAAAAACTAAAAGAGCTAGGATCTTGAAATTTTCGCAAATTCGTTTTTTTGCAATAGCCGTCATCGCTATTTAAATCCAGCCATTTTGGTCCATGGGTTCGGGAAGCTGCCATACAACTTCTTTTTTTATATAAGTATTACTCCCTACCTATTACAGCTGCATGTCTGAAATTTTGCCAAAAGTAGTTTAGTTTTATGGCCCAAGTTTCTGCAAAATTTGGTTGGTCTACTGCAAAGGGTTCGAGTAGCTGCCATAAAACTTCTTAGTTTATATGAGCATTGCTCTATACCTATTGAAGTTGGGTGTCTGCAATTTTGCCAAAAATAGTTTAGTGTAATGGCCAAAGTTACTGTAAAATTTAATTGGTTTACTGCAGAGGGCTCAAGTAGCTGCCATACAACTCCTTCTTTTATATGAGCATTACACTACACTTAATAAAGTTGGTGTGTTTGAAATTTCGCCAAAAGTAATTAATGTTTATATAGCGGTCATACGGGTATCCCAGAGTTGACACAGTCTACTCTACCACACTCTTCCTCGTTTTTTTATAAAAGTAATCAGCTTTTTTTTTATGATTACTTTATGTCAGACATAAATCAAAGGATATAAAAAATAAACTTGCGTTTTTCTGTCGTTATGTGTGTGTTGTATATTATACGGTAGGGTCATTGGAATGTCGTCGCGACGCAATTACAGTTCTCTAATCCGAAAAAATTGTTTACAAACATTAACTAGAAATAAAAATTGTAACCTGAAGCAATGATCAAAATTAGAAGGTAAAAAAAAAAGAAAAACGAAAAAAATTCAGAGATAGAATATATTAAAAATGTCAAATTTAATTCTATAACGAGGAAGATTATAGTTGCCCTTGTCAACTTTTAGATACCCGTGCATACCCAACTATGGTGTATAAAATAAACCGTAATTTACTTCCCTTATACATTTAACTCATTACCCCATAATTTTGACGTAAGAAAAAAAAAAAAAAAATTAACAAAAAAAAAAAAAAATCACAAAACATAAAACAAAATTTTCATTCATTGTCCCATAACTTTAGCTTAAAAAAAAAAAAAAAAAAAATTAACAAAAAAAAAAATTAACAAAAAAAAAAAATCACAAAAAAAAAAAAAAAATTTTCATTCATTGTCCCATACCTTTAGCTTAAACAAAAAAAAAAAAAATAAAAAAAAAATAAAACAAAAAAAAAAAAAATTGGCCCACCCTAAAAGTCCGATGGTCCGAGTGATGTCCAACTTTGCCAAGTAACTTGCCCTATTAATTTACCTGCCCAATTTTAATTTTAACCTTGTAGCTTCATTAGATTCAAAGTTATTGAATCGAAAACTTTGTATGGCAGCCCCCCGAAAATGGGGCCCTAACATTTTGAAACTTCATATAAGTGCTCGATTCATTATATAACTAACCGTGTCTAATTTTCAGCCTCGTAGTATAATTAGTTTTGAAGAAATTCATATTGGTGCAAGGAAGTTGTATGGCAGCCCCCCGAAAATGGGGCCCTAACATTTTGAAACTTCATATAAGTGCCGGAGTCATTATAAAACTAACCGTGTGTAATTTTCATCCCCGTAGTACAAATAGTTTTGAAGAAATTCATATTGGTGCAAAGAAGTTGTATGGCAGCCCCCCGAAAATGGGGCCCTAACATTTTGAAACTTCATATAAGTGCCGGAGTCATTATAAAACTAACCGTGTGTAATTTTCATCCCCGTAGTATAAATAGTTTTGAAGAAATTCATATTGGTGCAAAAAAGTTGTATGGCAGCTCCCCGAAGCCTTGGTCCGATTTTAACCAAAAACAATAGGGAACCTAGAAATTGTCTAAAAATGACTTTGTGTGAATTTCAAGACTCTAACCCTTTTAGTTTTTGAGTTATCGTGCTGACACACGGACGGACGGACGGACAGACACACATAGCTAGATCGACTAATTTTTCGATTCTGAGCCGATACGTACCCTTGACACTATATCTAGCTCGTCTAGATCGATGCGTTACAAACGGAGGAGCAAATCTAATATACCCGATGTCATATATGTATGCACGGGTATAAACATATACATAAATAAATAGAACGCAATAAGTCAGTTTACGCTTTAGATGTTTAAAAATGTCTAACCAAGTAAAAAACTTATGAATACAATTACTAGGGTTGTACCACCTAAAGTGTCAATTAAATTAACTGTTTTATTTTTCTTGTTTTTATTTTATTTGTTTTTCTTATTTTTGTTTTTTTTTTGTTATTAAATATACAGTTATAAGATCAGATATGGTTAAGTGCCAAAAAAGTGCTAATAACTAAATTGCGTGAAAATACACAATTTGTGTGCGGGTGAAAAGTATTACCATAATAATACAAAATGCGAATTATTATTTTATAAGCTTCTTATGAATAAAGTTTTTTTGCCTTTTTTTTTATTATTTCGTTTTTTTTAGGCGGACACTGAAATTCAATTTTAAATGAAAAGCACACACACACAAAATATATAAAAATTAAAATAAATAAAATATAAAAATAATTATGAAAAAAAACCGCGTAATTTTGTTTTATTTTCAAAAATTATTTTAATAAAATGTGGATTATTTGTGATGATATTTTGTGTAATTAGGGTGACCATATATACTGTGTTATTAAACAGTATTAACGGAATATTTATTTAGTTTTAAAAAAATATTTCAAGTGGAAGTAAAATATAAATGAACAGAATAGCTTATTACAAATTAGTAGAACCTAAGTGAAGTTAGAAAAAAAGCTTAACGATTAAAGGGACAGTTTTAACTAAGTGACTTTGGGAAGCTTTGAAGGAATATAAAGGTGAGTAAAAAACTTAATCAAATTGGTATTAAGGAGATTAAGAAGGTACTTGTCCTTAGGTTAATTATAGAAGGAGGGTAGGTAGCAAAAAACAGATTTCCATTTTCGAAGACCTTTCTATAAATTTCAAAAGCTCTTTAGTAAAAGTTTAAGTCATGGTTATGAAAATGACTGATAGTCAATAAATTATTAACTTATAGTTATAAATACAAGTACGTAGTTATATTTTTAATCACAGACATTACCAAAGTCATAGACAATATTATTAGTCACAGACAATGCCAAGTAAACTAATTTATTTGTTGGCATTTCATTCAAGTTTTTTTTTTTTATTTATTAATATAATTAATATAAGATATTTTTATACATATTTAATTATTTATTAAAATAATAATATTTGTTTTCTATCTTATGGAAAATTTTTTTTTTATTAAAAAAATATTAAATTACGATTTTGTATAAATAACAAATAATAATCATTTGCAAACAATGATGCATTAATTTTGTTTTAATATATATAAAATATTATATTTTTAAGTATTAATTAACATTTTAATATATTTTTTATCATTTCTAAAATGTTATCAAAATATTTACAAAATAAAAGTTGGATTCTCATTTTTTTTATAAATTATTTTTTGGCAATAAAAACCTGGATGTCATTGTATTCATTCATGATATCGAAATTAGATTAGAGTACAATGAAATAAATTCATTCAATATTTTTTTTTTTAAATTAATGTTATTAAATGATAATTATTTATATTTCAAAGAAAAGAGTATTTTTTTTTAAGATAATTAAGAAAATGTTTTTTAAAAGGAATTGCGAAAGATTTTTTTAATCTATTTTAGAAGGAAAAATTGAGAAGTTTAAACGCAAATGTAGATTAATTTAAAATATATAACTTGGCTTTTACTTAATTTATATTTTAATAGCTATTGATTAAAATTTTGATCCATATACTAAAAATAATTTTAGGTAAACAATTCAATTAATTATATTAATCATATGCATGATTCTTATGAATTTTCTCAAATTTTGGGAACTTTAAAGCGATTACAACCGGATGTGAAATTAAATTTGTTATTAATACTGATTTTTTTATTTTGTTGTTAAAAACAATCTTTTATTTAAAAAAATCACTTATTCTGCGTACCTTATTTTGTCTGCCATAAAGAGCCATAGAATACATCCGATGAACCCTTATCAATCATTCTTCTATAGTTATTTAACCCGTTTCGGAACAGCAACTTTTTGTTTTACTGCTCTTCTGATTTAAGATTTAAACAAGGTACTCGTTGACTTCAAATTTTGTACTGTGCGTAAAGCTGCAGTTGAAATTAGGAGTGGAACATTTTTTGGATCCATTAGCTAATTGTTACATAAAAACTTTTTTCCGTTTTTCCGCTCGCAAATAAAACAATTTTATGGAATGTAGCAATTTTGCATATGTTTTGTTCGATTGGTAGTGGTGCAGTGCGCAAGCAATATAACAGACTTTCCACTTCGGATCGTCATTCAATAAAATAAATTTTTGTAAGCAAATTATATCTAATTTTGTAAAGAAGGCTGACTTGTTCCATGTGTAAGAAATCTTTTGTCAAAAACCATTAACTCATTTCGACACAAGAGGATTTTTAAGGTTTCTTTTAATTTTTTTGCCTTTTTCAGTTGCGACATAAGATTTTGGAATACAAATTCTAAAGATTTATTTGGTTTTATTTGAAAAAAAAACTAACGCGGGACAATAGAAAACATCGAAAGCCACCCATTGAACAAGAGGGTCTTTGATACAAATGCACAGTTTGGTTTTGATGATAGGAATTAGGTATTAGGAAGCAATATACTTCTTAAACCACTATTTTAGAAGAATTCTGGTACCTCTAATCAAATACAAAATGTACAAAAATAGAAATTTATAGTTTTAATGTAGTACAAGACACCTGTACATGTAAAAATCTAATGAATATTATTTTTTTTTTTCTTTATCATTTTCTACCATTTTTTTGTTATTATTATTTATTATTTACAAAACTAATTTTGAATATTCATTCTATTAATAAGACTTAATAAATGTGGAACAACTTATTTACATAAATACAATGTTATGAACTAGTTTCAATAGAAAATTCCATAATTTATTATGTTAGGGCTGGTAAAAAATAAAAAATTATGTTAGCAGGTGGATACAACTAAAGTAATGTTAGAAAAAAAAATATTAAAAAGGTGGCAAAAAATTATAATTATTTTTCCTTTTTACCGTTAATTTTATAGTAGGGAAATTATTTTAAATATTTCCGAACGGTTGATGAAACATTTGTTTTTTTTTTTGGAACATGAATCAGTCATTCCTTCCTAGTTATACATTAGTGCTAATTTCTGTAGAGAATTTGTGTATAATTTGGAAATTGGATTAAAAGGGTGGTAAACTTTAGTTAGGGAGTGGGGTAAACTAATTAAGATGTCACGTAGAAAATATTTTGTTCTCTTAATCCTTTAATCTTTCGTAAATGTTCTTTGAGAATTGAAATTTTTTTATATACAGTATTATTTAAGTATAATTAGTTAGAAAACTAAGGAGTCCCAAGACTCCCAAGTTATATTTTCTTTTTAATAGTTTTTGGGGAATTCTTTACTAAGTCAGCAGTTCCTTCAATTATCATTTGTAGTTATTACTACAATAGGTATAGGAAGTACTAAACACAAAACAAACTCTTCATGCATAAAATGGTTTGAATTAAGTCCAAGAGACATTTATTCATTCTTTTTAAATTTTACATCGACGATTATTTGTAAATTGCTGCAGCCAAATTTGAATCAGTTAAAGAATTAAGTTGAAAATTGGTATATTATGATGAAATGAATGAAATTATGTAAGTTAAGTTTGTGTAAATTGAATTCTGTGTCAAAAGACGTAATATTAAATTGACTCTGCGTAATTTGACATTTTTGGCGCATCACTGTTGACAGAAGAAAGTTCCCACAAAATAATTTCTGAATAAATTAAAAACTACTTTTTCAATAGTTCTAGTAGAGTTTTTAAGAGAGTTTCGTCCTGTTATATTGAAAAAACAATTTTTCTTTTCAAATCCCCATGGTACCCAAATATAATTTAAATATACAAATATATGTATAATAAAAACAAAATAATTAATATTATAATTATAAATAAATAGAAAGTATTTTATTTAAGAAGTCGAAATGCCAAATTGGCAAAGGCCTAATATCATGGAATAATTACAATTGTCTTAGTACTAATTATAAATAAATAATTTAGTGCGAGGTTTAGTTTTTATGAATCCCCGAAAAAATCTCTGAACTCTTTTTGGTAGCTTGAAATCGGGCTGGTGTGATGATTGTAATAAAAAACTTATAGCTGACGATTATGTTAAGAAAAGTTTCAAAAATTGGTGCCCCTGTTCCAGTGAGTATTTTTTGGGCCGAAGTCATGTTAGTCTGACTTATATATTTCCCAACAGACCTCTTTTCTGATGTCGGTAGGAACAAAAATTTTGCACTTAAAAGCAAAAGCTTAATGCTCAAGAAGAATGTTGCAATTATGTAAAACTATATTAAAGCGTGTAGGATTAGGCGAAAAACTCTTTTTAGAAACAAAAAAAATTAAATTCTAGAATTTCCCGACTCAAACCCAAATCAAAAACTTAATCTAGAAACATTTCCAACAATAAAACAACAGTTTTTTTTTTAATTTCTTTTCCACACTTTTAAGGAGTATACGGCGCTCACAAAGTCTATTTAAACGAGACTGCAGTTTCTTTAATCGTTATATTCATTAAGCTGATTACTCGGCTGTAGCTATTGTATAAGATTATGAATACACAAATGTTAATTTTGTGCGCCATCTGTTATCCTATACACAAGAGTTATTTATATATTTATATTTAATCTGATCTTATATTACGATATAATTATACAATTTTACGATATTATTTTTATTAAATATGATCTGCGACGTCTTTACCACTACGCCATTGATCAAATACAGAACAACAGTTAATGAATGACTATTAGAATACACATAACCAAATTCAAAACATCTCAAGTACATAAGACAATATATAACAACTTACATGATTGTTTCCATTGTTGAAATTTATGATATAAAAAACATGAACATATAAAAAATACTATTGATGATATTAATAATGTTAATACAACACCAATCCATATATCACTAACAAATCTAGCATATTCTTTTTCAGAATATGAATGTTCCATAGGTTGTATTAATTCGATACGTTTAATTGATGAATCTGATATACCGTTATTATTAAAATCATTTGATAGACCAGATGTTAATTCTTCTAATTTACTAATTAATATACTATAATTTTTTGCTAAATCTATACTTTTTGATAAATTTTCACTAATTTCAGATGATTTTAAATCATTTGTATCCCCGGTTATTTCAATTAATGATACACTATTTGTATTATCATTATGAAAATTTGTTGATACTTGTTGTAAACTTTCTGATATTAATGATAATGCAGTTAAATTTGCTATATTTGTTTGTTCTTCCATTATTTTAATACTTTAATTTATTTTGAGTCGGTGTTTAATATATAGAGACGTTTTAAATTATTTTACAATTAAATAATCAATTTTATGTAAATGTAAACAATCGATTTTAGTTTGAGAATCGTTTTTTTTTTTAATTATTCGATTTTTTTTTTAAACTTATTTTATGAAACTGTCTTTTTTTTTTAACAATTTTTAAAAAGTTATAAATTGTTGTTTCTTATTAATTTTTATTATTATCGCTAGCATTTAAATTTTTTTTTTTTTTTCAATTTGTTTTAGTAATAAATTTCAAAATATGTGACGATTTTAAAATCGAATAAAACGTTTTTGCCGTGTAAAGAAACACAATACACGAAAACACGATCACGGATCGAACTTATCTTATCAATTGCAATTTAATAACTGAGCTGAATTTAAATTAAATATAATATAATATTGTGAATTAATTTAAATATAGGTGTTGAAAATGTATATATATATTCTAAATATGTACATACTTGTATATATGTATATTATAAATTAATGAAATAAATTGTATATATATATTTTTTTGGATACATAAATTAATAAATAACTCTTCGAAATAAGTTTGATTGATTTTGTGAATATGTATATATATATATATATAATATCGAACACGGTTTTTATTATTTAAATATTTATTTAATAAATTTTCAAAAAAAAATAAAGTTTAAAAAATATTATATACTTATAGGTATATATTTATACTTATTTTATATACTTTTGTTATTTTTAACATATTAATGTTAAATAAAATTATAATGATAATAAAATTAGTATCTATAGTCTAGTAGGTAATCAAATATATTTCATTAACAACATTTTGAGATCGTTTTTATAAAATTATATTTCATGATAATTTTTAATTTTATTTAAAAATTTATTTAATTCGAAAAAAAATATAGTACATCTTTATTTAAAATATAATACATATATTTAATAAATAATAAACTAATATTAAAAATAATAATTAGCATTTTTGTGTTACACATACGAGTACTTGCGAGTAATTAAAGGTATAGAGAAGGTCAAATGTACAGTAAGAGAAAATTGTAACGTAAAATATTGCAATTTAGTATACAATTGAATAATAATTATTAAATATTTATTTTATTAATAGATATCCGAGTACTATTTCATTCTATTATCATAAAAGACTTATGTTTACTATAAATAATTTCTAATTTCTAATTATAATCTTGATCTAATTTATTCACTTTTGCACCTTTTTTTAAAAATTTGACCATAGGATACGCAACTCTTGCGTAGTCCTTTATGAACTTACGGTAATAACCGGTGATTCCAAGAAATTGTTTAAAAACAAAAATTACAAACTTATTTAACTAAATACTAAATATTTAAGATTTAAAATTAATTATATCTAGAACTTAGTTGGAGATTGATCTAGTTCGATTCGAATATATTAATTGTAATAGCCTAATTATTTATCTGTTCAAAATATTATAAGGATTAGTTAAATGTAATTGTTAATCTATTTAATAATTTCGGAACTAGTTGAAAAAGTCTAAACACGTTTTTAAATAGGTAAGTATTCGATAAAATTTAAACATCTCATTATTGATGTTTATACATAAGTGTCAATATTTTTAACTAGTGAATAACTGTAATACCATTTTTTCAAAACAGCTGATTGAAACAATATTTGATGGTGTATTTTTTCATGAATTAGGTGTTCATACAAGTTCACTGACTTTGATCGCTTATTTTATTTGGAAGTTAACTCAGGATCTTATACAAGTTATCAATATAATTTTTAATAGAAAAATTAATTTTAATTCATACTTTATAACTCACAATAATGAATGTCGTAAATAAACTTATCAAATAGTAGATACCAAAAAATAATATTAATAATATTGTAATATACATGTTATCCTGTAACACTTGAATTAAGTTAGATAATTTCTACATTTGGGAAACTTAGACCTAGGATTAGGAACACGCATAGTGTGAGCGAGCGATGTTCCTGCGAGTGATTATTTTGGTGAATAAACGGGCTTACAATTTTGCACTCACTTTTCTATAAGGCCACTTCTATGAAAAACAATATGTTTAAATATTTTTCTTGCAAAAGGGCTAGCGCGCTATCCGCGTGTTCCGTATTATACCAAATTTTTTATAGCGTATAAAACTTAACACAAATTAATAAATAAAAAATCATTTATAATGCCAACAAATTTTGATCAACTCTTTAACAACGAACTGGGTTAAATAATATCACGAATTTATTCTGTTTTAATATAGAAACTCAAAATTTTTGGTTCCAATTTTAATATTAGTTTTAAAAATATTTTTAGAAATACTTATCATTTGAAAAAAAATGCTATTTAAATATTTAATTTATACTTAAATGACTTGAAAATCTTAAGAATTTTTCGTTTTATGTCAAATTTTAATTAAATGAATCATTTAGTAAAATTATTAACTTTTGGTACAGGGTGTTTAATTTTAAATCTTAAAAATTAAAAATTTTTTTAAAAGATATATTTTAAGTACAAACTAAGTACGCATATTACGTAACTGTACCTTCGTAAGAAATTAATATAAACAGAAACAATTGAATAAACTTATCACTTTTTATCTTTTGTCTTTAATAGTAAATTAAAAAAATAATCGTAAGCATTGGAAGCCATTTTGAAAATTAAAAAACAAAAAAAAAAAAAATGAAAAATTAAAGAATTTTTTTTTAACACTTTTTTGTATTTATTTTCAGAAAAGTAAATATCAAACAGAGTAAAGAGTGGTGTCTGTTCGATTATTATTAATTTAAATAAAAAAAACAACATCGAAAATTGGAGCAGTCGTATATTGGCTACAGGTGATAACTTCAAAATGATATATTAGCAAATTGATGATCATTTTGAAAATTACTTCTATTTTATTCGAACTGTTTTCAATTGTATGTTTAAATAAATAAGTTTATTTACAATTTTTTTTTTTAATTTGTTATAAACGTTTTCATTTTTAATATTACGTCTTTTAAGTCTATTTTTGTAAAACCAGATTATAATAAAAACCTAATTAAACTGTTTATTTATTTATTTATTTATTTGTAGTACAAGATAATAGTAAATATTGCCTCATAATATGAATCCTTTACCTATTTGACATTTGAACTTCTTATTAAATTATTTTAATATACACTATATTTTTGTATTAGATATGATCCGACCAGGATTTTAACCCGAAACTTTTCGATTGAAAATCCGTCACTTTACTACTGAGCTATCGGTCAGATACTGTTCTTTTACTAAGATGTTTAAGAATGTTTGAATATTTTAATTGTTTATTCTTTCAGTTGACATTTGACTTATTTCCTTATACTGATTTAATCTTATTAAAGTCAAACTTACACTGGGTTTTAATTTTTAAAAAAACTGGATCTTGAAATTAAAAGGGGTTTTTACTATTTTCAATGCAATAAAGCGCTTTTGGACATGTACAACTCTCCAGGTTCAGAAATATCAATTTTCACTAATTTGGTCATTAGTGACAGTACTTATCTACTCAATAAGAATAGTTACTATTCTTACTACTCATAAGAGTACTACACATCAGATCTGTATATAAAACCTTGATTAATTGGAAAATAATTGAATTGTTGATACTAAAGTATTGCTTGGTATCTTGTTACTCGAAATCAAAATAAAATTACAAATGTAATTAAACACAAAATTTAATTACTTTCTGGCAACTCCAAGTACTTTTACTTGATTCTATTAATTATACTTAAATTTTGTAATATTCAAAATCTAAGTTAAACTGCGGTATTTGACAAAGTAATGAGTATCAGGTAATGGTACTGGTAATTATACTGGTACTTGAAATATACAGGTCTGGTACTCATATTGAATAACTGCTTTTATTGAAATAGAGTTTGAACTAAAGATCTTTAAATAGAGATCTGATGTAATTTTTCTAATTTAAAACGCTTACTTAATTTTAATGTTAGTTGTAGATTAAAACAAGTACTTTAAATTTAGAAATACTGTTAATAAATATTTGTTTAGCAAACATTAAAATAAAATGCAGTTATCAACAAAAAAACAAAAAAAATTAATTCAAATATTATCAAAATGTGTTTTTTTTATTATTATTTAATAAGTCAATTGTTTCTACTCAGTATTATTGACATTATGTCGAATACTATTGAATATATATATTCACTATCTAAAAAATAGTTGATTATTCTAGTTTTTACTTAATTTTAATATTTTATTTCACCTTCAATTAGTGTATTGAGCAGGTGTTAAAGAAAGTTTATTTACCCGTGTAGAAACAAGAATTAAACAAAGAAGAAAGAAAAATAAAAGAAAAGTTTATGTTAATAATTTTATTGTTAGACAGAGACGTCAAAGAATATTAGAATAATATTTTTGTTGTAGAAATTTTTTGAATTTCTACTATTAATTTTATTGCTAATTTTCCAAACCGTGACAATTGTATTTTAAAATTGTATATGTAAAACATTGAGTCATCCTTATTAAATATAACTGAAAAATTAGCAAATTAACTGTAAATTACTTAGAAAATGTCTATGAAATGAGTTTTAACTGAAAAACCTAATTATTAAGTCTATCATAACATAGTTACATGTCGGAACAAGGGGAACATACTATATTACATTATTGAAATCGATCTTAATGAATTCCACATACAATTCAAACATAAGATTGAACGAAGCATAACTTGTACAAATTTCAAGGATTTTAAATAGATTCTTTTGTATTTGTTAAGCTTATTGTAATAATTTTATTTAATTAATTAAAAATAGTAAATATTGCCTGATAATATTAATCCTTTGCCTATTTGACATTTGGACTTCTTATTAATTTGAATTCTTGATTCGACCAGGGTTTGAACCCGAGACACTACGATTGAAACCTTTACCACTGAGCTATCGGTCAGATTTGTAATAATTTTATATTTATATAATACTTATATTTGCTACTATATTATAAAATATTTTAAAATTTTGTTGCAAAACGGTCAATTTGACTTTGTCAAACTTTCTCCACATCCTTCATGATCTTATGGCTTACCTAATTCTAAGCTTTTCTAATGAATTGTCTCTATTTTAAAGATGGTGAAAGATAAAATACGAGTATTGGATCTTGACATTGAATATTTTCAATAAACTGAAATAATAGTATAATTAAATATATGCTTTTAATATGACTTCAGTTGTACGATAGAAAAACTGTAGAGGCGGCAACCTCAAATCTTACTTAATTATTAAGTGAAACAAGGTAATCAAATGATAAAACTTAGATAATAATAGTTTTAGATTTTGGTGTAAGTTGAATAAATTAGGTTCACTATTTTAATGAGAAGTTTAACGTGCTACTTTAAAATTAAATTCTGGGAAAACCCTTACTAGAAAAGCTTTCTTTATCAATTTTAATAAACAATTTGTTGTTTTTAATCTTCATTTTATTTTAATTTGCATTTTATTGTTAACCACGTCATTTTCCTTAATATCTTTTCATTTGCTTTTCAACTAAAAAACAAAATTTGAATATCAAGTAAAGACCAGCTTGTGCTGGAACTAAATCCATGAAATTTTACATTACTAAATTTTATTAGTTGCCATACACATTTTTGCTGTTCCCAACAATTAACTCAATTAATTAGTACAAAAATTCGAAAAAAAATATGACGATATGAATGAAAATAACAAATATTATTCATCAATTAAGATATTAAATTTAATTAGCATTAGTTTAATAATTTTTAGAATTTTAAGAATTATTAAACCTTAATTTGAATAATTTACTTGATAATAAAAATAAAAACAATATTATACTTAAAATCAAGGGATCAAAGAGGGGAATCAAGGGGTTAGTAAGCTTGAGCTGAAGTAAGTTTATAGAGAGTAAAAATAGAGGAGTGAAATACAATTAAAAGAAATTTCGAAAAAATTAAAACTAATTTCGAATTCTGGGTTAATCATTGACCTCTGAAATTTTTTTTCCATGGAGAAATTTTCCTTTGACGATTTGTTACTTTAAAACGTTTTGCTCCGACCCATGAAAATTTTTTCTAACAGCTTGGTTAGTATAGTGGACATTTTATTACTTTATCTCAAACATAGAGCCTTATAAATAGTAAAAGATAGTAATTTCTGCAGACGCGATTTTAAAATTGTACTAAGTAAATAGATTTGAAGATTTATAATGGTCAAACTAACAAGTATATCTCCAAAATAAAATTATAAAAACTTCAAATTTATATATATAGTTTTATATGTATTCTTCTATATTACTTTTATGCTCCTAACGGTCGTTTTGATTAGGAGTGATGACACGGGTAACTAAATAATATTTTCCCCCCTGTTACTCTACTTAAGAGCATTGGCCTTTAACTTAAAGTGTACATTCATTTCTATGGATAACTTTTTCTACTATGTCATTCCAGGATATTTCATGTCTATATAATTCACCCAGCACCGTTCTTCACCATGTTTTTCCGGATCTAGCTTTTTACCTACATCCGCCTACAGGATTCCAGGTAAGCGCCATTCTTCATTGTATTGCATTATATTGCATTTCATTCTTCATGCATTCTCCATTTATCCTTAGTATATGACCAATCCCACCTTCATTTCCTTCTGGTGATTTGCTTCACTATTGGTTCCTTATTTGTTAGTGTTCAAAAGTTTGCATTTCTTATTCTATTCGGTCAGAATATTCGGTTTATTATTCTGAGATGTTTATTTATGAATACTTAATAGAATGGTTGTAGTTTTTTTTAATGGAATTAGTGAGTAACTATGATTTGCAGCCAAATGTTTGTTAGTTTGCTTCGCCTTTATATTTGCAAATTGTTTCATATGAAGCGAAGTCTAGTATAGACTGTTCTAGTTTTATTGATTCTGCTTTTTACATCTTCGTTGATGCCTGTCGGTACTTGTATCCGAGGTGATACTCCCTAGGTAATCAGAAACCAGTAATACATTTAATTAGTAAATATAGAGTGACTTACTGTTGCTTTATCACCAGTTTTTTTATAATACAATATTACCGACATCTTGTTAGGAAATAAACTTTAATCTCAATTCTCATTTCTCGGACAGAATAGAAAATATCTTTTGTTCTTTTTTAATCTTCTTTTTTAAATTTTAATAAGTTTTTGTTCGATTCCAAATATTTATATTTGATAATGGATGAAAGATTTTAATAAAATTTATTTTATTAAAAAATCCAAAATTTACTAAATTTTAATCTAACTACTAAAAAATGGGACAATCATATATAAATTTCGGAATCCCTATAATAAAAGAATTTATTTCAAGTATAAATTTCCGTTTTAAAAAAATTTATTATCATTATCAAAATAAAATCCAGCTCCTAAAATTAAAGTCAATTTCAATTTCTCACGTTATAAACTTATTCGAATATCCGTTTTTTTATTATTTCAATAATTCTTTCAAAAATAGTTATTAATTTCTTTTCAAATCGGCAAATTAATAACTGAAAATCCAATAACCTTTCATTTATATAATATGTGTACAATTTAAATGACGGCATATACCGCCCGTAAAGAGTCTCCGAAATATCAAAATACAAAATAAAAAATTATTAAATTTAGTTATAAAATATGTCATCATTAATTGGCACCAACGCAACATAATCCTACCTGTAGTTTATTTTGTCTATTAATATCGGAATTGAAATTTTTTTTTATCCAATTTTTCTTCAATCGAACAATAGTGCATTTATAGATTCGGATAAAAAAAAGATACTTCCTTGTTAGGTGCTTTTTCCTTTTATTTCCTTCTCATTCTTAATTCTTACTATTGTTGTTGTCATTTTCATTTTTTATTTCCTCTATTTAAGGAACAAAGTGACTTTTTTATTGTATTTTGTTGTTGTCTATTGTGTACTCTATGATTACAATTATTGTTAGAAAAGTGGAAAAAGGTTCACTATCTGTATTGGTACGCTCATTGTTATCGTTGTCATCGTCATCATTATCATTTTGGTATCCGCTAACAATTTATAACATTTATAACCTTTTCTGTTTTTTGTTTTTGATCTTTACTTCCTTCTTAACAAACAAAAAATAACAATAATAAAAAAAATTCTATAAAAAACTTCAAGTCGGATCAAAAAAGTGTGAAAGAGATAGACAGAGAATAAAAGTCGAATCAAAGTGAAAAAAAGTTTTAATAAAAAATACCGAGTACAATAAAATATTTTAAGGTAAAATCAAAATGAGAAAAAATGCAAAGTTTGCGTAATAAACATTTAGTTAACCAGCTACCTGAATTTGAAATTCCCATAGCCAAAGATAACTAAATAGTAAATATTGAATAAAATGTGATTCCAAAGGTGAAATAATTGAATAAAAGTTTGTTAAAATGAGGAAGAGTGTAGTAGAGTAGTATGTGTCAACTTTGGGATACCCGCATGACCGCAATATCGACATTATATCATCCGGTTACTTACTTTTGACAAAATTTTTAATACACACTTTATTAGACTTTCAGTAATGTAAAAAAGAAAATATAAATTGAAAGACAGCTCTTCGAACCTCTTCCACTACACCGACGAAATTTTATTCAAACTTTGGCCATTAAAGCTAACTCTTGTTGACAAAATTTCAAAACATCCAGCTTGGTGGATCTGAATAATGGTGGATCTAGTAAGATAAGTCTGGCTATGTTATTTTCTTATCTCCAAATTAATTTTCCAATTTTGTAACCTCTCAGGCCATATCTTTATACCCGTATGACTATATAGTCCAAGGGTATAATAAATTTGCCATTACGTTTGTGACGCAGAGAAGGAGGGGGGGTCGATATAGACTCAAGTGTATGGATCGAATCAGAATCGAAAAATAAATCGATTTAGCTATGTATGTCCGTCCGTCCGTCCGTCTATCCGTCTGTCCGTCTGTCCGTCCGTCCGTCATCACGATAACTCAAAAAGTAAAGGAGGTAGGATTATGAAATTTTCACAAATTCGTTTTTATGCAAAAAACGGAATCGAGTTTTAAATTCAGCCATTTTGGTCCACGGGTTCGAGTACCTGCCATACAACTTCTAATTTTATATGAGCATTACTCTATACCTATGGAAGCTGCGTGTCTGAAATTTTGCCAAAAGTAGTTTAGTATAATGGCCAAAGTTACTGCAAAATTTGGTTGGTCTACTGCAGAGGGTTGGAGTAGCTGCCATATAACTCCTTCTTTTATATGAGCTTTACGCTACACCTGATGAAGCTAGGTGTCTGAAATTTTGTAAAAAATAGTTTAGTGTAATGGCCAAAGTTACTGCAAAATTTAGTTGGTCTACTGCTGAGGGTTCGAGTAGCTGCCATACAGCTCCTTCTTTTATATGAGCATTACTCTACACCTAATAAAGCTGAATGTTTGAAATTTTGCCAAAAGTAATTAACCGGATGATATAATGTATATGTTACGGTCATACGGGTATCCTAGAGTTGACACAGTCTACTCTACTACACTCTTCCTCGTTTTCATATAAATTTCATGTAGGTGTTTTAGAAATTTACAGTTCACCTACTAAAGACAACAATTAAGAACATCAAATTTCATTATTATTCATTATTAAACTAGAAGACACTTATAAATTTAAATCTATTTCATAACACCTATTTAAATTTCAAATTCTTTTTAGCACATTTTCAAAAACTTTTGTAAAATTGTGTCTATATAGCTTCACTCTGTCCGTCCGTCCGTATGTTTAAAAAGCAGTAACTTATTCACCAGTGTATGGTTTTCCAAAATTAAAAGTTAACATTGAAGCTCCAACATTATATTTCGCACTTGTTAACAGATTTTCTTGAGTGCATTGGGAGTATATTCTAAGTATTGATTTCACTATTAGTCATAATTAATAAATTGATGAAATAATTAAATTATAATATTATCATTTATTTTTATATCAGTAAGAAACCCTGTATAATTTTGAATATGTACTTTTTAAAAACCCTTGGTTTCTTTCATCACTTGTTTTATTTCATATCTATAAGTACATTTATTATATGTATACGATTAATACTTATTTTCCGATTTTACTAGGATATACCGACCTTTGACTTTTGTTTTTTTGTTTTTTATTCCTATTTTTGAAATATTAATACTCCAATTTCGGTGCCTTTGTTAATATTATTTTTTATATAATATAGTAAGGGTATATTTTTTGTTATGCAATGATTTATTAAGGTCCGAATATAACAGGATCAAAAGGTAACAAAATACAATTAAGCTCAAAAAAACTTCTCGCGATCATATAACAAAATATACATAAGTCTTAAATACAGTAGGGAGCATAACTAGTCAAGTTATCATCACACATTATTTTTTTAAATTCTTTTGTTTTTTTTTTTTTTTTGAATAAAGTGAAACAAATTAAGTATTTTAATTCCTTCCTATATTAATTTTAATTTGGGGTGAATTATATAAATATTTTTTTTTTATAAGAACACATTCATAAGTTCATAGATATGATACAAATGTCATTACAAATATGTCAGTTATTTCCGTTTGTTTTTTTTTTTTTTTTTTGTACTTTTTTGTAATGAGAAAAAGAGATAAAAAACATATCGTACCTACAGTATAATCCTGAATTTTATTGGAATCGGAATTTAAAATGGACATTTATTTTAATTTAATATACCTAATAGGATATTGTAATAATAATAAATAATCATAATAATAAAATAAAAATAATAATAATAAAAAAAAATCTAAAAGTTAACTTGTTGTAATTTATTTCAGAATTTTTTTTAATAAATGTTTTTACTGTCCTTTTTTATAGTTTTTGTTTTTTTTTTTATCAAGGATTAAAGTTTTTACTATTGTGAATGAAAAGCCGATAGTGAAAGGAATTATGTATCAAAAATAAAAAAAAATTGAAGTTGTCCTCTTCCTGTTTATTTTTTTTGGAATTATCGGAATAATTTCCTTTGGTGTGAAAGGATTAAATGTTTGAATAATATAGTATTTGGTATACAATTGGTATCTCTCGGGTCAAATTGTGGGAAAATTATTAAACTACGATTATATTTTAATTAATTAAATAAATAATAAATAAATAGTAATTAAGAAGCCTGTTTGGCATTTGGGCTTCTTATATTAAATACTTTCTATTTATTTATAACTTCTTCTTCTGCTATGGCGCTACAGTCCGTTGTCGAACCTTGACCTCCTGAATCATCCTCTTCCAGTTCACACGATCTTGGGCAGCAGTTATCCAATTTATTTATAACAACAATATTAATTATTTTGTTTATATTATATATTTGTATATTTAAATTATATTTGGTCACCATGGGGATTTGTAAATTATTTTTCAATAATTTTTTTTTTTTAATTAATTATTGTATGACCTGACCGAGAATTGAATCCGGAACTCCTCAGTTAGTAAGCCAATTAAACCCACCGAGGCCTCTTAAATAGTAATATACATTATCAAAGCCTTTATATTATCAAGCATTTAATATTTTATTTTAAATGCAATGGCAAAGTCAGTGTTTGTATATTAATTATTTTTATAAATTTTTAATTTTGTATTTGGTATAACTGAAGACCTTATGTTGAGAATCTAAAAGCATGAGGCAAGGACTATTTCAATAATTTTGATAAAATATATACCGAATGACATCGGAATATTATGTATTATGTTGTATTGGTAGAATATTGGGATTTAATGCGAGAATTAATGAATTCGACATATTTGCGCGTTTAGATGTGTTTATAATGGAGCTGCGATAAGTGATAAGAGTATAGAAATCGTTGATCAAAGTGATGCCAATATAAACATCTCTATTGAAATCATGCATATTATTTTCTAAGCTATGCTCTTATACATGCTTTTACCACTTATCGCAACTCCAATATAAATGTACCTTAAGTTATACGATTTTTATTTTAATTGAGGAATTTTTTATTTTGATTGAAGAATTTTATATTTTAAATGAAAACTTTGTATTTTAACAGAAGATATATTTATTTGAATGAAGATTTGTATTTTAACTAAAGACATATTTATTTGAATGAAGATTTTTTACTTTAAATGGAGATATTTTTTTTTTTAAGAAGATTCTTTATTGGATCAAATTAATTTTTATGTTTACACATTATGTATATGAAATAATTTACGAATTCACAAATTATATATATATTAACTTAATTACTGAAATAAGAATCGTAATTGAGAAATAATTTATTCGCTTAAAAAAAAAATCTTCATTGTGAACCCAAAGTCGAATGATAGCTAGGCTTATTAGTTTTTTCCCTTTTACTAAAATTGGAACACATAGCTCTTCCGGATGAAAGGTCGACACTCTTTTCCATTAAATTTAATAACGAATCATCATGCATCCGCCAGCTGAACTACTTAAATCATACATGGCATTGCTAAACGGACTAGCGACCAATAAGATGGGAAGGCTAGTATTTTAATAAAAGTATTATAGTAACTTTAAAGCATTTTAATGATATTATCTGAATTCTCTGCGAAATTAAAATGAAATAACGACTCAAACCGTATGATCCTAGCTACTGAGGGTTCTAAAAGTAAAGACCTTAGTATAAAAATCAACCAACTATGCTTAAACTAAGAAAAAGCCTATTGCTTAAAAAGTGTAATTTAACAAATTTATTATTAAACAAACAATGAATGTACAATTTTTAATTATATAGTTTTTTAGTTGCGTAACTTTCGTTTATTGTATCATATTTTATACAAATAATTTAACAAATTAGAATTTCCAAAATGTCCTGATACGTAATAAATCCTTCAATACATATACATATACAAAAAAAATTTACGTCTCTATGTTTTTATTGAAAGTTATTTTCCTATACACAGTTGTTAATTCAAGTTTTACTATCATAATTTTAAATTAATCTTCAATATTGATATGTATACGTAAGTACTATGTATATGTATAGTAAAAATATATTCTATAAAACAATATATGATTGTATAATCAGATATATATATACATATATAAAATATTATTTATGTTTTTATTAAAGTACTCCATCAAAATGCAATTCATGTCATTTTGAAAAAAGTAATGACAAGACCATATTGTGCAAAGCCAGCTAAGAAGATAAAGCAAAGTAGCGAATGCATTACTGTTTGATAATAAAAATATGTATATATATAATATACATATATACGTATATATATAAAATATTGATGAAATAATGAAATTCAATCATTAATATATTTTGTTTTCGTTCCGATATTTCTTATATTTATGCACCAATTCTATCAACTTCTTCAAATATATTATCATTTGTTTTTACTACTTCTGTGTCCTGCTCCTGTATATAAAATACATAAATTCGATAGAGTCCTTCATTTTGGTTTTGTTTTATAACAACAGAAAAAAAAAAAAAAATAGTTTTTATGATTGATTGATTTGTGGTAAAAATTTTTCCATTCATTTTTCATTTCGCAAAAATGAAAAACGTTTTTCAATTTTTTTTTTCTCATATTATTCTTTATAAAATTGCACATAGCTTGTTTTCTTATCCTTCTGGCACGTATATGATGACACTTTTAATTCAACACTATAAAATATTCACTCATTGTATATGGGTACAGTATCATCTAACTAATTTGCACTTAAGAAATATTATTCATACAACTTCTAGATTTGTAGCTTAAGTGAGACTGGAATTGAAATCGTTTATATGCTCAGTTTCAGGATCATCTATAGTCGCATTACGTTTTCAATATTTGAGGTTATTTTAAGACATCTGGAAAAGTTTGATAAGTATTTCTTGGATATTTCCAGGGCTATCTTCGGTGAAAGGATAAACTCTGAACTTGGGGTAAGATTTATTTTGTAATCAATGGCATATGGCGCGATATCGAGTAATACTAGAGACCGGATATTAAAATCGCTTTTCAAAACTTGATTTTCTGATTCGAAGATGTATTTGCATATCGTAGAATTATACTTGACGGAGATGATGGTATGCTGCAAAGCTTCGAAAGTTCCAGACTAATATTGGTTTTATAAAAGTAGATATATATATATATATCTATATTATAGAGCAGATTATTCTGAAGGCAACTGTGATATTTTGTGTGTTTTTGATATTTTAAAGCGATGTCGTAATGTCTTCATCGTCGAGTTTTATTAGTTGAATTGTGCAAATTTACAGCTATTTCATTAGGATTTATTGATTCATAAGAGGTTTTGTTGTAGAATATTTTAGTCTTGAATCATCAGTAAAGACAAATTGTGGAGGAAGTACTGTTTTTAATCAACATTAAGCTTTTACCGTTATTTCTATTTTTATTCTGCAGACTGCGGAGTTTACAACTGACCTTTGTATTAAAATGATATATTTGTACTATTTTGTATCATTTGTAGTCACTACATTTTATATTAGTATCTATGGTACATACAAAGTAATGAGCACAATATTTTTTGGTCAAAACTGTAAATAATATATACATAAAATGTGAATACGTAATATTGAAAAATGTATAGAACGCATAAATTTGCACAACACACCATTACTTTCATATACGAAAAACATTAAAAAAATTTATGGTCAGTTCATTCATCTTAAAAGGTTCATAAATCTTTCGTGTAAAATTATACGAAATATATTTATATATATATATATATATATATTTACGATACAATATAGGAAGTGCTTTGGAGAAGTTAAATTGGAGTGTCATCATTTACAAATATATTTGAGCCAATGAGCTATATGTAATTATTGAGGTAATATGTTACGACTACATTATTAAATGATACAAGGAATATTAATGTACAGTTTTTATATACATAAGTACATACATATTGATAAGCTTATTATTCTTTCTTTGTTATCTTAACATATTTTCAAGGATCCTCATAGAAGAACCCAACAACTATTTTAAATTTTTAAGACAATATTTTTTATTTTTTGAATATTTTCCAAAAATTTTTAAAAAAATTTCTTGGATAAAAATTCCATTTTTTTTTCTGTGCATTGTTCTCACAGAGATTCAATAACCACTTAATACCATTATAATATGCAAAAATCCAAATAATCAAACAACTAATAATAGAATGTCTGGATTTTTTTTATAAAATATAAAAAAAAAATATTAAAAAAAAATATTGTTGTTTATTTGTATTTGAAAAAAAAAAACACAAATCTTAAATGTTTTTTTTTTTATTTTTCCTTAAGTAAATCCATTTTACTTATAGTGTTTTTCTTAAATATAATTACATTGATTCAAGGATTTGTTTAAATTTTCTTTACAGTTTTATACAAAAAAAAAAAAAAGGATCAAAGAAATATTTCAAGAAAATATCCTATTGAAAAGAAAAGTGTATTGCCAATTGGTAACAAAAAAATTTAGATTGAACTTCACTTAGGATATTGAATGAAGTCGTCTGTCAAGTTCCCGCTAAAATTTTATCCTATAAGATCTAAATCTAAATCCAATACAACTAATAATATTTTAGTAGATCTAGCAAAGGCAAGGCAGTAATAAACTGAACATTGAATTGAGGAATACCGAACCCTAACAGTAAAATGAAATCTTTATTATATACGTCGAAACAGTCATAAGGAATGGTACTAAAACTAGAATAAGACCAATCATCATCACCCAGAAACTATGTAACTTTAATAGTTATTTACGTATCGTATACGGGATAGTTTGATCTTCCAGTTCTATGGATACTCAAAATCCATACTAGGATCGCAGAAGAAGAAATTATAAGGATAGATCTGACAGTTAAAATGAACTACAGCAACATAAGTCTAGAAATAGATCCCCTCAGTAGGATGTCACAATATAATCCAATGAGCGGTTCAATAAAAGATTAATTAGAATAATGCGACATGAAATAATACATTAACATCTTCAGTAAAAAGTTGTAAGAGACCGATGTCCAATTTTAACGGTGCAGGGTCAGAACTCTCAGTTCCTAATGGACTTATGACCTACTTTAAAATATTTACGTGAGACATAAGTCCCTTTACAAGTGGGTTATTAGTTAAATTGTGTGATTGAGCTTAATATATTAAAGTCAAAATTTTGAAATAATTTCTGAAAGTCTTTTCTGATCTTTATAATTTAAAGTATGATAATATAAAAATATATATATAAGTAAAATATTAGATGAACAACTTTATTTATTTATATATATATCTATGCGAGATACTATATTAGGAAGCATATTTGGTTAAAATGGTGACCCTTTTTCCAGAGTATTTACGACACTTTGGTTACAAAATCAGGATTACCCTTTTTTCAAAATAGCCTTTCAAAATGTAGTTTAAATGTTGTTTTCTTAATTTTAGAAACATGGAATACTCTGATTTCGAATCCAACCCCAAAATGTGTACCCGTCACTGATATTATATAATTAAAATTAATATTTTTTTTTTAAATTACTGATAAACTGTCCGCTAAGAACTGTATAAGGGTGTTCTGACCCTTCACTAATTTTAACGCTATAGTTCCTCAATGATATTTAGGTGTTTTTGGAATTCATTTAGATGTATTTAGAAATTCGTCATTATCTTTCGAATAATAATTTTTTGAAACAATTAAACATATGTGGTAACACTTATATATTTTAAAAGGATGCATCCAATAATAACAATTTAAATAAAAATTTTCAATTTTTCACCATTTTTCTTTGTTTTGTATGTTTTTATAAGGATTTTTATTATTCCTTTTTTTTTCCATATTTATCTACTAGATACAAAAAATGTTTTCTTTAAAGGAAAATATCTTTAAAATAAGATACAAAAAAAAAAATCTTTAAAATAAAATAAAAAAAATAAAGAATATCTTAAGAAAATTTTCAAATAAAATATACAAATATGCAAGTGTTGTTTTTACTTGTGTGTGAAATGTTTTGATTTGAAAAATAACAAAAAACCAAAAAAAAAACAATTGAAAGAATTATAATATGTAAGGATATGTAAGGATACGTAAAGATATTTTCATATTAAATATTATGTACATATATACAACACATAATAAAATATTCAAATTTGTTTTGGGATTTACATATGAGGGATTAGAAAAAATAAACTTATACACATATGGAGAAATAATATATTTTTAAAAATTTTTACTAGGTACCTTGGTATCCTTGGTATATCCTTTAAGAAGGTTGCATTAGTGTCTTGCAAGAGATTTGTTTTAACTTAAATTTTTTTCTTAGTTTATTTGTAATTTTGTTATTATAATATTTGTAATACTCTTTATATTTATTGGTATAAGTTTATTTGGTTTTTGGTTTTTTTTTTTTTTTTAAATGATTATATGATGGAAATTTGGTGTTAGTTTTAGAATAAATAGACATTTGTGAATAATATGAATTTAGTTGTTGTTTTTTTTTTTAAATAATGAATCGTGATTTCTTATTAAAAATTAAAAGGTTTATTAAAAATTTAAAATTGTTTGTTTATAATACACAAAAAATTTTATTTATTTAATTCAAATACTTAATATTGGTTTAGGAACCCACCCTTGTGACCTATGTGACAGATAACAGATTCTTAAACAAGAGTATGTATCAAGAGTATAAATTTGAAGAATCTAGAGTATGAATCTGTAGAAGTTATTTTACTATAAAATTTTACTTCAATTTGATCAATTATGACGTAGTAATTAATAAAACTATAAAATATATGTATGTATATGTATGTTAGATAATTGTCAAAGTTTTGAAGGTATGAATCCAAATTTGGTCTGTATGCTGACGGAATGAACTATATGGAAAAATACTTCGACCAAATGCTTTTCAGACTACTAACTAGATATTAAAATTTTAAATATCTTAAATATTTTTAATTTAGGACCAAACCAATTCTTCTAATAAAGATTACTTGAAGTAATCACCTTTCCAAAAACATGTGTCCTAAGTAACACATCTTGATCTTTAAGAGCGAAAAAGATGGTAGAAAATATCCTTGTTGTTATATTCAGTTATTGTTTTATCTAGGATGGTATTCAAGGTTAACAGAATATTTTTAAATTTATTTGAGTATAATGGGTCTTGCTGTTGTCTAGAAATGGAAGTTCAAAGTTAAAAATTGTTTTAGAGAAAAAATTCTGTTTCATTTCATATGGGCTCTAAAAGCTTTGTATATCGTTAGAAAAAACTCCTTTTCTTCAATCGAATTTCCTTCAATAATATTTGGAATATCAAAAAACATAATGTAAAATAAATTTGGCAACTCTAAGTCATTTGTTCTGAGGTTTCGGAAAAGCTACTTTTTAACCGTATTTAACATACAACTAATAGCTGGGTTTATGGAAAAACTATTTTTAATCGAATAGTTTAAACCGAGTCGGCGTATATTTTATTTTGTATACTTAGTTACAATCCAGCCATAAGTTTAAATTGAAAGCTGCCATCATGAAACTAAAATGTTTGAAAAGTTATTAAATATTCAGTAAAGTTTTGAATAAATCTAAAATATTTGGTCATAAGCAAATGTCAAGCTTTTCATACAAAGTAATGCTTAAATTTCATGTATACTATTTTCACATAACTTTGGTCCTTTTTAAAATAAATTTGATCTTATTTAAATATTTGTAAATACTTATTCAAATTAAATCGGTTTTTTTTTTTACCCAGCCATATTTCTCGAGATCCAGTATGTCGGATCAAGATATTTGCAAGCAGATGATATCTACTCACCGATTTTATATTAGCAAATAATAGCAATAATAGCACACAAAAATTTTACTCAATTTTTGGGATACTATTTTAATTTTTTTTTTTTATTTTTAGTTCTTATAATAGACTTAGAAACTAAGTTAATTAACTTATGTCAGTTCGACTTTTGATCCAAAATACGGGAGAGTTTTTAAAAAAAAGGATTTGAAAAGCCCAATTAAAAAATTTTGCGCTCAATTAAATTTAACAAAATATAGACAAACGTCAGTTGAAAAAGAACCAAATTTATGTGAAAAGAGTATATTTATGATAACCGCTTTATGGAAATGATTTAAAAGGTTAATATTGAGACTAATAAGTTCAGATTTTTATATTGTATTGAAATTTTAAATATTTTTGTGAACATAACTTAGTTTTATTGAAAACCGTAAAACTTGTTACCAAGGAATTTAAACCAATTATTAATATTCTAAAAATAGATTAAAGGGATTTTAAGTTAAAATTATATTTTCAATTAATTTGATCGATTTTTAAAATTTTAATATAATTTAAATGCATTAAAATAAACATTAAAATAATTTAATTGAAATAATCAATTTAAAATTAAAAAATAATTAATTTTATATCTACTATTTATATTTAAATGATTTAAATTAATTAAATAGTAGGAAGTATATATATATAAATTTAAACAATAAAGTATTTTTGAATTAAAAATTTTTTTTTTTATTTTGAAAATTTCATTGGAAACAAAATTTATTACGCAAATCATTTAAAAATTTTTTTTTAAAAATTAATAAACATTTTTCGATTCAATGCTATTTATTTCTAAAACAAGAGAGACTACATTTTGAATTTATTTTATACGGTTTTAGTTTTTTTTTTCTAAATTTAACGTTTATTTGATTAAATTTCAATTAAATTCCAAATAAAATAAAATCAACTTATCCATAATCAAATAATATTATTGAGAATCAAAATTTTATACAAATTGGATTCCTGGAATATGAATTCACTTTATTAGAACAAAGCGATTTTGAAAATTTTGAAATTTAATATTGCAGGGGCTAAAAATGTTTAGCAAAATGCAAATTGAAGATCAAATTGCAGAGGAACTTAATGACGTTTACAATGAAAAACAAGAGCAAGTCAAATGTTTGCTGAAAAAGCGACTTGAGCAACAAAAGTATGACAGAAAATGTTTCATTGAAAAATACGCAAAAAATCATTATCCTAATATTGCCGAATTAGAACAAGCCGAAGAAAACCGCCGTTTAAAACAAGTTGAAGAACATGAGCAAAAATACCAAATGAAAGAAAGAGAAGAAGAATTGAAACTAAAGTTAAATCGTGAACAGCGAAACCTAGATTATACTAACTTTCTTAAACGTAAAGAACAGCTGATTTTAGAACAGAAAGAAATTTTCAATTGGGAATTGATAAATCGGTTAAAGAACAGTGAAATTAATGAAGATTTAATAAAGCAAGCAAATGATCTTAAAATCAAAAGGCAAAAAGAAACGCAACAGGCTTTAAATAATCAAATAAAAGATCAAAATACTATCAAAGAATATGATAAAGTTCTAGATAACAGATGTAATACTGTGAGCTATGATTTACAAGAGCAATTTTATTTTGAATATGCTGATCAGTTAATTCAACATGCTAAAAGTAAATGTAGACCTATTTATCCATTGCAAAAAGCGATTTTATCATATAAAAAATTAAATGGTCTCGACTCTTGACAGACGTACCAGCTTGACATTACACTAAAGTCTAGCTATCGGGTGAATATATTTAGCTGATATTATAATTAAAATGTGAAAGTTCAATAAATTGTATAAAAGTTTTGAAAATTTAAGTAAATAAAAAGTTTTAATAGTTACATTTGATTTTAATATTATACTGCAATCAAAAGAGTGCAAATTAGGCAAGTTAGTTGATCAGTTATAACTAAGATTTGTATTTTTAAACTATGAAGAAAATTTATTGGTTTCTGTTAAGTTTATATTATATACATTTGAATCACAAGGTATTTTTAAAAATAACTTAGTAAGTAGTTTAATTATAAAACTGGTAAATTACAACTTAGTTGTTCATATCATCTTAGTTGAGTTAGAGATCATCTAATCTATATCAATTTTAACAGGTTTTCAAATAAATTTCAAATAAAAATTCTTTAAAAATATGTTGGGAGAAATAAAAATTTGTTATACGTCACAAAATCATCCTTTAAAAATAGTACAGTCACATTCTTATGCGTTTTAATCAAATGCGTATAGTTTTGATAATTAGTTTTTAATTATATAAAAATATTTTTAATATATAATTGATGTGCATTCTCCTATTATAAACAATTTACCCACTAAAATTAATAAAGTCAAAAAATTAAATTTATTACAATTAAAAATCTTAAAAATACGAACCACCCCCATCATTGAAATATTGTAGTTAAAATGATTTTTTATTGTAAATTACAAATAGTTTAACTTAAAAAAAACTACGCAGTAACTGTCAAAAATACGGAAATTACGTTACCGTTTTTCGTATTGACGTGACAAAGACTAGTGTTTTAGTATTTACAGTCGAGAAAAACGAAATCAAATTTATTTAATTTAAAATAGGACAACTAATAATCAAAGTCCAATACAAAAAAAGCAATAATGAAAAAAAATCAAGGATTTGAAAAAAAATACACTAAAAATTTTTCGAAAATTCATTTTCAAATAACTGTAATTTCAAAAACTGTATGGCAACACTATTTGCCTATACTACGTTAATTAATAAAGCTGTCGTTTGGTGCTTCAAGATTAAAACATACCTTCTAGTACTTGTGTTATAAGAATTTAAATATAATGCATTACACTTTTTCGCGACATTGTAGCTCGAATAACAAGTTGTTAAATGAAACTTATGTTTTTTGTTGTTGCTATCTGCCCTGAAAATTGAATTTATTGAAATGGATAATGTGAAACTATATGAAGGCAGCATCTTTTCAAAAATAGTTGAAAATGTGCCAAAAATAAAATTATCAGTCTTATTATTCCAAATTGTATGCTAAACTATCCCAAAATTCTCCGTCTAAAGTTTTTTATCCAACTTTTTAGGAAAGTCCCGTATAATTATTTTGTTTTTTATAAAAAAATTGTTTCATATTATTTTTTTGATTAAAACTCATTTAGACCAACATTCATGTAAGAGGGTTGTATTCGTACATATGTGTAGTAAAATTTTAAAATACATTAGAAATGATATATTGATATATAATACACGTTCCTATTTAAATCTTTTACAAAATTATCTAGCTAGAGAATAAAAATTTAAATTTTAACATTTATCCATAATTTAATTTTTAAAATATATCTATGTATTTATAATTCATAATATCTAATGATTGCCCAAATCAGTTTCAACTTATGATAATTGAAATGAGAACGTTATTTATTATTAAAATAAAAAAAAAAGTAATTAGAACAAAAACGAGAAAGAGTGTAGTAGAGTAGACTGTGCCAACTCTGGGATAACCGTATGATCGTAATATAGACATTATATCATCTGGTTGATTACTTTTGACAAAATTTTTAATACATAACTTAAGCTCTTTGAACCTCTTCCACTACACAAACTTTATTTTATTCAAACGTTGGCCATTAAAGTTAACTACTATTGAAAAAATTTTAAGTCATCCAGCTTTATTAGGTATAGAGTAATGCTCATATAAAAGATGAAGTTGTATAACAGCTATAATCGAACCCACTGCAGTAGACCAACCAAATTTTGTACAAGTATTTTTGGCAAAATTTCAGACACCCAACTTCTATAGTTATAGAGTAATGCTCATTTAAAAAAACTCGAACCCGTGGAGCAAAATGGCTGGATTTCAATAGCGATGACGGCTTTTGCATAAAAATTTCAAATTTCAAAATCCTAGTACCTTTATTTTTTGATTTATCGTGCGTATATTCATAGATCGGCTTACTTTTCGATTCTGATTCGATCCATACACTTGACTCTATATCTACCACTCCTCCTTCTCTGCATCACAAACGTAATGACAAATTTAGTATACCCTTTTGACCTATAGTCATACGGGTATAAAACTGTAGTAATAATAATATACACTACAATTTTATAAAATTATTAAATGAAAACATCTCATATAATTTTGAATACACCCGCCACTAACAGTGATAGTAGATGTTATTTTATTTATATTGTTATTATTATCATAGTAATACATGTTATTTTACTGTTATAACACAATGTATTATTGTACCACCTTTAACCTATTAATAAATTCTATATTTGACCTAGATTCAAAAAATAATTTATCCAAAATATATATGTAATACAAAAAAATATATTTTTATATATAAGAGTCTCTGATGGTATATATATTCTATTCTCAAGTCTCATATCGATGATTATTTATCTTTTGTTTTAACATTCATTTTTGTCCTGGAAACTTTTCGAATTTTTTTTTTTTTTTTTTGAGGAAAATGGAGAGGATAACAATGGGTTTGCTAGTACACACTGACACAATCATTTTTCATTTCAATTTGAATATATATCATCGTAACAAAATAAAGTTTTTTTTTTGCAGCTTTATGAGTATAAAAATAAAAATGAAGAATGAAAATGATAAAATATATTTTATTAAATTCATAAAATGAGTTTTGGGACATGAATGAGTTGGAAAAGGTAGCATGAGGTTTAAAAAATAATTAATGTGAAATATGAAATATAGAATTGTGTTAAAGATAACGGTTGATTAAATTAATAAATAAATGCGTCTTCAAGAAGGATAATGAATCTAGATTTAGATAGTTTGGTCTGGATAGTTTAAATCTTACCTTTGATATACTTTAAAAGTCCAAAGCTATAATACTACCGCAAATAAAAGGAGACTTCGTAATAACTGTACCTACTATTAATCTCAATTTCGGGACTGGTACTGATCCATCCACATTCATT
This sequence comes from Dolichopus griseipennis, assembly GCA_963082915.1. Classification (NCBI taxonomy): domain Eukaryota; kingdom Metazoa; phylum Arthropoda; class Insecta; order Diptera; family Dolichopodidae; genus Dolichopus; species Dolichopus griseipennis. The sequence continues at coordinate 76,533,399 of OY720443.1, forward strand.
TCTTGAAAAAAGTTCAATATTGATTTACATCTTTTTATTTAAATATTTAAAATGCTTTATTCAAAAGTTAGCAGTTATTATAATTGAATGTAGTAAATTTACTACATTTTAAATAACATTTCTAACACTAATATTTAAAAATATTTATTAATAGTTTTACGTGTATTGTTTTTTTCATTGATTTCAGTTAACCTTTGTGATGATTTTTGATATATAATTTATAAGTAAATATAGTATACAGTGATGATTTTTGATAATTTCGTATATAACTGTAAGTATATAGGAGAGCCCATAAGTTAAGGATCTTATTAAAATTCTAGAAATCTTAATTTAAGGCAAGATCTACATAATATACATAAACATTTCGAAGTATGTGTCTTTTGAGAGAACACTACTTGAGTACTCTAGTCTGGTATGGTCTTCATCTCATAACATTGGCATTAGTAAAATTGATGCTACCCAATAATTATTTTTGCGCTTTGCTATACGCCATTACCAATTGTCTGATCCGCTTAGTTCGCCTAGTTATAGGAGAATATTAAATTATGTTAGAATTGACTCTATTGAGAATCGTGAAGTTATAACTGATTATGACAGTTTCATCCACCAGATTATTTGCTACAAAAGAGTTTATTTAGGCGTGTATGAGCAGTTAGTTTAACAAAGTAATATTCAAGAGTTGTGATCTGCTGAGTTTTTCACTGTTCCTTTCTACTCCACTGATAATGGTATGTTTGAACCAATTGCCAGAATAATATTTACTGTTAATGCCAATTCTTCAGGCTAACTAAAGATTCCCAAGATACTAGAACATATATTTTCTTTGAAGTTATTAAAACTTTGGTATTGTATAGTAACTACAAAGGTTTAAAACGACACGTGTATAGATTTTAAAATATTGGTTTTTTTATAACATCTGGGCTCCATTTCATAAAAATTGACAGGCGAATATTTGACAAAGTTGTCACAATAGTCTGACAATTTTATTTTTAAAAACCTTTAATTAATCTGAATATTGGATTAAATTGTAGGTTTTACAATTTTTCTCCTGTAAATTGATGATATAGGGTACTAAAAAAATTTTCTGAATTCTATTACTTATTGAATTCCCAACGTACATTTTATAAAAATTTTCATTTTCATTCAATTTCTCTAGAAAAAAAACCAAAACTTTCCCAATATTTTTGGGTGTATATAAAAAAATTATTTGCCAATGTGAATATTAATGTCAAAAATGAACTTGGTAAAGTTTTCACTTGATTAACCTATCTTTACCGTTATATAGACATGAAAATGGTGAGCATAGATTAATAATATTTATTTTTGGTATTTGTTAACGATATTTTTTATATTTTATATTTAACACAGATCTAAAACAAAAAAAGGTTTTATAAAATAAATATGCGGAAAGATGGTCAGGTCCATTGTCCATGATATACAAGTATTAGTAATCTATACACGTAGATATATAGATTACTATTATATTAAATACATACTTTTGTCTTTATTATTTTGGGGCAGGCACTGGACGAATATGTATTTTCAGGAAATCAAATTTTTTTTGAAGTTCTGTAGTTGATGTAGAACTGCTCTTACTGAATAATTGAAAATGAAAAGAGAATTGAAACTGAAAATATTGTACAACACAAAAAAAAAACAATGGACACCCAACGGAAAATTTATAAAATAAAATAATTGGAAATAATCATTAAATATGAATTTGTGAGGGTAAAAAAAAGTTTATTTTGTATAAATGTATGTACTTGTAATCACAAGTTCATGAATTTATGATTGAACTATGTATACATACATTTATTCAATGGCCTTTGTAATCTAGACTCCAGAGAATTATACAATTATTCGTATATTTACTATGTAGTATATATGTATGTAAGCATGTATGATTTTTTTTTTTTAAATAAAATGAATTACCTATCAATCTAAATTTTAAAATTTAAAATTTTTTTATTTTTTTAAAAAAGATACAAATATTTAAAAAAAAAAAGTACTTTCTTCTTTTTAAAAATGTATAATTTAGCTTTTATTCTTCATTTCTCACTGTTTCTTTCTTTTTTTTTTTTTTTAATTTTTATTTTGTTTTTTTTTTTTTTTTTTGGTAATAAAAGCGAAAGAAATCCCTCTGTAAATAACTTTTTATCTTTCTATCTCTTTCACACTTTGTCTTGAAAGAAAATACTGATGGATGTTTGTGTGATAATCTTAAGAAATGAATGAAAAATGAATTTTATTTTTTTATTTGTGGTTTTTTTTTACATTTTTATTTTTTTAAATTAAGGGATTCACTACTTATTTTAGCTTGGCTCCCCAGGAAATAAATGATTTAAGTGAGTAAAAAAAAATAAAGTGATTGTATAAAAGAGAGAGAGAAAAAAAAGTAAAAAAATGAAGAAGAAGAAATAGTAAAATATAAATAAGTATGTATGAATATATAGAATTTGTATGAAAGAGATGAAAAATGTGAACAAATTAAACCATTTTGATGTCATAAAAGGACTTTAAAAGGGCAATAATGTCAAATTGTAAAATAAAAAATAAAAACAAAAACAAAATAAAAAAAAAAAACCGTAAAGAAAATTAAAGAATAAATAAAAATATCGCATGAATTTTTCATTTTTTTTTTTTTTATTTTTATTTCCTCTCATTTTTGTTTTTTTTTTTTTATTTTTTTTAATTTTATTTTTAATTTAACAGCGGGAATTTAAAATATTAAATTATCATTTAGATAATACCATACAGTATATTCTAGTAATGTTGACATTTTTAATAATACAAAATAATAAAAACCTTTTTTCGAAGGTCTCGTATCTTCGGAAACAGAAATTTGACAGACATGGCTTAAAAATCGGACTCACTGATTTCATATAGTAGAATTTAAATAACTATGACAAAGATAATAAAAATGTTCAGAAATACATATGTATGTATTTTGCGCTTTAAAAATAGTTTCAAAAATTAACGTACCACTTTTTGGGTGTTTTTTAAATTTTAAGAATCTATTACAGACCCTGGAGATTAGAGTTTTTAAGTTACACTGTTTCCTAATTAACGAAATGCTACTAAGTGCTAAAAACTGTTATTAAAATTATTACTTTTATGATTTACAGTTATAGTACAGTTTGATTACATTGAGCTAATAGGAGAGATTTAAATAGATTTTAAAACTTGTAAAATGTCTGTCTATTCAATTCATTCTTAATTTCATAAAACATTCTCTCTTACATAATTTCTAAGATGGAGTAACACTATTTGGTCTTCCATGTTTGAGCTAGTTATGCTTATTAATTTGAAACAATATAATTGTGAAACTAAGTGCAATTAAGTCAAATAATATCGCCCTGCGCACAAAGTTAAAAATATTTGAAACAAACGTCAAATCAGTACTTCTATACATCTGTGAAACATGGAAGGTAACTACCATTATCACCAAAAAGTTGCAAATGTATATAAACCGTTGTCTACGCCGCATCTTAAGAGTTCGCTGAAGGGAAGTTATAATTCAGGAAAACTGATATCAATGTCGAAAGAACTTAAAAGATCAGCCCCTGGAATATAAAATACTACATATTTTTAAATGAATACTGAAATTGAATTCAAGCTTTAGATTCAAATTTCTAAGTTTTAAATTATTTTCAACTGTATGACTTTTGACTACAAGTTTTTGAAATTTTACAATATCTATTGACATTTTGAATTGTTGCGATTAAAATTGTAATTAACAATTATAACAGAATCACTTCGTATGTAGAATAACAGTTCTTTAAAACCATTTAATAGTCACATTTATTATTACAATAATTAACCACATTATTAATTTATTAATTAATTTTTTCATAAATAAATTATTCATTTTTGATATATTTGAAATTTTATTACAAATCCCTAATTATAAATTAAGTTAATATATTTCGTTTATTACAGTTTTTCTATCTTAGCAAAGTCGGTTTTTATTATTTTATTATTTATAAACTTTTAAAAATTTATAGACTAAAAATGGTTTTTTTTTTGTGTATTTACAAAAATTAAATTTCATGAGATTCTGCTTTAAATTAAAATTTTATTTTTTTTTTTTTATACTAGAGAATCATTTTTAATTTATTTATTTTATTTACTTATTTCCTCTTATTTATGTATGGATTTTATTTTATCTAGTAAGTATATAAATATAAATATATATTTATATTATTTATTTTCTAAAAACATAAAATTACACAATGAAAATTAATGACTTTTCAAGAGATATCTTCATTAAACTGACAGAAAACATGGAACAACCGAACCCAAGTGTATTGTGTGAAATAAGTAAGTCTTTAAGAAATACAACCGCACGTTTGTGTTGATTTCATTTAATATTACATATATTTGTTTTTTTATATTTTTATTTAAATATCAGAAATTATAAAACTATTCATTCTGATTCGTCCGTTTATACGTTTGATGTTATTAATTTGAATTGCGTTTATGCGTTTATGCTGATGCGTTTGTTTTAGGTGATATAATTTTAATTATCGCTTATTTAATCGTATAATTTGTTTAGTGATCTTAGTCAATTGTTAATCAAACAAACAAGTGCAATGGCAGATTCCAAGTGTTCCTTAAACAATCAAAAGCGATAACAGAAACAATTGATATTTTTTATAAAAGATATACATAACCATTCAATAACCCGATGTAGAAATAACCAAAAAAATGCATTTAAATCGATATTAAATAAAGTTTAACAATAGATTTCAATAAATAATTAATGCAAGATTTTCAATTTGTTCTTATAACTCACAGATGAAGTTCTGAAAATTTTATTTAAGTATTTTTTAATTTATATGTAAAACTTTAATCTATTGTTACAACTCTCAGATGATCTTATTAATTTTTTATATAAAAGATCAAAATTTATTTGAAGTTTTCTGGGTTGTCCAACTCTAATATTACCCACTGAGCAGTCCAATAGTGTTGGATGGACGAAACACTCTAATTTGACTTTATTTTTTGAAAAGTTTCTAATTCAAAAAAAATATAGTATGCATAAAATTATGTCTGAATGCATTCGCTAATAATGATATTCATATTAAAACTCACTAAAGGTGGAAAAATAATTTTTGAATATTAAACACATTTTATTATTGAATAATACTTGACTTATAATTAAAAGAAACTCAAAAAGAGAGTTGAAATACGATCGAAGTCTCATGTCGTTGGTAGCACCCCAATTCCTAATGAAGTAGGCGAAAATCTACATTAAGGTATATAAGGTCATGTCTCACCTGTTCAGAGCAGGTCAGTCTAAGACTACAGGTGCTTACTAATAAGTCTAGTAGATTTGGAAAGGATAACGTAAGTATAGCGTAATTTAATGGGACGTCCAAAAAAATCAATAAAATTTAAGGAAAACCAAAATTTACCGGGGAGTCTATAAATCAGAATCAGAGCTGTGATACCCGAGTGCTTCATAACAAAGATCTAGCATAATCAGACAAATTAGCAATTCGACAAAAGAAAACTGATACTGAGAAATTTTCATCATTTGTATTTTCATTTCCATTAAATTTAACGGTTCCTATTGTTCCTATTTTTAAATTTTTTTTTTATTGTAAGTTTTTCCTTTTAATATTTACAAAACTACCCAGTATGCGACTAGTGTTCCAATCCCAATTCACAATATACATATATACTAAATAACGGAAACAATTTCACATAATAAAAACTCATTTCTTAAGATAATATTCTACGTTTTTTTTTTCGCTCTAAATATTTTATTGTACTATCGTTCTTCCAGCACAGCAGATCTACCATCACCATAACACTTCACCATTCATTCATCTTAATATTGTCTATATACATATATTTTTAGTTCGACTTTAGCGTCCTTGGCTATGTTCTACATAGATATACATATATATGTTTGCAATAAAAAAAACAAATTTTCCCACGGAAAAATAAAAACAAAAAAAAAAAACAAACAAATAAAAAAACACGCGAACGAGTAGAGATAAAAAAAAAAGTAAGAAAGACATAAAAACCAACAAGATAGAGAGGATAAAAGAAAAACAACAGTAGTAGAAAATGAATTTTCCTTGGGGACTCGTCAATTTTCATTCTATTTAGTTTTTCCGGATGATTTTCTAAGTGAATGGGAAATTTATGTAAAAAAAAAATAACGAAGAAATAATAAAAAAAATTTTCCAAGAAAATTGTGAAAAAAAATTCAAGGCTAATATGTTGAAGAAAAAAAAAAATAAAAAAAGTACATGACCTATGCTAAGAATGCTGACTTAGAAAGAGATAGAAAATTTTGGTATCTCTTTAAAAGAAAAAAAAAAATTAAGTTTTTAAGTTTTTTTTTTTTGGATACGTTTTTTTATGTGTTGAAAATCGGCTGGTACGAGACTGGAGTCTAAAAATAAGACTTGAATTTTAATCAGAAATTGTGAAATATTTGATGAAGGGCTGCAAAATTCGAAAAATGTTTAGAACTCTTACCTCATTTTTAATGATTGTAAATATTTTTATTCAGTCAAGTGAATAATTTGAAAAATCTTTATAACAAAAACCTTTCAATGCAAGGATCATAATTCAAGGATCCAACATAGCATTGTTTTGATAGATGAATGCTGCGACTTCTTCAAGAGTTTATTTATTTGAGGAAACCCATTATTTTGGATTAGTTGTAATAATTTAAGCCTTGAAATATATAAAACTTTCTTTTGCAATAGGGTTGATTTAATACAATGCTATTTTTATAATCTTTGAAGATTTGCTTTGAGAATGCAAGGTAAATAATAATTAATTAATATTTTATGTTTGGTTTTATTTAAACCAATTAGAGTAGGCTTTTTAAAAAAATTAAATTAATTAATAGGTAAATTTTTAATAAAACAAATGGTATGTATGGGTATGGATATTCAATTTCTTTGATCTTTAACCATACATTAGAAAGGAACAATAATGTTATCTTAATGTAATTAATTAAATATTTTACCAAGTAGATAATTCCTTAAATATACCTAACAACTTTTAAGTCAAGCTTTTCTTAGAAAACTTAAAAAATATGCAAGGACAGGTATGGATCAAGGATTTGGATCTATCAGAATACCGGAGTAGATTTGGTTATGCATTTTTGTCTCTACCCGCCCATCTGCAAGCCCACTATTTAACTAAAAAGTAGAATTCTGAAATTTTCAAGAATTCAATTTATTTTCATAAATCATCAGTGGAATTGAAATTGAACAAGGCTACTAAATCAGTTCGGTTACCTGTTTTAAAACTTTTTGTTGTAAACGTACAGCAACATTAAATTTAAAAAAAGAGGAATTACTTTAATTTGGCAAAAGTAGTTAAATTTTATGACCAACTTCCGGACAAAACTAGGTTTATCTGGCGCGAGGAATAAAACCAGCTGCAACTTTTTTATTTGCAAAACTATAGTTTTCATAAATTATCTGAAACTTTGTTAAAAGAAATTGGGTTTTATATTAACAACTTCCTGCAAATTGAATTAATCAAACGAAATAAATTCCTATAGCTGTTAAAGAAATACGATATATTCATGTTTACACCAACCCAAAACTCGGTTTTTAAAAGATGATCAAATTTTATGGTAAAAACTTCTGAAAAATTAGTCGAAGTCGTAAACCAGGTATGTCCCATAACACTTTATATGTAAATGTAATTTTTTCTCAATTCTTTAAGCCGTAATATATTTATTTGCGTTGGTTTTTCGAATATAACCCATAGTTGGCAAAGTCTACCCTAATTTCTTCACCGTTTTTTTCATATTTTAACAAATTTGCACGTAGAAACGCGAATTTAATACTTAAATATTTTGTTCCTAAAAATTTTGTGGCCTAAAGATCAATTTTTAGTCCATAATTTTTGTTCTTATTTTGGTCCTGACGTTTCAAATAACTTCATATAAAAAATGAATGAATTTTGTTTTTTTTTTTTGACTATAATTTTTAAAAGATCTTCGAATTGCGTTTTGAATTTAAATTAAATGGATTTTTTTTCATTTTAAGTATCATATTTAAACTATAAACTTGTGTGTCCCATATGAGTTTCCCAGTTTTACAAAATGGGAAGTATAAAATAAATAAACCAGTAAAAGACAAATGTGTTTTTATAAAATAACTATAAGTACTAAAGTTATACATTGATTTTACTAGTATGTTATAATAATATGTGAATTGATATTGTATATTGACTTTAATCTACCAATGCTTAAGGACTCTTAATAAAGTGCTAGAAAATAAGTACTTTGTATTACAAAATATAAAATGAATCGATTGGCATAAAAAAGGATAATTTGATTTCGGCAATTCCTTTCATTATAATTGAAACCTATATATCTTTTTGAATCGCGCTATTTAAAAAATTTAAGTGGCGCGAAAGTAATGATTTCAATTTCTATAGTGAATATCCAGTTTAATAACCAAAATTGTACAGGAAGTCTAAAAAAAAAGGAAAAAAGAAAACCAATTTTTTTTATTATTTTAATATAAAAATGTATTCTACATCCCTAGAAGCCATCAATCAATTATAACATACGTTATGTTCCTTATTTTCTGATGTGGTTTCTGGGTGGTTGACTGTAAAAACAAATCGATCAATTTTTAAACCAACAATGTATATATATATATATATTTGGAAAAATATTAACATTTAAATAATAAAGAAGAATGTTTGAATATTTTTTTCATAGATAATAATAAGACAACTGTAATGAATATTAAGTGTTATCCAATAGAAGGATTATGATATGTTATGACTTTAACATTAAAATATGACAAAATTTGACGTATAAAGAGAAAGGAAAGAAGATAAGTGTCAAATATTAAATTTATCTGTGTTATATAAATGTGTTATAGATATATATATAAACATATTTTCTGAAACTGGATTAAATGGAGTTTAAAGTTGTCTATTGCATGTAAAAATATTGATAATATATTGACAATACAACTTGGTTTTTTTAAAAAATTGATGTTGACAAGTTTATAATATTTGATTATAATAGTAAAATTATTTTGTGTGCATTTCTTTATCTTAAAAATTACTTTTAAACATATTGTTGTTAAGTTATAGATATATATATCGGAAAATTGATAAAGAACAATTAATAATTTTATTTAACATTGCCTAGTGTCTGTTGTCAATTTTCTATACTGTTTCGAACCACTCTTTACTGATATTGGTACCGGTAGTTAAAGAAATATTTAAAATTATTTTGTTCTTCTAGTTCAAGGGTGTTCCTCCTTATTTTTCTTTCGTTCCTGAAATTTCAGATCAATTGGAGTGCTGGTTCGGATTTCTGCACCCACACTTTCGACGACTTAAAAGCTTATATTCGAAATTAATAAAGATAGAAACTTGAAATAAAAATGAAACCTTCAAATTTGGTAAAATGTTGTATTTTCTTCTGCTCTTTTTTTTCTAAAATTTGGGATCAATTGGAGTGTGGGTTCGGTTACTTCCCATGAACCTCGAAAAATCTAATAAGCATAACTTTGATATTAATATAGATATAAACACGAAACTTAGTACTAGCGTGCCATATTTCATTATATTCCCGAAATTTGGTATGAATTGGGATGGTGGTTCGGGTACCTTCCACACACCTCTTAAGGCCTCACAAACATCTTTTCAAAATTAATAAATTAGAACTTCAAATTTGCTACAAGAGTGTTCTCTCCTGAGGTGACTTGAAGAGGGGTTCGGGTAGGATATTATTAGTTGTTTGCATCAACTTACTGTTGTTTTATTACTTGTTTATTTAGGAACTACTAGATGACTATTGATATCAACATAAATTAAACAAATTAAGTAGCTGCTAAATGAATAAAGTGAAAAAGTTTAGATTGTGAACTTATTAATTTGAATTAATACTATGATTTTACATGTACTGTAATATCTGTAAGTTAACTATCTATAAATTGCGAGAATCTAATTTACTTAATTATAAGGCATAATTTCGTCTAGGATAATATAGTAAGTAAAGAAATTAGATTGGCTTTTCTATTCATCGTATGTTAATTATTTATGATAATCAAATAAATTTTGAAGATAATAACAATATACAACAATATATAGTTAACCCAAGGTAAGAACTTAACGACAGCGAGTGGGTGCGTATTAAACCAGATTTATTTCATCAAATAACTTAAAACATTTTTCAAATAATCGATACATTCATAATTTTATATCTATTGATGAAAATCAATGAAAAATTCGATTTCAGCTCAAAACCCTTAATAGTTTTTTTTTTGGGTTGGGTTTTGGATTTAATTTTCTGTTTATAATAAATGCATATTTGAAAATAATGAATGAAGTGATTTTTAATAAGAAATATATCTAAACTCACAAAGAAATTCCAATGTAAATTTTGTGCTTTGAAAATCAAATGATAAATTAGATACCCATTTATAATTTTAATGTTGTGGGTGTTGTGGGTATTCTTCTGTCTATTTAAATTCTCTGTTCAAATCGAACAATGATGATTGTTAATTTAACACTTTATTAAATAAAATTCAATAATAATAAAAATAATGGTTTTTTATATTAAATTTAATGTGTCTGAGAAATAATCAGACATGTATTTATTTTACTTAAGCCTTGGATATCAATTGTTTGCTACTGTATTACGTTAAATTGGTGGTCCTTATTTTAAGAGAATGTGTTTGGAATTAAATATTAAATAATTAAATATATATATAAATATTATTAAAATAATAGAAGTTTCGTTAAAATTTTTTTTTCAACATTTCGAAATTTTATTAATTCCATGAAAAGTGAAAGTTGTTTTCGTAAGTACCTATATTGATTAAATTTGATTCTTTCTGTTAATAGTAGTAAGAATTACTTCTTAGAAAACGAACGTGACTTTAGTGGAATAATCATTCCTAAGTTAAAATGCCAATTACATGTTGAATTTGTTCAAGTATTTTTGGGGTGATAAACTGTGTTGAATGTATAAACCCATCCATTAGAATGAATGATCCAATATCTTCGGTTTTAAATGTAACAGAAGACATATTAAAGCAAAGTTATTAATCCAAATGAATTTGGAAGCAATAGTTTAAATTTGTAGTAATTTTTAGTTATAAACTTTAACAATTGCATTTGATAACATATCTTTACATATTTAAATTGAAAACGGACCTATTTAAGTTAATTATAGCGTAGCAAATTCATTTGATCATATTGGACTGTAATAGGAGAGCTGTCCAATATGACCTGATATTTGAGGAACAATACAAATTCCTAGTTTTTTTTTAAGTTTTTATTCTGATTTTGAAACCAACTCTGGGTGTTTTAAATTTTTAATGCATGTTAAAAACAAAATTAGCTAGAAGTACTAATTTTTCATATGAGGAGCTACAGCAAACGAATCCACGCTAATTTAATTATTGAATCTAAGATTTTGTATCCAAAATTAAAATAAAAACGAGGAAGAATGTAGTAGAGTAGACTGTGTCAACTCTGGTATATCCGTATGACCGTAACATATACATTATATCATCCGGTTAATTATTTTTGGCAAAATTTCAAACATACAGCTTTATTAGGTGCAGTTTAATGCTCATACAAAAGAAGGAGTTGTATGGCAGGTACTCGAACCCACTGCAGTAGACCAACCAAATTTTGCAGAAACTTTGGCCATTACACTAAACTATTTTTGGCAAAATTTCTGACGGCCAGCTTCATTAGGTGTAGTATAATGCTTATATAAAAGAAGGAGTTGTATGGCAGCTGACAGATTTACTTCATTCTTTAGAAAAAAACAAGATTTTACGAGATTTTTGCAACAAAAAGATTTTGGAAAAACGGAATTTGGATTTCCAAAATTTGATAAACCGGGATATCGTCCTACCTCTAACAGATACATTAATCAGGTATATATATAATATTACAAAAAAATTACAACTTAGTCATATATCGAAATAAATGAAATTCAAACAAAAAATTTAATATACTCCTACATAGTCTTAACTTTATTTTCAATGCAGTTCAATGACATTAACAATATTTGACAGTTTTATATCCGATTAATCATGATTATATATCAAGTTCATTAAAAATATATGTCAATGTCATTAAATTGTTTACAATGAAACAGTCATTTTTTTTTTTAATGTTAATAACTGGCTGGTACACGCTTAACAGTATTATTTATGAATTATTGAAAACTTTTAAACCAAAAAATTAGCTACGCAAAATTTTGTTTTTTTTTAAATTAAACCTTTACAAAATTTAATTTTTTTTTATAATTTTTGATAAAATATTACTATATTAAAAATGTCCAATTTTATTAATTTATTTATTATAATTTATTTAAATAAATTTAAAACAAAAATTAAATATAAAAATTTATAAATACTTATTTGGTTATCAATATAATATTATTTATATTATATTTACATAAGTAATAGGGTGTTGATAATCTAAGATCATTTCAAGTTTTGTGCCATGCGTATTTATGTAAACTTGTATCTATTTACAAGTATGCTAATTTTTTAAAAACATTTAATAAAGAAAAATTTAATCAAAATTTCAATTAAGTAAAATATAAATAGAATGTATAAATTAATTAATAAAGCTTTTAATTTTAGAATCTAATCAATTCTGATTGCTTTAATTTTATACATTTGTAATTATTATTTTAATTTATTTAATAGTAATTAATAAATTAAATATATAGTTTCAGTTTGTTTTATTTGGCATTTGTTTTTGGCTTAGAGCAGAACATGAAGTGTCAAAATAAAATTAGAGAATTTTTTATATAGGAATGTGCATTCTAGTTGCTTTAAAGTACTTATTTTGCCAATACTCGTTACTTTATACTCGTTACTTTTTAAAATTTTTGCTTTATTTAAGAAAAATTTGACAAGTTACCATGAGTTTTTATATATTAATTTTTTTAATTCAGTGTTGATGTAACAAAACAGAAATTGCTTTTTTTTAATTCAATAAAATAACAAAAATAAAATTTAAATAAAATAACAAAACAAAAAATTCTATAAAAAAAATTCATTAAGTTAAAAGATGATTATAAAGTTATATTAAGTTAAGTCAACTTCAGAATTTTTGGGAGCTAAACTTGATATTATCAAGTAAATTATACAAAGATTATTCAGTATAATTAACTGTGACTTCCTTAATAAATCTATATTCTTTTACTTTAGTTGGAGGAAAAAAAAAAATTTAAAGCTGCAGCATTATATTTCAACATATGTTAAAAGTATTTCTTAAATTTGAAAGGGGTTCTTTAAATTGAAGAAATTGTCTCTTAGGCTTAACCATTTTTGCTTAGATAATAAAATTTTAGGTAAAGTTCAAAATTTTGTTGGAGTTCACAATTGGTTTCCTAGAATCTAAAAAATGGAAGGGTGGCACAGGAGGGGGACGGGCAGATCCATTATAAGTTTGCTAAGCAAAAATTTGGTAACCTTCCCCATTGAAGGGCTACTAGGTCTTAAAAATTAAAACTTTTATGTTTTTATGAAACAGTAACTTATTCACCAGTGTATGTTTTTCCAACATTAACATTGAAGCTTCAACATTATATTTCGCACTTGTTAACAGTGCATTGGAATTATATTCTAAGTATTGATTTCACTATTACTCATAAATCATAATTAATAAATTGATGAAATAACCAAATTATAATCATACTCAGTAAGAAACCGTATATAATTTTGAAAATGTGCTTTTTAAAACCCTTGGTTTTTTTGATCACTTGTTTTAATACAAATTTGAATACCCTGAGCAGAGCAAACGCTTAATTTAGTGCAAGCGAATTCTGTACGATGTTCTAATTCTGAATTAAAACGAGGAAGAGTGTAGTAGAGTAGACTGTGTCAACTCTGGGATACCCGTATGACCGTAACATATACATTATATAATCCGATTAATTTCTTTTGGCAAAATTTCAAACATTCAGCTTTATTAGGTGTAGTGTAATGCTCATATAAAGTAAGAAGTTGTATGGCAGCTACTCGAACCCTCTGCAATAGACCAACCAAATTTTGCAGAAACTTTGGCCATAAAACTAAACTACTTTTGGCCAAATTTCAGACACGCAGCTGTAATAGGTACAGCGTAATACTCATATAAAAAAAGGAGTTGTATGGCAGCTACCCGAACCCATGAACCAAAATGGCTGGATTTACATAGCGATGACGGCTATTGCAAAAAAACGAATTTGCGAAAATTTCAAGATCCTAGCTCCTTTAGTTTTTGAGTTATCGTGCGGACGGACGGACGGACGGACGGACAGACGGACGGACGGACGGACAGACGGACGGACGGACGGACGGACGGACATACATAGCTAAATCGATTTATTTTTCGATTCTGATCCGATCCATACACTTGAGTCTATATCTACCCCCCCTCCTTCTCTGCGTCACAAACGTAATGGCAAATTTATTATACCCTTTGACTATATAGTCATACGGGTATAAAAACGATTATTGTTGGATAGGTGATATGACTATAAAGTTCAGGGATATCGAATCAATTTCTACAAACCTTCTTATGAAATTTTATTCTTATGATTGTTTTCTGTAAGCTATATGTACTTCGAAATACTCCAGCTTTGTTCTGAATCTAATGTTTTTTCATTCAAAACATTACAAAAGAAATGTAAATGATCAATTAACATTCTACTGTTAATTCAATTAACATTCTACTAAATATTTTCCCAGCAAAATTAAGTACATATTTTCAAAAATTATTTATAGCTAATTGTAAAATATTTAAATTATTTAAAAAAAAATATTTTCCTAAAATTTATTATAATGCAAAATGACATAAATCAAAATATTTATTGCACAGTATATGTACAATAGGAACCTTTAATTACTATTTTATTGAGGTTTTAACAGAAATCATCAATACTTTGACTTCAAAAATTATTAATAATTCATTTTATTATATAACACATACAATTTATTTTCAATTTTTCCAACTGCTAAAAATAGAAAAATATTTATTACAAAATATTTAACAGGTAAGTAATGCCAGGTAATTTGAAACAATACGGAAATAATCGATCTTTTGTTTTAAAAAAAAAAATTTTTTTAAACATATGTGCATATATAATAAAATAACATATTGAAATTTTAATTAAAGTTATTTGTTTTAAAAAAAAAAAAAAGTACTTAACACTTAGTTTTTATATTAGTTACATAAATATTAATTAAACTTTTTGTATGCAACAGATCAAATCACGCAAAGCGAATGTTTAATGTGCTAAAATAACTCCGGTGAATATAAAAAGTATTAGTAAATTATTTGCAATATGTAATTCAGAATTTAAATTGTTTTTAATATTTTAAAAAGTAATAAAATAAGGTATTTATTTAAGGTAATAGGTATTACTGTAGACTAATTAATTATACCCACATAGAAAAGTAGTCTCGGGTACTTACGAGTATATTATTATTAAATTTACGTTTGTAACGCATTAAATTAGGTATGATAATTACAGTAATAATTTGGAAAAATATAATATGTAGTAGTTGTTAGCTGTGCAAATTTTTGTATTTATGAATCTTATCACATTCTGCACTATGTAAAAATTAACACTGGAAACCCTATATTTTGTTGTTTAGGATTGAATTTTCAATCGATTTGACTCTGTGTGTCAGTTCATATGTATACGTTCACAATTTATTTTTTTTTTTTTGGTTGAGATCCGGCTCAAACTTCAGGATCTTTCCAGCTTTTTAATGTCAACAGTTTTTATAAAAATTCAGAAAATCTTAATTCTTTCGTTGTAAAATGTAACGTCTACTCTAAGACTAATAACACTAAAAACAATAACAAAACAACTAATTAAAAAGTTTAGAAAATAATATTAAAGCTAGAGTTTTCAATACATTTTAATACTGGAACGCGTTCGTACGTGTATCTTAGAGTTCACACAGTAAACTAAAGTACTCGTTTTTAATTGTATTTAAAACAGTTTTTAATATGTAAAATAACATTTAAAATAAAATGGCTTACTTTACAGAAAAACCCACATTATAGAATCCTAAAAGGATTAATATGTTCATTTAATATTGTATTTATTTCAGTTGTAATTAATGTAAATAAATATATCAATATCTATTATTTAACTAATTTTGCAATCATAACATATTACATAACTAGATGTTGGCCCGCCATAGAATGACGTACTTCATTATATT
The DNA here is from genome assembly GCA_963082915.1 of Dolichopus griseipennis. Taxonomy (NCBI): domain Eukaryota; kingdom Metazoa; phylum Arthropoda; class Insecta; order Diptera; family Dolichopodidae; genus Dolichopus; species Dolichopus griseipennis. Next base: position 76,549,604 of record OY720443.1, read on the forward strand.
AAATTAGAATTTATTATCAAAAATATATAAAATCTTGGAATTTCGGAATAATGTATAATTTGCACTTTGCCAAATAATTTTGTAAAGAAAAAGAAAAAAAGGAATTATTTGTAATTTATATGCATATAAAAATACAAGTAAAAAATTGTTAGAATAGGAGAAGGTTAGAGGGCGAAGGAAAATAAAATAGCAGATTAGCATCAGAATCAGATATACAAGAAAGAAGAATCTACGCACTCTTTTCTAAACTCACTTTTCTCTTAAACATTATTTTCTATTTAAAAAATGTTTGGCATAAAAATTTAATAACACTTGTTACATATAATCAAATTGTTTATGTAAGTAGTGCATACCTAAATAGAAACAAAAAGAAAAAAAAATACCTACACAATAAAATTAATACCATATTTGATTTTTTCGTGTGACAAATAATAAAACTAAAAAATTAAAATTATTGTATATAGAATGTGTATATATATTATATGGTTACAATTATATTTTTTTGAAAAACATTTTTGAATTTTGTTATAAAAATAATAACAAAAAGAAAGAAATGAATAAATTAAAATTTCTTATATAAAAGGATTTTGTTACAAAAAGAATGATAAAAAAAAGACGAATTCAAAAATAAAATTTTTCTGCCGCAACATGGATTTGAACCGGGACGTATTACTCATTAATAGTCTATCGCCCTAACCACTGTACCATACTCTGATTAATAATTTGATAACATTTTGTTTGTTTTGTATTTAGTTTCTATTTAGTTATTAAGTTTGAAAATATTATATATGTAAATTCAAAAAATATGTATAAATGTTGGTGAGATGAGGTATGCTGTTTACATTTTGCATTAATGAAAATTAAATTGTATTTTGTTTTTGCATATAGTTTCAATGTATTTCTATATTATATAAAATTTTTGTCATAAGAATTTAAATACTTTTTAAATATAATCAAATTGTTTATGTAAATAATGCGTACCTAAATAGAATCAAAAAGAAAAAATTAATACGATATTTGATTTTTTCGTGTGGCAAATAATAAAACAAAAAAATTAAAATTATTGTACATAAAATATGAATAAATGAATAAATTAAAATTTCTTATATAAAAGGATTTTGTTACAAAAAGAATGATGAAAAAAAAAGACGAATTCAAAAATAAAATAGCTTTCCCGTAATATGGATTTGAACCGGGATCTTTTTATTAAAAGTCTAGCGCCCTAACCACTGTACCATACAATGATTAATAATCTGCTAACATTTTTTTGTTTTGTATTCAGTTTCTATTTAGTTATTAAGTTTGAAAATATTATATAAATTCAAAAAATATGTATAAATGTTGGTGAGGTGAGGTGTTCTGTTTTTAGTTTCAATGTATTTCTATATATAAAATTTTTTGCATTTAGTTTCAATGTATTTCTATTTATAAAATTTTTGGTAACAGAATTGAAATATTAACTTGTTACATATATATAATCAAATTGTTTATATACCAGTAAATAGTGCGTACCTACGAAGAATCAAAAAGAAAAAAACAAAAAAAAATACCTAGTCAAAAAAATTAAACCATCATATTATTTGATTTTTACGTATATGCCAAATAATTTAAAATTATTGTATATATACCTAGCATATGTATTGTTTTGTAACACATTTTTGAATTTTAAAATAAAAATAATAACAAAAAAAAAGAAATTAATAATTATTAAAATAATAAATGCGAGTTTTCTGTAAAATTTTTTATAGAATTAAAAAAAAATAAAAAAACGTTTTGCCCCAAGACGGATTTGAACCCACAAATTTCTATTAAAAGCTTACTGCCTTAACCACTGCACCATGTAATGAATAATAATATGATAACATTTTGTTTATTTTCTATTTAGTTTGTATTTTTATTTTCTAAAATAAAACACATCCAACAAAACACATTTAATTGAATGCGTTTGTTACACCTCATCCTAGACAAATATATTAATAAAATAATACTTAGATACATATATGTGACGTATAGAAGCAAAAGTTCATCTATTCCCCTGTTCAAAAAATTTTAGTTTGTGATAGGAAATTGTTCCTAGAGTTAATATTTAACATAATTCATAAACACAATAAGCAAATATTTTCCTAAACCAATAAAAAATTACTTTAAAAATTCAGTTTATTTGCAAAACAGTTTTATTCCTGCTTTGAGTAATTTTCAAAACTTTTCTATTCCCATAAGAATTTGAGCAGCAAAACTTAAATATTCCTTTTATAAAATAACTATGCAATACAAATATTTGCAAAACTTATTTTATTCCTTTTAAAAAAATTTTTTAATTCAAATTTGAAAATTGGCGCGAAATATTGACATTATTTGAAAATAAATGCTTTGATTATCATAATAAATAATGTGCTGAAATGGTTTAGACGAAGTTTAATAATTAAATAATTTTAATAATTAATAATATAAAAGTGTTATAATTATTAGTAAGAGTTTTAATAAGGTTTTATTTAAAGATTAATATATTTCTATAGGGTGTTATTGATATAAGAATTTCAACATTATTTTATAAAATCATACTATAGATACTTGTAAAATGGAAAAGGAAGAAATGGCACGTTTATTTTAAAAAGAATATCCTCAGTTAAAAGTTAAAATAAGCTATTTTCGACAAATTTTCAACACAAAATTTAACATAGGTTTCAAGAGACCTAGTTGAGATGTATGTTCTTATTGCTTGAACTTTAAATAGCAAATTAAAATGGAAAAAGATCAAAATAAACCAAACGAATTACTAATGCAAAAAAGATTACATTCTTTAAAAGCAAAAGCATTTTTTAATAAATTAAAAGAGACTCGTTCCAACACAGTAATTCTTTCTTTTGACTGTCAAAAAAATCTACCTTTGCCGAAAGTACAAGACCAAGCAGCCTATTATAGTCGCCAGATTTATCTATACAACTTTGGTATTGTGCTTGGGTCTTCAAAATCACAGCTTTCTCCTGATAACGTTTTCTTATATACCTGATACCTGGAACATGCGACTGATAGCTGACGGCTGCGGGGGGCAAAATAAAAATTCCACAATTACTGGAATGTGTTCATTTTGGCTCATTAATAATGCACATACTCATATGAAATCGATTGAGCTCATTTTTCCAGTGACAGGGCATTCATTTATACCCTCCGACAGAGTCTTCGCACAAATTGAAAAAAAAATTCGAGTAAAAGAAACCATTAAAAATCCAGAAGTTTATCTTGATATTTTAACAGAGCACGGAACTATTTGTAAACTTGGTGAAAATAATTGTACTGTTTACGATTGGAAAAATGCAGTTAGTGATTATTTTAAGGCACCAGGCCAATTGAATTTCAAATTTTCAGCTGCAAAAAGATTTATAATAACAAGATCGGTTAAAAAAAATCCTTTAATAAGAGGAGAAATTTCATATAATTCCGATTTAGGCAAATCTTATCCAATTCTTAGAAGGGGCAAAAACATAAATCAATGGCTCCTGCTGTTGTAGAAAGTGGTGTTGCTACTAAAAAAGAAAAGAAAAAAGATGTTAGTAGCCTTTTGGTTAAACATTTTGGAGAAAATTGAAAAGAAAACGATGAATTGAAATTTTACAAAGAAATTTTGGAAAATGAAGATTATTCACTATTTGAAAACAATTGTGATCCAATTTGTGAACCACATGAGGATGAAATTCTTAATATAATATAAATATTTTGTGTTTTTCTACTACCTAATTTTGAAAACTGATTTTTATTGATAAAAAATTGATTAATATTATTTTGTTAATTTTTATGTAAATTTTATTTTTATTAATTTTGCTTTTTTTAATTATTTTTGTTATTTACTTTTTTATTTTTATTAAATTTTTGTTCAATTTCATAAGAAAAAAAAAGATATTGAAAAATTCTTATTAAATTCGGTGCTTTATTTATTAATTATAAAGAATGAGTTGCAAAACTACCTTTTTCCTGTATCATTAGATGCAAAACTTCATTATTCCAAAGTTTAGCTGCAAAACTCATTTATTTCAAAATTTATTATCTAATACTCCAAGCATAGAAGGGCTATGATTTTAGAATGAAGTCCTAAAAATGAACCACAATCATACTCTTTTAAGTCACTGCTACAAAATTTAAAATATTAGATTCCAAAAGCTTAAATTGCTTTTTAACGTTTTTTGCAAAGTCATCTAAGGTGGAATAGATTAACTTTTGCTTTTATACGTCACATATATAATATCATTATTATAAATTAGTATCTTTATAAATTACAAAGATATAGTGCGCTTTCCAATCTAAGATTGATATTTGCTAACAAATTTTGTTAGATGACATCGTAAATGTCGTAAAAAAACTTCAACCGGATACAATGTGAAAATAACACAATGTAAAAATTTTTGAACACATTGTGTCGAAAATACAATGTATTTTGTTTACAATTCTGATTGCGTCAGAATGAAATGTCAAAAAATTTAAATTTTTTCTACAGAAACTTTCTTTGAAAAGTATAAATTAATATTTAGACAAAATGGATATTAATTTCGTTAAAAAATTTTTCTTCAATTATTTATTGGACTGTGGTGAAGAAATAAGAGTTTCCATCACCACAAAAATAAAACTCAACTGACAAAAATTCAAATTAAAACTTCAAAATTCAAATAACTTCAAATTTTTTTTTTGTGTATCCAAAAAATTTTCGATACTCAATTTAACAACACGCGTCGTGAAAATGGGTCGCGAACACAATGTAAAATGAATTTACGATCATGAGACAATGTGGAATTTTTAAGTTTACATTTACGATCATGCGACAATGTATTCACGACGTCGCAAAGACATTTACGATGTCAGGGCATGTCATACGTTTGCATGACATTCCATATAACCATATAACTATAATATTCATAACCATCATTCGTTATCATTTAGAAATTATTCGTCAAGTCATAGGCTTATAAAACGAACCGTGCGTATCATTTGATATCATACATACAAGTAAACTAAATTGAAAATTAATTAAAAATAACTAAAATTAAAAAGAATTTAAAAATTTCAGAATCAAACATATGTACGTAAAAATATAAATAAATAAATTTTTAATAATTAAATTTTTATTTTTGACATTTTATGCGTATGATTGGTTTATGACTATTATAGTTAGGGTTATGATTTTGTGTATCAACGTAATCATATCGAATATATCGACAGCTTATGTGACTTCATATGACTATTATTGTTAGGGGTTTATAGCTAGTTTATCGTTAGTTATATTAATATTCCGTAATTATTTTAAAAAATCTGTCAAACATAACAAACAATTTGAATTTTCAACAAATTACTTATTTTAGTAATTTTTTAAAAATAATTATTAATTAATGATTGCTTTTTATAAAATTATTATTTAAATACAGAATTTTCAACCAGAAAATATAAACACCACTTTTTTAACACCATATCATACTTATGTCAATTAAAATTGACATTTAATTGCTAAATATAATTGATTGAGAACATTTGACATTATTAATTCATTGTAAATAAAATTTGTCTGAGAAAATATAATTTTATAATAATTATAATTAATGTTTTAACTAAAAATGCACTTGATATTGACGTGTATCAACAAGTTTGGGTTTTAATATATAGATGTTCTATATATAATGTAAATTAGATAAAAATAGTATCTATGAACTTGATACAATAGAAAATTGTAAAAACATTTTATATCTATATTTGTTCTATATCTACGATTTAAATTTTTTAAACTTACAAGTTATTTTTTACAAGTATTTAATCTACCTAACTACTTAAGTAATTACTTTATCTGGAAAAGTTGTAAAAGTTTTGTAAACATTCAAGCAAAACTAATATGATAAAAATATCATATTATGCACATTTTTTTACGTTTTAAAAAAATTATGAAAAGTGGTTTTTTAAATGGTCTGATAAAATATAATTAAAAATAATTAAGGAAATTAAATTTTTAGTATTTTCAAATAAAGTAAATAGTAGGTATTCTAATTTAAATTTTAAACTTTAGAATTAATTTTAGATTTTAGAATTAATTAATAAAATAATTAAAAAGTTTAATTAGATTTTAAAATAATTAGTAATCAAACATTTATTTAACGGTATTACTATAATTACTTAACTACGAACATACATAAAAAACATACACAATGTTTGATTATAGAAAGCCACAAAGGTGGTTCGGTTTAAGTTGTTATTATAGCGTACATCAAAAGTTAATAAATGTTTATAAAATTACCGTTTTGCGGTATTTTGTTAATTAGTTAATATATACGAATATAAATATGATCCGATTTATTTTGAATGCCTAAAATTAGCTAAATCTTATTTGGTTTTGAAGTTATTAATTGTAAAAAATGAAACATAAATTATTTTTTAATTATTTAAAAAAAAAAATTTAATTAACCTTTGTGACTTAATGGGTGATTATTAAATTAAGCGTTTTTGTATATGAGTTTGAAATTGAGCTTTACTTAATTATTTGCAATATTATAGGTATAATTAATATTTATATTTTTTTTTGAATCTGTTATAATACATATATATATATATTGTCCCTCTCTCAGCACAATAACTCAAAAACTAAAGTTGCTACAGTTTCGAAACTTACACAAAGTAATTTTTAGGCAATTTGTAGTTTCTTAATTGTTTTTGGTTTAAATCTGACAAAGGCTTCGGATAGCTGACACACAAATTTTTTTAACTGATATGAATATCTTCAAAACTGATAATTAAATTGAAACTGTGCTTTGTGATTAGGATAGGACATCGGCATTTCAATCGAAAAGTGTCAGTTCAAATCTCGATCACATCATATTTTTTTTTTTTTTAACTCAACTTTTTTTTTTTTCATTAAAAACAAATACATATTTTGAATTTTCTGTTAAGCAGTTCAATTGCAAACCAAAGTAGGTAATTATATCATATAAAATATGTTATTTTTTATGTGAGAAATTCTTATTTATTGTACACATCATAGTGGGTATGCACAGGTATCTAAAAGTTGACAAGGGTAACTATAATCTTCCTCGTTTTTTTTCAGAATGTAAATACAAAAACTATTTAATTTGAAAAAATGATTTTAATGTATCAATATTTTTAAAAACAAACCTATCTGGATCATTTTACATGATCTATCCTTCTTTCTTAGAGACTTTCACACATATACATACATACATAGGTGAATTACCTATAGCATTTCTATAATTCACATTTGATATGTCATAAATCTTTATTCAATGATAATCAAATCACTCAAAACATTGAATAAATCATTACACATACATTTATGTAGCTACTTATAACGCCAATTAAAAATTAAACATTATCAGTAATATAACAAATTATACAAAATACAAATTACATACCTACATACATATATAAATTTTATAAATAAATTAAACAACAAAAATAATTTGTAGCAACAAAAAAATGGTTAAAAGAAAGTTGCAACAAAAAAAATCTCGTATAAAACAATATTAAATAATAAATTATGTACCAACTTGTAAATTAATTTCACTAAATAATTAATTAAACCTAATAAAGAATTTACTTACGATAATTATCACGATCATTAACGTCATCATCATCATCTTCATCATCAGTAAAATTTAAAAATCCACCATTATTGTTATTATTTACATTTCTTCTATTTGATCTGTCATTTTGATTACAGCTGTTTCTATTTCTTCTTTCTCTTCTTCTTCTGTCATTCGTTGCTCCAATATCTCTAAAATATTCTCTGAATGTTGTATTGAAAAATGATGTTGAAGTTGTATGATCATAATTACTAGTATTACTACTAGAAATATTATCATCACTACTACTACCACATCTACTATTGTTATTATTATTTCTATTAATGTTGTTGTTTATTATTGTTGTCGCTGTTTCCATTGCTACATCATTGTTATTGTTATTATTTCTATTATTTCGTGTTGTTGTTGTTGTTGCTGAAATTATTGCAGCTCTTAATGCATTACTTCTACTAAATAATGTAATATCATTATTTCGACTATTGCTATTATTATTTATATTTATATCATTATTATTATTATTGGCATTTATTAAACGTTGTTGTCGCTGTCGTTGTCGTTTTTTTGTACCACTAATATTTGTTGTTGTATTCGGATATTGATTATACCAGTTGCAGATACAACAACAACCGATAAGTAATGTTAAAAATGCACATACAAGAACACCAATTGCAAATGAACTACCATGTAATAAACGATTACCATTTTTATTTTGATCTTCAATTAATAATATTACATCTGATGATGTTAAATTATGATTTAAATGATGATGATTTTGATGATAATGATTAAAATAGCTGCTATTACCATTCATATATTTGTTGCTGTCATTGTTATTGTTGTTATTGTAAATATTTGTAGCAACAATTCCTGGTATATCATCTGACGTATTTGTAAATGAATGCCATGTATTTTGTAAATTATTAAATTTTATATATGTTACATTAACCATAATTAAATTGTTTAAATACTAATTTAAAAATTACAAAATGGCACTTTTTAATTAATATTTAAATGTTAATTTAAAATTTTTTAATAATAAATGTAATAAAAAGAGATAGAAAATAGAATGCACCAAAGTAATACAAAATAAATAAAAATGATTTTATAATATTTTTTTATTATTTTTTTTTTTTTTAAATTCCCTATAAACAAAAAATTAATTTCGCTTTCGTCATTGACGACACCACCCGACAGACTAGTTTAATGGGTGTTTTCTTGTAATTCATTTGCCTGTTAAGCGCTCTTTACTGTATTTTGCTTTTCATTGTACTGTTTTATTTTGTTTGTTCATTTCAAATGCATACATACAAACTTATGTTTTATAGTTTATGTTATTTTTATACTCTTCATCTGTTAGAAAAAAAAAATTAATAGAGTAAAATTGAATCAAATCACAAGTGAAGTAAGTAGCAAATTCTATAAATAGCTTATATACAGTGTAGTGTTGAATTTTTATTATTGCATGCAGCTTTCGCAGTTGAAAACAAAACAAAACAATGAAAAAAAAATTGAACACAATGAAAATAATAAAAAAAATATAACCTCACAAATCATAAGTATAGTAAACAATCACACAAACAAACATTTTTATTAAAAAGTAAAGCAACTTTAAACCACAACGCAGCAACTTGAAATAATAATAAAATAAGTAAATGTTAAAAATAAAAATATCAAATTATGTTTATACTGTTGGCTGCTATCTGTTATAAAAAATATCGCTGATTTTTTACATGATTTTCTGTAATTTTATTGTGTGAAAAATAGTATGACGATGAATTAAATTTTTATTTTCTTGGCTCTTGTGAGAACTAAAGTCTACTGTATTGGGTGACTAGTTTTAATTTAATGCATTTCTATTTCTTATATTTGAAATGTGGTGTGGCTATTTTTAAATTTTACAATTTTTTAAAAATAATTAAAAATTGTTTTTTTAATATGATATCATTTGTAATCTATTGTGTTAAACCAAAGAATGTTGATTTCACGTAAATATTTTAAGCACATTTAAAAAAAAAAAACTAAAACACATGATTAATAATACCCTTGTGAGAGTATGTAAAAGGGCTTACTAAATTTACCATTACGTTTGTGACTCAGTGAAAAAGAGAGGGTAGTCCAAAGATATAAATTCGATCAGAATCGAAAAGTAAATCAATCTAGTAAAAGGATGTTAGTCTGTCCGCACGATTACTCTAAAACTAAAGGAATTCGAATTTTGGAATTTTCACTCAATTACTTATATATCCGAGCCGTTTGTGCTATTGCATGACTGAAATAACTGATTTTATTAGTCTAGTACAGTGGTTTTGAGTAGTTCCCATAAAACTTCTTTTTTTATATGAGCGTTGGTTGTCAAATTGAAAACGAAACCGATACCATTGGCATTTTAGGTAAAAGCATATTTCGAGGAACAAGATTTTGCAATATTTCAATATTTGTAGAAAAACTGTAAATTTAAATGTTGAATTAGACAAATCTTTGTTTATAGTTTTTGGAGCCTCAAAATAGTTACTTTCCATTGTTTGTAATTGCTTTTTCTGCAAATTTCTCAACTCCTCGACTGTTCTAACTGATTAACACTCTACAAGCTTGCCTATGCCTATACATGTTTATGTAGGGATAGGCAAAAATTGCAAACACTAATAGGATATACATAGATCTGACCGATGGGGCTCAGGGGTAAAGTGGCTGCTTTTCAATCTAAAAGTCTCAGGTCGGATCATATCTAAAAAAAAAAAAAACTGTGTATATTAAAATAATTTTATAAGAAGTCCAAATGTCAAATAAGCAAAAGATTAATATTATCAGGCATTATTTACTATTTTTTGGTACTACAAATATACGCTTATAGTTTACTGAAAACTTTTTTTTACAAGTAGGTTTTAAACATTTTTAAATTTTATAAATAGACAAACTGACAGATCAGTTGAAGTCAAATGCATTGAAAATTATTCTTGAAAATTGCATTAACAGTAGGCATATCAAACAAATATTATTGCTCTGCAAATTTTCATTATTAGAAGTACTTAATGTAAAAAAAAAATAAAATAAATACTTACCATTAGTATACAATTCACGATATTGTAAGAACCATAAATAAATGGCATGCGGTTTACACATTTAGTAAAATTATGTAATTTTTTAAAGTATGTGTAACCTACGTAAGTGCACGATACAAAAATGTTATGTTCGTTTTTAAGCTTATCATTTTGCATTAATTCAATTTGGTTTTTTCCTTTTCATTTTTAAAATGAGAGTTTATTTTGAAGCTCTTGCTAAGATTGCTTAATTTTCAGTTCAGTTACATTACATTTTACGAATTATATTTACTGTTATTTAAAAAAACAGTTTGAATCATTTTATTGAATTAGGTATTATTCCAATTAACTTATTTGCTTATATGTTATTGGCTTTTATATTGCAAACTACAGCTGTTGCCGGCTTCAAATTAGTATTTTAGTTTTAATTATATAAATATTCTGCAAATGAATGTTTACTACATAAAAAAAATTGCATTTGTACAACATTTTTCAATAATTAAAATGGATTATTTGTGTAAATCGTGTTTCATAATTAACAACATTTTTTTTATTTACAAAGGTAGGTACATAAATACATGTATGTATATATTTTGAGGCTATAAATTAGTATAGCCTGTAGTGTAGTGTAGACGTATTATCAGACAGTTGAACAAAAAATGAGAAAAAAAATTCAAACAAATTAAGTGAAAGTGGTTTTACAGGTAAACATATAAATATATATACATTTATATTTTACATTTTATTTTTAGATTTTTTTTTTAGCTAAAGAAACATACATACATACGTACATACTACAAAGTGCACGTTATATAAATTACATAGGTAGACTGCTCTTTGTAAAATTACGAGAATTTAATTGATTGCATAAATGATCCTTTAATTGTAGCAACAAATAAATGGTGGTTTTACGCAATATTAAATTAATTCAACATACAACCGATGTACATATGTACATATACTTATTTATATATGTTTATATGGAAATAAACCGGTTATTTTTACCTTTTATAATTTATATTTACAGTTATATAAACTACGGTTAACATTAAAAAAAAAATGTTGGTACAAAGTACTCATTGCTTAGTAAATGTTTGGTTTCAATCAGGTTTAGTTTTTTTAATTGTATGTTTATACAAACATACCTATATATTTTATATCATATAAGCTAAAATGGAAAAATGTTTGTGAAATAAAACGGTAGGTAATAAAATAATATTTGTTATTATTAGTAATCAGAATGATTTGTGAAATTGAATCAGAAATTAATAATTATAACAAATTTTTGAATATAAAATACATATATGCATTATAAATGTGTTACCATAGTAACGAATTATTAAAATTACTTTTCGGTTTGTAACACAATAAATCAGACTCTGTTGTTTTGAACAAAAGTGTATGGAATCAATCAGAATCCGAATTCGAAATTTAGAATCGAATAACACTACTATACCTTCGCGTTAGCTGCTATACTAGGTTCTGAAACTTTAGTATATAACCTGAATAGTTCTAAAATTAATAAAACTGAGAGATTAAAAATTGAATTGAACGTTAATCAGTCGATTACTTTTATAACGTTGCAAATAATTAAGGCCATATTTTTTGATAGCTGCCATACAAATTTTGAATATATTTCCTAGTATTTTTAGGACCTTATAAAATCTTTTCAATTAAGACCATGTTTTCGGACTATGTTTTTGTCACCTTAAAAAATGGTAAAATCTGAAGTTCAGAAAGAAAATTGAAGTGACAGGGGAAGTATTAGTATAAGCTCTGATGAAAACTTAGGATCTGTAGTACAAATTTGGAAGTTCGCCTCATCCTAAAGTCAGCATATCGATTTATTTCAAATTTATTTATACAATACAGACCATATACTTCAAATGTAAAATTAAAATTTTAACATCTTTTCTCATCACTTTACGATTCCTTTTCAGTAAAAAATTTTTAATCCTTCAAGGACTTTCAAATACTTCCAAATTCCTATCCTCGTAACCAAACTGTACATTTGTTTGACAGATTCTTTCCTATAGTTTGTTTCAAAAACGATGTGTTTTTTGATGTGTTAAAGTCGAACATTACCCAAAGGAATATTGCGCAGGTCCAATGGGTGGCTTTTGAAGCTTTCCATTGTCTTGCGCAAAAAAATCAGTTAAACTACATAGTTCCTTCACAAGTCACAAGTTCCTTGATATGAAATTGATACAAAACAATTCTTCAAAAAAATAATTTTCATTAATTTTCAAATTTTTTATTAATTTATTTCTTCTTTAACAATTAAATAAACGGTAATATTTACAACATTTATTTTATAATTATTTTCAAAAACAAATAAATCACATTTATATTTTCCACTTGGCCATCCAAAATTATTCAAATTAATTGCATCAGCTTTAAAATCTTTACCAATTATTCGACCCTATATAAAAAATTATATTTAATTATTATAGAAATATGAATTAAAATATTATTTAAAATTTGTGGAATGTATAATTGGAATGATAATACCATATACGGACATGAATGATTTATATTTGTATATTTATTGAACATTGGTATAAAAATATTTGCCCAAACTGAACCAGTTCCCAATTTTAAAAATTTACAAGCATTAAATTTAATATTGATCATAAATTGACGATATATTGTTGAATATTTCTTATAAAGTATTATATGAGTCTAGAAAAATCATTAAAAATAATTTTAATTAATAATTTACACATAATTTATATATAGAGATTTAGATAGAGTTTTATATGTATTTAAAAAAAATTAGGATTGATAAGTTTGTGTTATGTTTATTTAAGCCCTTGGACTGAGACGAGGACTGAGACGAGTAAATTTGTTAGGATTATCTTGAAAATTTACGTCTTTAAAAATTTTTTACAACTACTCACTTCATTTATATAACTACTATAGGGAAGTAGTATGTAAGTTTTGTATTGAATTAGAAGTTGTGATAAAAAACTTTTCATGATTCGTAATGTTATTCAATTTAGTTTAGTCTTGGCGACTTATGACTAATAAACTAATTATTTTGTTTTTGTTTGGAACCAAAACTTTATTTCATATAATATCGAAATGAAGTTATGATTAGTAACTTACTAATTTTTTTAGTAAATTACTCTTACTTATCAAAAATAATTATATGATAATTTACCTAATGATAAGTCGTTGGTTCAACACAGGGTGATATATTAAACTTTAGGGTAATTTTTCATATGAGGGAGTCAGAATCTAAAGTGGCTTAACCCACAAAAAAAATTAAAAGAAAAGGCACAATCAAATAAAAAAATTAGTTTAGTTTAGATTGACTTTGATCACTTTGGTTCTACGCCCCTTAATTATAGTTCCGGATTCCAATTTGAGCTCAAAATAACTGTCATAAATTGCTATAAATGTTTGCATATTGTTAAGGACTATAACATTAGTACACAAAGTTTTTACAGTTATTTCTAGATTAAAATTCTAAAAACAGAACTTTTGATATTAATTCTTTTCGAAAGATTAGGTAAAATTGGCCAATGGAAGAATGGTTCAACGAGTTCAAAAGGCTAAAAAACTTTAATGTGGGGGTTTATAGAAAATTTAAAAAAAATATAATGGAATTACGATTGAATGTTTGTAGTTGTGGATTTTTAAATAATGAATTCTATAAAATTTCATTCATGGCTCATCATGTCACTTAGCTGGTCAACTAACCAAACCTTTAAGTTTTTTATACTTTGAATTCAACTATTCCAAAAATTGACAATCCAATTGGAGTTTTATCGTATATTAGTAATACAGTAACTACAACAATTAGAGCTTATATCTAAATAAAAATATTTTCATAGACAAGGTGTACCACTTAAGAGTGCATATATTCCAGCGTGTGATTCTTGATATCAAAATAAGAAAAAAATTGTTTGAGCGGAGCGGTCTTTTAACAGTAGTTTTCGAGATATAGGGACTTCTTGACATTCGAAATTGCCGTAAAATCTGATATCACATGCTGTACAAAAATTAACATTGGCACTGCAAATAGTCCTCTTCCCCCTACTCTCAAATTTTTCTCGTTTATTTGTAAGAAACTACTGGAAAATGTGCACAATTTGGTATGGAGCCCCCTGTACATTAATAAATAAAGTACTTGAACATGGTTTTCGAATAAATCCAGATCTGTGATTATAAAATAATTAAGATAAATACAATTGTACTAATAAAATACAACTTAGAATAAGTATATGAAAATTTATAGAAATAAAGTGTACTTAAAAATTACTTTAAATCTAATTTACTTATCATCTATCAACAAATTTAAAACTTACATCAGCAGAATGTATTGGTTTAATGACCTTAGCTTCACCTTCAAGTGCATTATCTGTCCAATTTTTAGCACGAATTTTACATGTTATATTTTGTATATAAACCGGATTATTCAAGCATATTATATTTGTCCATTTTATTTTAATGTTAGTTTTCTACAATAAAAAATAAATCAAAAAATATAAAAATTCAAAAATTTGATGGAAAAATACAATTAAAAATTTAAACTTGTTCCATTTCCAAATACAATATTGTACTGTATGTACTTAAATTGTTAAAATATTTTTATTTTGTAAAATTACCTGTAAATCAATTTTTTGAATTAAACAATAATAAATTATTAAAATAATCAGTAATGTTGTAGTTGAATTTAATTTGTAACCCATTCCTAACACAATTTTATAGCAATGGTATGTTTTTTTGTAAAATAGTGGAATATGGACAAATATGACTCCCTAGTGATCTCCTATAGATAATTGCTCCTTACTTGTTTTTAAAATGCACTTGTGGTTTAAATTTAAATTTTACTTGAATTAAAGAGTGTTTGGTGTGTATGGGGTCTATATCTAATCACAATTCAGAATTTCAGAGATACTCTAGTTCAATTTATTTTTATAAAATGTTAAAATACGCTACTGATTTTGATATTGTTATGCTATTGTTGTTAGTATTGTACTGGTGGTCCAGTGGTCAGTAGTGATAATGAGGTCAAAATAGTTACATTTATTTTTTATTAGATTGTCATTTTCATTTTCATTTTTTAATTTATATTTTATTTTAAGTATAATAAGTTTATAATGGGAATTTAATTGGATGGGTTCAATTCGATTATATGTACATATATATAATTGAAAAATTTAAATTTAGTTAAAAATTTGATTTAGTGATTTTCAAAAAAAAATTGAGTTTTATTTTTTTTAGTAAATATCTAGTAAATATACAAACAATTCAAGTGTAACATTTAATGGTAAATTTTGTAAAAATTGTTATTTTATTGTTTAGAAAAAACTTATTTTTTGATTTTAAATATTTGAACATTATAGGCTTATATAATGTATATCAAAAATTAGGACAGTATCTAATATATACTGGTTACATAAATATATATGTATAGATAAAAGTTCCCTAATACATGTTACAGTAGTTCCTCTTTTTTTATAAATTTGTTTAATTAGGTATTTGAAGTGTGTAATTTGGTTTTAAGGTATTATAAAATTTAAAATAAATGGAAAAATTTATAAAATAAATAGTAAGTAAAATATATAAATGCATTTTGTATATATATAAATACTAAATATATATATATTCTGTTATTGCAGGAAGTTTCTGTGAAGCGGTGATCTAAATTATATAAAAGGTACTTTTTTGCTGTACGGTTGAATTTCAGATAAATTAAATACTGATAATATTTAAACAATAAATTGAATGCGAACATGTAAAATAATATTTAAACTATTGTAGTCTTATTAATTTAAAGTCTATTTAATTTAAATTATCTATAAATAATAAATATTATAAATATATATAAATTATGATTTATGATTTATTATCATTTTATTTAGTTGATGTTTAAATCAGAAACAACTACTTTTAAGGGTTCACGGGTTTTTATTAATTATTATTATGTTAATTAAATAATTAATTGTATTTTAATAGGTTATCAATTGTTGCTCAGAATTTTAAAATTAATAATTTCTAAATAATTTTATTACACTTTAATTTTACATTCAGTCATGCCAGTTAACTATTGTTTAAATATTGAGTTTAATTTGATTTATAAATTTAAATTAATTTAAGTATTTGACTAATTTAATTTTTAATTAGATACGTTATGTATTTATAATGGCTGCTATTTATACAATTAGAGTAGATTTAATAAGTTTAGCATGTTTGCGAAATTCAAACTGAAAAAGGTGATTTTTTAGGACTGAATACAAAGAAGGCTTCTTAGATTTTCAAACTCTTTTTTAGTATTTTAATATGTCATGTCATCAGTCATATAGTTAGATTTGATTGAAAATATCAAAATTATATTTAAATTTCATTAAAATTATTATATAATTGGAAATTAAAATAGTCTTTGCTTAGCCCTCATGTAAAAGAGTTCCCAAATCAATGGAATCCAAATTCAGTCAATACATTTTAGCACATTAAGTTAGGAAACATCCTTTATAATATACATTTAATAATATATACTAATAATTTAATATGATCATATAATTTTTGACAGTTTTATGTAAAAAATCCCCAGTGGTTAAATTCCCGACCTTTCATTCGAGATGTCTGTGTCCGAGTCCCAATTAAATCGAAAAAAAACTGTTATCTGATTTTCGACTAGACTCAGTTACCATTTGTCATTGGGTTCAAATTAATGGCATTATCGATAATTAATAATTTATGTCTTTAATAAACAAATACATTAATATAAGAATATAAACAAATATTTAAATTGAATGATATAACTCGCAGTTATTAAAATACCTTTTAATTTAAATATAAAATTATTACAGTATTATATTAAACAGTATTAAACAGTATTATATCTATTAAATATTTAAGAAGTTTCTACATATTATAAGGCCTAGTACTATCTAATAATTATATCAGATATGGAATTCATTAAAATCTATTTTAATAATAACAATAATAATATACTCGTATATATCCAAAGTTTCTACATGTACTAATGGTATAAATAGGTGTATTATTAGCCCAACAGTTGAACAGTTAGAACTTAAAAAAAAGTAATAAACCAACCATTTTTACAGAAATCTACCCATTTTTCTAGAATTCTCAGAAACTATTTTGAATTCTATTTTAAACATGGAAATATTAATTAACTTGAAAATATTTTTATTAATCATCTATTTCAGTTGATCATTTTCAAAATATTTGTCAATATATTTTTAAGACCAAGTGAATGTAGGAGGTTAGAATTTTTTTTACAATATCTCAAATAGTAGAAATAGTCCCTAAAAATAAAAAATGGTCATTTTCAATTTAAATAATTATTCCAAGAAAATATTTTAATTTTTTCCTATCTTAATATAATTAGAAGTTCCAGCTTCCGCCACCTACAGATTTTTATTTCAAATATTTTAATTAAAACTCCAAAGTAAGGACGATTATTCAATTATATTCTCAAATCTTCTTCTTATACCTTTCTAAAAAATAATTTTTCTTAATGAAAGTTTTAATGAATATTTAATTATCTGAAATAAAAATGCTTTCTAAAGAAAATGGGACCTAATTATGGTATTTTCGTAAAATCTATATTTATATTTATTTTAATAAAGAAAAATCTTGACATCAACATTTTTTTAATGTACTCGTATATACTAATTCGATTTGTTAAAATTCATGTTTTTTCAACTGAATGTTTAAATATTTTCCCCCTTAAAATCAAAATAAACATCAATAAATAACAATTTAACAAGATGTAGGTATTTAAAATTTTAAATAATATATAATTCAATAAATTGTTGGGACTTCAAAATATTTATACGTATCTACTATAAACAAAACATTAACTTAAATACCTAAAATTTTTTTTTTATTTCAAACTCTATTGATTGTCTAATACTAGTTTTATTTAATACCTATGTATTATATTATTATCATTTATATTTTTTGGTTTAAAATTTAAATTAAATTCCTTATCTTTCAATATCTTAAAATCTCATCTTAAATTATAAATCAAGAAATCGAAGATTAAAAATAAAGATTATTGGCAGGGGGATAAGAAATTGTGATTAGAAAAGTATTAAAAAAAATAAAACTAAAACTGCTATAAAACATTTAAAAAAATTTATGTGAAATATTTTATACAGTGAGTGTTAAGAAGATGGAACTAAATGTTTAAAGTTATTTATAATATAATATAAAAAAGTTGCGTGAATTTTCTAGAGTTTAAGATGGAAGCACCACCAAAGCCGGCCTTCCATAATTCTATTCCTTCAAAAACCTTATTTTTCAAAATTAGTTACTTTATATCAGTTTTCTTAAAATTCTATTTCTCCAAGAAAGGAATCACTGATCTTTTTTTTAGCTGGGGGGCTCCAATCTAATGTCTGTTTGGCAATGTAGTATCTTCTTAATATGTTTTTATCCATCAATATTTTTTTTTTCTTTATCAAGTAGTATTCCTGGCTATTTGCTTAGATTTCCATATTCTATAGTTTGCCGAAAGCGGTTCATTGCAGGTTTAGACTGTTTATTATGCTAGGTAATTGATATTTCATATGGTTTTTCCTATATTTTCTATTGGTGAGTGTCCAATTGTTATTCTATTTATGTTGGTTGTAGTTATTCTGATCATTTTTGTTTTATTTGTATTTATTTATTTTATATTTATAGAACTCCACTTCTCCTGCACATTCCTTCAGTCTATTGAATTTTTCTTCTATGTGTTGATGAGTATGTGTGCCAATAGTCCAAGTCTTCCAGTTTGTTTGTGAACTGTCATTTCATACGTGTGGGGAATTGATTTGTCTTTCTTATAATTTCATCTAAGACTATATTGTCCAGCACTGGAGCATTGAGACATTTTTCAGAGTTATTTGTTTGCTCAAGTTGTTCTTATGAATTATTAGTTTTATCAAATTTTCATATTGCTTCTCAATGATGTTGACTATTGTTCCAGGAATACCATTTATTAAGTTTTTATTTAGCGTATGTAATACTCTAGTGAAATCCACAAATCCAACTGTAGCACCGAATTGAATTTAATTAATTGTTCAATTATTGTCCTTAGATTATTTGACTGATCAATGCAGCATTTTCCGTTTTTATAGGCTGCTTGTTCCGATCTTAGATTCTTTGAGATAATGCAATATAAAGTTAATTCAGTTAGAATGAAAAGTTGTTTCAGATTGTATAATTTCAGTTTTCAAAAATTTATTTTCAATTTCTAGACTTCACTGTATATTTACAAATATTTATATCTTAAATACTTGTGGTTAATTTAATAAAATTTACATCTTAGCTTATTACTATAATAAATTGCCTAAAAAATCTAACAAAAAAAAAAAATAAAACAAGGAAAAGACTATAAGATAACAAAAGAATTAACTTTTTAACATTTCCCTAAAACATTACCAAATAACAAAACAAATCCAAGAAACAATTCCCAATATTCTACATTCATAAAAAATGAATTCTATATTTATGGGACAACTCTAATCGAATCCTAATCTAAAAAATTTTTTTTTTTTTATATTTCATTTTGATTTGTCTTGATTCTTCTATTCTATATGTATATAACAAATTCTATATTCTATAATACATAATAAATCCCCAAAATACTTCCTAGATTTTCTATTAGAAAATTTAAATTTTAATAATTTTGTTTCCAAAAACCAAATTTTTAAGATAAAATTTCAATGATTTTAAAGTGCTTGTAAAACAAAACAATAGTATCTTTTACATTTATTTAAAAATTAAAGAATATTCAAATGACATATGTATAGTATGCATATAGTATACATATATAGAAGCAGATGTAGAATAAAAGATATGGAAAACCTGTCAATAAATTTTCTGGACATGATCTTTAAATTTATATGTTGTATATATGGTTTGTTACCAAATCTATAGAACAAAAAAAAAAAAAATTAAAATGAAACCAAAACGAGTTCAGAAAAAATAAAAAAATTAAATTAAGAAAAAAAATCATTATATTTCGTAAAAGACAACATTTGTTGCATCGTAACATCAGTTGAATTTTTTTAAAGACTGTTTTAAGTGTTTAAATAAAAAAAATTCTGCGCTTAATTTTAAATTGAAAAAGTCTTTTAATTTTTAATAACTTTAAGGCTTAAATTCTCATTAGATATGCAATAGCATGCAGTACAGAAAAATATTTGAATATGGATAGAATATGCAATAATGGCATGAGCCTATGTTCTGCTCCTTTTTCTTTTATAACTGAATTTTATATTGATATATAATATATAACTTGCTACAGATATGGTTTGAATATCAATTATACATACAATTCAATATTACATCGTATTCATAGCTATTTTATATTTTTCCTTCTTGAATTTTTTTTGTTATATTTTTTTTCAAAGCATGCACCATGTATATTATAACTCTATATATTTTGTCTATGTATTTGGTAAAATATATTATATGATGTACCGACAGTATAGTATCCACGTATTCAATGTATACTATAGCTATTTATATTATGTGATCGAACCTAATCGAGTTTTGCTTCACAAGATCTATTTACGTATAAATAAATCTGTTGCAAAATTCAACGCATAGGTACACATAGCAAATATTTTGCCAGTCCTTTTTTTGATGCTTACAGTCTATAAATTGCTAAAGGAAGGTTTTTTTGTCGAATTTTATGGACGATTTTGCTGAATAATATTTTTGCTCCCTCTCTCTCCTTTTAGTTGTGCAATAAACTTTGCGTCTTTTTAAATTGACGATAAATCGTGCATAATTTTTATTAAGGAAAACTAGGCTTTTTATCCACTTAAATTTTAGAAAATATTATTGATTAATTTAGTTGTTTCATTAAATTCAAACATATTTTTTAAATAATTGATCTAATTTTTTTAAAAAAATTTAATTTTACGCTCATCTTACATTTTCAGAAAGCTCTTAATATTTCTTAAAGAATAACTTGAATTCTGTTATTGACTTTAAGTTAAATTTCTACCCTTACTTTACTTAAGCAGGACGAAATTATTCTAAATCCTATTTTTGATTTTGAACAATATTCGCAAGAAGATTTTTATAAATAGCCCTTCAGTTGGTAATCAAATCTGCAATCATATGCAGTTGAATATAAAACTGCACAGCTGTTTCGTTAATTTTTGCAGTGTTACCGAACTGTTAGCTGAACAAAATTTGACATTAGATTATTTAATAATTTATCGCATTCTAGAATCTAATATCAATCAGGAGCTTATTTTTTAGAAGAACCCTTTCGTTAATTTTAAAAATTCTGCTGCATGATACTTTTGGTTTTAATTCATTCTTATACTAATGCGAGCTACGAATTATAGATTTTATGTAACTTTATTAACTTAGAATTCCTTTTTAGAACATTTTGTTAAAAAAGACGGACAAACTGTCATTGTTACATCAAATTTAATTTTATATGTTTTTTAATTTAAAAACTAATGGTCCTTATAAACGGAAGATAACAGATCGTTGGAATTATTTTGTAAAACAAAAAAAAAACAATTTTATATAAAAAAAACCAAATATACAAATTTAACTTCCAATAAAAAGCAATCATAAAAAATTAAATACAACAAAATACTTCAACATTAATGGTACATAATATATATTAATATACGCATAGGCATGCGATATGTTCCAAGCTTAACACAAGCATATGCAACACATGCTTTAATGTTTCTTCCAAAAAAAAACGTAAGGTAAGACAGAAAAAAATTGTTTATTTTTTTTGTTTTTATTTTGATTTTTAAATTCACCTGTCATTATAAAATTTTTGTTTTGTTTTTTGTAATTTTAGAATAAAACAAAAAAAAAAAAAAAACTCAAAACTAAATGACATCTGAAATGACTGACACAAAATATGTAACTGTTATTATGTACGATTGTTTTGTTTCTATTAGGCTTGGATTGTGTTTTTTGTTTGTTTTTAAATCTAAAATTTATTTCCTCTCGTTTTGTTTTTTTTTCCAATTTTTTTTTTAATCTCTTATTCGAATTGTTGTGCACGCAGTAATCATCAACCCACATCTACTAATTCTTAATAACAATTTAGGTTTTTTAATTTTATAAAAAAAAACTAACAAAATTATTTTATCAGATTTCAAGAGCCAGTTAGAAAATTTTGATAGAATTTGATAAAAATCTAGATTTTAAACCATTCAAAAAAATTGTCGACTTTTTGATATTTGAAGAACATTAAAAAAGTAAACAACAAATTTGATGTTTGATAATTTTCAAGGTAAAAATTATGAAAAAGGTGTTGGGAATTTTGGATTGCACAAGTAGTTAAAGTATCAAGTATTTGTACTGTACTACTCTACTGATATGATGAAACTCTGAGTGCACAAATTAATCCGGGATATATGAGATAGAAGTAAAATATAAACGCATTTATATTAATAATTTAGAGAAGTTTCTAGCTTAACTTCTAGAACTTGTATGTATATTGCATTTTTACTCAATTAAATTTTTTGAGTGTTTATTTTGTTTACTAAAACGTTTGAATAAAGTAACTAATTAAGGTAATCAAAAGACAATAACAAATGAATTACTGTAATCAAATATCATTAACTTATAAATAAATCTTTAAGATGTCCCTGATCAGATATCAAATTTTAAATGTGTTCTTCAATTTAAATTTTTTATTTACTTTGAAAATTATACACAAAATATTGGAAGAAGTTAACAGGTACTTTCAGTGACTTCAAAACTTGACAAATAATTTTTAAGTCATGTTTAGTACACATGGTTTATCTCAGCAAAACGGTACTTTTCGTAAGGTGTAATATTGCGGTAATTATTTTAGAACAATGATTAAACTTTTTTAAACAACATTTGACAGAACACATAAACGGAGTGGAGTAAAATAACCGTAATGTGGGAAAACAAAACGAGGTTTAAAAAGTTTTACGAACAAAGCGGTTGCGGTTTGAATATTAAAAAAAAAAGTAGTTACATATTTTGAAAAAGTATCAAATAAAAACTGTTTGTATATTTTAATAAATATCAAAACTTAATTAACTTATTAAAAATTAATTAAAACTATTAAATAATTTAAAATAGTTGTAAAAATGTCAATCCAGTACTTGTTATTTTCAATATGAATGTCTTTAAAGTAATTGAGTAGTTTTCATAATAATTAACTCAATTTTTATCATTTATCTCAATGTTGACATTCCATCAATAACAATTTTCTTTATGAAACAACTCAATACCAACAAAAAATCTAAATTCCTCTAATCAAAAATCTTTTCCTCATCAAATTATTATCATGTTTAAACAAAATCATGTAAATATTTATTCAAAGCAATTTAGAAAATAAAAAATAAAAAAAAATTTGAGATAAAAACAAAAACCAAAATTACATTAAATATAAAAAAAATAAAAAAAAAAACGTAACAAAAAAGGTAAAATTACACACAAACATACATTTACACAAATATAAAAATATTTTGCGTTATTTTTATTTTTTATTTTATTTGACCTATGTCATATAGTATGAAGCACCTGCATTATGACGATTACTTTTATTGTTGTTGTTTTTTTGTTCATTCAAACACACAACAAAAAAAAAAGAAGGACAGGTTTTTCAAAACAATGACTATACACTACACTAATAAAAAATTAAAAATAAAATTAATCCTTATTTAAGACGTTTTATTGATCCTTTTGTTTTTTTTATTGTTTTTTTTTCTAGAATACAGTTAAATTTAAATTCATTTCATTTTTAGACCTCTTTCAGCTCCTCATTTATAAAAGTTTAAAAATAATTTGAAGTTCTTTGTAATTTTAAAACCCGCTCAATTTTTTTAAAACTACACGGTGTTCATGTAATCAATTATAAACCATTTATTGTTTAAAAATTAAATTATAAATTTTTTATTCCTTGATCAAATGGAGGATTCATTTTTCGTCCTTTTTTAATTTCTTTCTAATAGATGTATTGTGTAATTGAACCACACAATAAAAACAAATGAAAAGAATGGGAAAAAAGGATCATCAGCAGCTGAATTTTATTTAGAAGAATAAAAACAGAGTTTAATCGATGAATGACAGAATTTTGAATAAATAGTGTAAGTATATAGAAGTAGCTATTTAACCCGTTTGAAACCAATGCAACTTGTTCATTGTACAATGTTTTGCTTAAGTTGAACCAGGAAGCATAGAGAAGACTTTCTTTTAGTTTGTTTTGATCTAGCTCGTATTACTCCAAGGTGGTTTTATTCAAGTTGAACCAGGAAGCTTACAGAAAATTTTCTTGTAGATGCGTAGTGGTTTGTTTTGAGTACGGCCGTATGCAATATTTTAGTCCTTGATGAATCTCGGGATGAATTTCATAGAATTAATGATGAGGTAAATTTCATAGAATTAATGATGTATTAAAATTTAAATTTTTTTAACTTATTATTATAGCAAAAGGAAGTTCATATCATTAAAATGGTCAGCTAAATATCTAGGAATGACACTAGATGTCAAGCTAAGGTGGAAAGAACATATTAAAAAGAAAAAAATTAGAACTAGATAATAAATATAGAGAAAATTGTTGGCTCCTAGGTTGTAAGGCTAAGTTATCAATTTGTAACAAAGTGTTAATTTACAATCAAGTCAAAAAACCAATATTGTTGTATGGAATTTAAATTTGGGGTTGTGCCAAACAAATGTATGTAATCAAAATACATGTTTGTCGAAATAAAGTTTTATGCAACGTAGTTAATGCTCTCTGGTATATACAAGATGACAATTTACATAGAGATTTAAATATCACTAAAGTTATAGATGAAATAAAAAATTATCCTAAAAAAGTCGAAGCACGTCTAGAAAGGCAAATAAATTTTCAAGCGGCTCACATTTTCGGAAATAGGTTTACTACTACAAGGAGGCTTAAACAAGACCTCTAGATTTAGCACAAAATATTGATTTCCTTAGAGAAATTCCCTAGGTTTACCACAAACTAAGATAATATGTTAGAAAAAAATTAATTGTGAATCCGTTGTGATTAATTTTAATATTGTATAATATTATATTGGGGATATTGGGAATTTAGGTGTTTGTTTAGGGTTTGAGTAGCGCTTCTCCACTATTGTATAAGGCGATCCTTGCAATGTCTTTAGTCAAATTTTCAGCATTTAGAAAAAAAATATTTCAAAAAGACCATGGAATAAAGGATATTCATCCCGAGATTCATTAAGGACTAAAATATTGCATATGTATATTAAAAATGGGTTAATCATCACTTAGAAAAATCACAAAATGATATTATTCATTTTGTTTAAGTATAACTCGTACATTTATTTGACACACTATCAATAATCGATAAATTTTATCAGAATAAGATAACCTTATCATGTATTCTACTTTCTTTTTTTTTTGACTTAATTTGAAAAGAATAGACATTGAAGGATAAAGAAAATATTTTCAAGTGTGTCCTTTATTTAAAATAATATATATATAAATATATATATATTTTTTATTCAAAAAAAAAAAAAGGGATTTACATTCATTATAATATATATTCAATTCCAGACATTTATGGCAGCCGTTCTGGCATCATTTATATTGATATTCCTTTTTTTAAGAGGGACTTTTAATTTTATCACACAGTTCAATGTAATTATATACAACCTAAAAACATTCAGAGAAATTCAAATAAAAATTATTTGGTTTTGATTTTATATATATATATATAAAATAAGTTTAGGGAATCTTAGACCCATCTGCAAGTTCAGAAAAAAACAAAAAAAAATAATAAACCCATATTAAAAATTAAAATAAAAATAAAAAATAAAATATTAATAATAAAACGATCCTTTTTAATGTCCTTTTTAGTGTCTTTCCTTTCTGAGTATCTTTTTTTCCACACAATTTCATACTTTTAAAAATGATAATAATGATATAAAAATAAAAAAATAATCAATAATTTTTTTTTTAGAAATTATTCACAGGAGGTATCCTATATCTTCAAAATTTTCTATACCTACCTTTGCCTACTTAGAACTTTGAATAATTTTCCTGGAATTGGGAGATTTAATTGTAAAAAATTCCCCTTATTATGAGAAAATATATAGCGATATTATCATTGAACATGGAATTTTTGATTGGAATTAAATGATTTTATTATTGTTTATATCAAAAAGAAAAAAAGGAATCCTTGAAAATACTAAAAAGGATACAATTTAAAAGATTTTGTTAGTTGCTTATTTTGTAATTACAAAACATAAATTTTGAAATGATTAAAATATCTGTTTTTTGTTTTTGTTTCTTTTTTTCAAAGAGAAAGTGATGGAAAACTAGAGTAAAATTGAATACTTAAAGGTTTTTTATTTTGCTTAACAGTTGGGAGCAAAAGTTTAGCACCAATTTTATTTTCAATTAAATCAATTTATGGGTTTTCTTTCAAAGCTTTTGCAGAATCAAAATTACCAATTTTTAGAGGTAATGGAGAACATGTATAGCCAGAGGAGGTCGAAATTAAGAAGTTACTTAGCGAGACTGTTGATTATCTTGAAAAAACCCCCTCCAAGTTCCTTTCATTAAAATTCATACAGGTATTTATGTATGTGCTATTGGAGTAGAAAAGTAAAATCTACTTGGGAATAGGAAACAAAATGTAGAAGCTACAGGTTTTTACGTGGCAGATGGAAATAGTTATATTTAACATTTTTTCAAATGTTAAACAGTAGTTGGATAAAAACATATCAGAACTGAAGATTTAATAAGAACCTATACTTCCAGTTTATGTTTGTCTTAACTTGATTGAAATAAAATCTCATTATTCCTAGAGCCTAAACAGACTTGTTGTAGATCTTCTAAATGACTGATGATTATCTTATTAAATGGTTGAATTTGGATTTCATTTAGAATTCTTTTAAAATCAGACTCATTTTTGTAATTTAATAACGATATGTAAGTTGTTTATTACCAAAATTAAAGCCTTTAGTTTCTAAATCCTAATATACTGTAATTGTATATATACAAAAAAACATTTTTTCTTATATGAATATATAAGCTAAACAATGTTAGCTTATATGAATTCCTTCAAATGGCCTTAGACCTTTGTTAAGCAATTGCTATATCTTCACATGTAATTCGTTTCTTGTTCAAATTTTTATGCTTGCAACTGTAATTGTATATTTTTTTCGAATCTGAAAATTTAATGAACTTAATTCAAATAGTAAGGACCTTATTTAAGTCTTATTATGTAATTAATTTAAAAGGTTAAATTTTTTTAAGGATTTGTAAATTTTGAACAACTTTTTAATGGGGACAATTCAATTTTTTATTTTACCTTCAGATTTTATGGTAGGTTTAATATTTTTTGACAGTTTCATTTCAATTGGAAGTAATAAAAAGGAGTGAGAAAAATTATTGGCACAATTTACCTTTAGTCAGTCAGTTAATTTTTATTAACTTAGATTTCATTTCAGATTGATCTGAGGATTGGTTTTAATGTTAAGATTTGTAGTATTAGTGAAAGTACAAAAATTGTTTAAAATTAATGCTTGAAGCCCAATAAAATATATAACACGACATTATAGTTCTAGATTGTCAGTAGCTGTCAAATTTTTTTGACAGCTGTTTTTGAATATTGGATTGTCAAAATTAAATGTTGCTCACTTTGTCGTGTGGTTATTTTAGTTACGATACTTTAACAGATGCATTCAAAATGCATTTTTCGTATTTTTTGAGGATGAGCCAAATACCATAAAACACTTGAGAAAAAACAAGAATTTACCATTGTTCGATTGAAATTGAAATGTCAACTGTCATCAGCGGAAGAATCTTATTTACATTTAATTTAGGTCAAAATTTAATTGTATTTTAAAAATTTCTGCTAAAAATTTAACAATTTGGAACAAACTATTTTAAATATTAATTTGCATTATTGCACGAATTTAATGATAGTATTTTTTAAGTGGTAATTAAAAATTTTCATTCACTTTTCACTAAATTCAAATCTAAATTAACATCATGATGTAATTTTAAAAATAAATAAAAAATAATTAGCACATTGTTTGAACTAATTAATAATTAACTGTTAAAAAGGATTTGATTTTAACCAGGATCTGATTACAAATATATTTGTTTAGTAATTTATACAATATGTATATATATATATATATGTTTACATATTTAATAGTTTTTGTATATTTTAATTTGTTGTTGTGACCTAAATTTACAAAAGTAGTGAAAAGTTAATGAAAAGTATTGTATTTAATTTATTTATTATGTAAGTTGGGTGAGAGTGAAATTTAACTAAAAGATAAATTGCCAAATATTTTATTTTGTTTAACAGAGGAAAATAACTATATCTGGGCTCATTTGTACCTACAGCTTAGTAACTATAAAATATTCATTTTTTTATTGCGACAAAACCCCATTTGACGTCAATCAATCGAAGTTTGATTTTAAAAAAGACTCTCTTATCAAAATCAGGATTATTTCATTAGAGGCAGGTGGTTGTTGCAATAAAGTGTAGTTCTCTAACTATGCTGAAGATAAAATTCCATAACAGCAGAGATGGGGCATTAGTAGATGGGCATTAGTTCAAGTTCAAGACATTATTTATGAATTTAAATCAACTGCAAACTGATTCGGTTACTGAAAACCATTATTTTAAACTACTAACCCCTATAAACTTTCAAATGAAAATTGGTTTTAACTACTTCTTTGGCTTTTTTGCCGTAGATTTGTTATTATGGATTGAAATCTTGATCTAGTAAATCCTGTCTTCACAAAATCTTGTTTAAAGAATCTCGTTACTAGAAAATCACGTTTTTGAAAATTTAGTTTTAGAAAATCTTTTGTTTCTTATATTCTGGAAAAAGCTGATGATCCTGGATTTTTAAATAGAACTCTAAAATCTTTAAAAACGAGATTTTATAAAAAAGAGAGATTTTTCAATAAAAAATAATATTTTACAAAAAGAAATTACTAAACCGAAATTATGTGACGCTCCCTGATATTATGTATTATTGGGAATTATCTTTGGAAACTAAATAACATCCTTTTATTTTACTTAAGATGAAACATTGATCTTTATACCAGATAAAGCTATATAATCTTTGAAATACAGAACTGTTGTAATTTTAATGTTCGGAGAGAATTTTCAACGTCGATTTATTGCTTACTGAAAATATTCATTAATATTGCAACTTTGGAAATATAACTTAATATGGTTAAGATGAACTCTTGCCATCTTTCGTTCCATCTACGACTTCACTATCTTCGAAATATAGAATTGTTGTAGTTTTGAGGTTCGGTTAGAATTCTCACTGTCGATTTAAGTTTTATTTAAACTTCTAAGTTATAGTTTTTACCTTTAGGACCTTACAAACCATCTGCAGCTTTATTACCATCGATATTCGAAATTGTTGTAATGTTAAGGTTCGGTGAGAAAGCTCCACGATTCCTCTATTTAATTTCATTTGCCTCTATGATTTCTATTTTAAAAAGAGCATTTCAAGCACGATAAGCTTACTTTTGTTTTCTACGTCTCTATGAGAAGTGTAAGGATCAGAGGATTAGATGATTTAATGTAATAAATAAAAATGAAAACTAGATGATTTAATCTAAGAGGTTTGATTAGTTTAGTTTTCAGGAGTTTAAATAAACAACAGACAAGATAATGGATCGACTTCCAGCACGTTTTTAAAGTTTTCAATAATACCAATGTAAAAACTACATCATTCTTTATGCTGGATGATGAATCTTTCTATAGACACTATATAATTATTAAAAATCATCTCTTTGTATTAAAAAAATTTTCAATTTTTAATGAATGAAGATTATAAATTAATGTGCCCCAATTTATGATTGTATACAATAAATATCATGAAGTTTATATAATAACGGAATCCTATACTACTACTACTACAACAAACAACAACATCGAATTATCATTGTAAAATTGTCATCATAATTAAAAAAGCGTGTACAATTGAAAACTTTTTTAAAAATTTACAAAAAGGATTAAAAAGTTGTTTATTTTTTTTACAAAATAAATTGAGAATATCTTAAATTATCATCAGAGTGAAGGTTCTTTTATTTATTGATTGATTTTCTTTATTTTTTTTTGAATTATTTATTATATTGAGTTGTTTTAAATTATTTAATTAATTAGGTAATTTAAGTCAATATCATATAAATTTTAATAATATTTATTACAAAATATATATATATATATATATATATATATATATATACTTAAAAATGTCATATAAACTAGCACTCAATTAATAATTGCATAAATTTTAAAAGCACTGTTTGTTTCAAGGCTGAAAGTTTGAATGTAAAATTGAATTATATGAATAATATTTTGGAAAAGGATTTAGAGTAGATATGATTTAAGATTAAAATAATTTAAAATCCTTGTATTAATATTTATATATATGTGTGTATGTATAGATGATTTTAAAAAGGATTTTATTATATTTACAGAAAATTTATTTTGTTGATATTTTATCTGGTTGTGTAAAGAAAAATATGTAAGTTATAAATTGCCTTAAGTTATTTAAAATATGCATATATATATATATAATATGTATATATATTTATATGTATATAATTAGTACAATATATTATGACACTTATACAACTTGTATATAGGTTTTCACGCTTTAGGAGATAATTTTCTATAAGAGAATCCTTATAAATTATTCTGTGTCCCAAATTGTTTTAAATATTCGCGTATATATATATATTTATTGATATTATTAAATCCAATTTAACACTTCATTAAGTGTTAAAAAATTTTTTCTTTAATAATGTGGTTGGAACTTGGAATATTATTATTGGAGTATTACGTGCAATAATCAAATTATATAATTAATAACACTGTGTTGTTTTTGAGTGAAATTTTGGAAGATTATATTTATTTAAATGTATGGTTGAAAACTTTTGAAAATGTATTTTTGAAGGATCTCGGTTAAAAATTTGTAGTTAGTATTACAGTTATGCATTAAGTGTAGGAGAAAGCATTATAAATAAACGCATCAAGGGTTAAATGAATGTAAAATTGAGTTTTAACTCAAATATCACGTATTCAAACCTTGTGTTAGAATTGAAACAGTGAAACTTAAGTTTTTACTCCGTTTAATACATTCAATCAAAGTAAAACTAATAATATGATATTTCGAGCTAAAAGTGCTGTTAATTTTTTTGGGTTTTTTGTATCGTTGCTTACTTCTACCCTTCTGATCTTCTAAATATCTATAAAACGTATATTAAGCCAAAAATAAAGTATAATGCATGTCTTTGGATTAGAATGCATGTACTTGGATCAGCTATATAACGGCGCTGTGATATCTCGAAAAAGTGCCAAATAGAGCGAAAATCATTTAAACGCTCACTCCACTTACCCTTGCCGTACAGTTTATTCACCAACCTTGTTTAATAGATATCTTGTAGGGATTAACACCTGTTCTAAAGGAATAAAACAATTAATGCCTCCACTCAAAGGTTTTCAGCGGGAAACAAAGAGCGCAACAGATGTTCATTTTTATACTGCTGAACTATCCAGATGGCACAACACGATTTATTGGAATTGCGCTAATAATTTGGTATTCCTAAAAATCCTAAACTCTAACCCAGAATCCTTCCGAATTCCAATCCTAGTAAATTTGAAACGTGTGATTTGGGATGTGTTAAAGTTGCGCTATACCCAATGGAATACAGCACAAGTCCAAAGGATAACTTTCGAAACTTCGAATGCCCTCATTAAAAAAAGAAGTATTGCAACAAATCAATTGGATGAATTCGAAGTATGGGATGGTTGGAACATTATAGAATATGAAAAAAATATGGTATTCTAATATGGATCAATGAAATTCAAAGTTCTTTTTCAAATAGTTGTGAATAAATTTTAATTCGTCCGTTTTTATTCCTTCTAGTGATTTGGTTACATGTCCTTTAAGTATAATATATTTTATTAGTGTTCTTTAAATTTTAATCTTTAGGTTCCATTTACTATATCCCAGCCATATTCTGGGTACATTTAATTTGGCTTTTATTTTCAAGTCTGCAAGGGTCGTAATTATTTAAACTTAATATTACCACGCTTTTCTTATAATAAACAAATTAACTAAAGTGTGCAAGATTGATAGTAATTGGATTGATTATTTTATTATCAATTATAATGAACAAATTATTTTAAATATGAAAAGAATATTTTTAAAAAATTAGACTTAAAAATTCTTCTGAATCTTTACTTTTACTGCAATAAACTTCTTTACCACTATTATCTCATTATTTCTTTGTTCTTGAGCTTAGTAGTTACCATTCTGTTTCACAAAAAATTAAATTAATCATCATTAATCATAAAAATGTCTTTAATTAAACCGCAAAAAATTGCATAAAAATAAAATTTTTCAATTGCTATTTGCTACATTTTACTCTCATTCCCATTCCTAAAACAGACCTCTTTAAATATAATATAATGTTAATTTAAAATATGGTAAATTCCCATCAGATATATTGCAAAAAATTATTCTAATAACTGGAATATTTAACCCCCATTTTATAATATTAGTTACATATTGCAGTTAAATAAAAAATGTTGAAGTATAATTGTAATCGTTTAACCTACTATACATTTCCAACATGACATTAATTACGGATCATATATCATTAAATATTAGAACAAAAATACATAAATATATATATATATATATTATTCCGCCTGAACAAATTTTGATTAGAATATATATATATATATATATATATAGTGAACGTTATTTTGGTATTTATTGTACCCCATTATTACATTTCTAAACCTCATTCATCTTTAACATCGAAATTCAAGGAATAAAAAAAAAAAAAAAAAATTGTAATGAGTATGCCACAATATGACGTAAACTATATATTGCAAGTACTGAGTACTGACTATACTGATTAATCTTTTACTAAAAGAATACTTTGAAACTTTTTTTTATTAAAACAATTTGAAAAACCCGTATGATAAAATATTATTCGGTAACTTTGAGTATTTCCCGTGCACTCTAATAAAATGTAATGCAATCCCAAAATATGGGGATGATGATATTAAGTATGGGATTCTATATAAATTTATATTTGTAAAAATGTATAATAGGTAATTCTAGAAATTTGTTTGTCATTCGGAATTTAGCCATCTGTCTGTACGACTTCTTAAATTTATACACTGCTTGAGTTCAAGAAATAAAAACTTGAAGGTCTCAGCCGGTACTGAAGTTGAGATCGTAAACTCGAAAAAAAAGTATTATTTAAAAAGTTATAATTTAAGGTCTAAGGACTCTAATTTTGAGCTCTAATTAAATTAATTGTAATAATTAATTTGAAATACTCCGCAAACTTGAAACTTAAAATTGGAAGAAGGAGATTTTGTGATTTGGGATTTTGTAATTCTGGGGTTTTGTGATTTTGTAATTTTCGGATTTTGAATCTTGGGATTTTGAACGTTTCCCTTTGAAGATTATAGTTCTTTTCAAATATTATAATATTCAATAAAAAAATATTTTGATCCTAGGTTTAGCGGGTTAAAATGGGTTGAACCCCAAAACTGATGAAGTACGTATTATAACTAAATTTCCATAAACTGTGTTACCCTATTAAAAGATGAATAGCGCTGCTTTGCACTTTATTGAGATATCCAAGCGTCAATTGAAAAGCTCAAGCCCAAGTCGTTTTATAGATATTGAGGTGATGCGGATGATGAAACGTAAGCTCTACTGCCATCCAAAAACTTAGCTGCATAACCCAAAAACTTAGCTGCATATTCAGGTTTACTGAAAAATGAGATTTAATTATCCTAACGGTTAAAACTTGAATAAAAGTTAACTTGAGGCAAAGTTATTTAATTCTATTAACAGTTTTATATACGTAAGGGTAGAGTTCAAGATTTCACAACTTGATTTACAGAAAATTGTAAAAAAAAAATTTCAAATTAAAATTTAGAAGTACTCGAAACTCTATTTAGAATTCCAGAATCTTTAATATCACATACTATAAATATGTGCAACTGTAAAGCCTTTGTTTTACATAATGTTTTTATTGTATTTTCTTTTAATTTCTGAATATACGTCATTGCCACCAAAATTCAGATCACAAATTTTTTAATAAAAATTTATTTTTTTATTTTATATATAGTGAAATCACTGAGTGAGACAGCATAGGACCTTCATTTGGCATCTTCATCTCACACGGATACATGTTATAGTTTTTAAATTCTCCAAAGGGAGGTCGCATTGTTCAAGTTCATTCAGTACTGTGCGTGTTTAGGTTTTGTTTGGACGTCCTTCCCATTCCAAGAGTCCGTTCCAAGAGTCCATTTCTGAGAGAGTCAATTCCAATAATTAATCAAAGTCAAATAAATGGTCGTGTTTTACGTTCTATCAAAAATGTATTGAATTAATTAAATGGAAACTCATAACTGAGTTTAGAATAAAGCTCAGAAATTAGTTTCAGTATTGAAATTAGGTGTCGAACTCTCACTGAAGATGGTAACAGACCAACGTTTCATCGTTATAATATCAAAATTATTTTTTTTACAACCCACTTTTTTACGCTTCAAAGATACAGACAGCGAGCGATTTTTTTGATCAAATGGCCAAATACGTAATTTTACACCCATTTGTCATTCTTCTTTATGGTCCCTTATATGTAAATAAATATATTAGAAATTTTTTCGATAAATCGCTCTACACGTTTGAGAGTTTGAGAAAGAGCGCGTTTGAGAGAGAGGACGTTTAAGAGTGAGCGCTCTCCACGTTTGAAGCCAAAGGAAATGGGTTTTAAATAAAATGTTCTATGGAAGTTAAATTAAAAGCAATTAGACGTTTTGCATGTTTGAGGACTTATACAATCGCTAAACTTCATATTGCCTAACTTATTAATGTCAGAACTTCGTAAAATATTCAATCTATTGAAAATTTTTTAATTTTCCACAGGGCTACCCAGAAAAATTTTCATTTATACCAAACTTTATATCTGTATTGTATTTTAAACTTTTCATATTTAAAAAAAAAATATTTCAAAACGGTTGCTTAACATTCAATACTGCAGTAATGTTGCTACAATTTCTTTCGCTTGAAATATCTCTCAAAAAATTTTTTATTTTACTTTGTTTTTCATCATTCAAAATTTAAACGGAATTTTTGTTTTACTTGTTTTGTTTTTTTTAGTGACAATTTTATTTTTTTCATTTACCGGAGATATGAATATTAAAAAACTTTTTTTTTAACGTACTCCATTCCTAACAACTAAATGAAAGTTGCGTACAGTTTTGCAACATAATGAAACCTGTATACATTTTATTTAATACGGAACTCTATTTTTTATACCCGTATGACTATATAGTCCAAGGGTATAATAAATTTGCCATTACGTTTGTGACGCAGAGAAGGAGGGGTAGACATAGACTGAAGTGTATGGATCGGATCAGAATCGAAAAATAAATCGATTTAGCGATGTATGTCCGTCCGTCCGTCCGTCATCACGATAACTCAAAAAGTAAAGGAGCTAGGATTATGAAATTTTCACAAATTTGTTTTTATGCAAAAAACGGAATCGAGTTTTAAATTCAGCCATTTTGGTCCACGGGTTCGAGTACCTGCCATACAACTTCTAATTTTATATGAGCATTACTCTATATCTGTGGAAGCTGCGTGTCTGAAATTTTGCCAAAAGTAGTTTAGTATAATGGCCAAAGTTACTGCAAAATTTGGTTGGTCTACTGCAAAGGGTTCGAGTAGCTGCCATACAACTCCTTCTTTTATATGAGCATGACTCTACACCTAATAAAGCTGAATGTTTGAAATTTTGCCAAAAGTTATTAACCGGATGATATAATGTATATGTTACGGTCATACGGGTATCCCAGAGTTGACACAGTCTACTCTACTACACTCTTCCTCGTTTATATATTAAAATGCAAAAGAATTTTAGGTTGAATGATTTTTTGTGCACGTGCATTAACTGTAAAAAATCATATGTTTAAAAAAAAAATATATATATATATATATATATACATTTATTTTCTATTTTATTATCCTGTCAAATGAAAGGATATATTAGTAAATATTTTAGTTCAATAATGTTGAATTAGGTTGGTGAACCCAAAACACGCTGTTTTAAGATTTATTAGAAAATAGAAACTAGAAAAATAATAAAATAAAAAAAAAACTAAAGGAAAACGTTTTTGTATTGAGAAATGGTTTTTGTAAATTTTCACTTTATATCAACTTTTGTTTAAAAGGGGATGAAAAAGGATGAGTTTTTCATTTATTTTACGTGGAATATTTCGTTTTTTGCGGTTTTTTATGAGGTTGAATAAAATTGGGTTCGCTACTGAAATGTCGATTTTCATAATCTTGCGTTTTAAAATCTCTTGTATAAAAAAACGCGTGTATTAAAACAAAATGCTTTTTATGCTTTATTAATTAAATAACTTGGATAGATACAGAATTCCAAAGCAAATTTCATGGTTTGGGTCCGGAATATGAGTTACCAAGGTCGCCTAAGCCCCTTCTTAACAAATAATGGGAACGCTGATTTTCAATCCAACTCTAAACCACTCCTAATTTTTTTTCATACATAATATGTCAAAAACGTGAGATTTCGAGACAAGAGATTTTGACACGTGATATTTAAACAAGTGATGAAAAAAAACCAAGGGTTTTTAAAAAAGCACATTTTCAAAATTATATTGTACTAGCAGATTTACCCGGCGTTGCCCGGAAGCTTGAAAATTGTAAAAAAGCAAGTTTCAGCCAATTTTTTGAGATACTACTTTGCCTATAAATGCCACAAAAAAATATTTGTGGAGTTCCGTTAACCCATCGTGGCCCAACAGCTTTTTATAGGTTTTTTCGTTGCTTTGCTATATATTAGAAATGATTTAACAGATTAACTTCAAATTTCGTATATGTGTTCGTCTTTGAAAATGAAGTTCAATTTACTAACAGACTTGAAAGTTGTTAACCCCTGCCGACGATTGTTAAAAAAAAAATTTGTAAGTAAATTACGTCCAATTTTTGAAAGTAGGTACAACTTCTTTGAATTAGGGGAATACTTAAAAAAAAGGTTTGTTGAGTTCTTTTAATCGATTGCGAAACAAAAACTTTAAAAAACAGTTTGCAAAACAATTTGAATGATTATCTCTAATTTTTCTATACATGCTGCTTCTTGACAATTTGGTGCTCCTTGACGATATAGTTGAGGATGGTAGGTTTCCGGTGAACAATGTTAACTGAATTAAAATGACTATAGGTCAAAAGGGGATTTTCTTGAATTGCCAACGCTTGAATAAAATATAGTCGATGGTTTAGAAAAGGTTTAAAAATTCGCTTTTCAACTTATATTTTGTTTAGTACTCACCTGAATGTTGTAATACGCTCTTCCTCGTTTTTTTATGATTTTATGAGAGAAATGTAGGCTTATTTTTTGGAAAAACTGTTTTAAAATACTATGTATTTAAGCATTATATATAACAAATTGAATTTTTTGATTTTTAGATTTCATTTGAAGAAAACTGAAAATTTCATTGAATCTTTGTTCAAAACGCACAAACAGGTCAAAACCAAATTAACTCTGTGGGTTTTAATTAAAATGCTGGTACAAAATTTTCAATAAAATACTTTTAATCGTATAAGAAAATAAAATATATAGAAAACTTCATATCATCGTCGTGGAAAATGGGTTAATCGAACTTAACTAAAACTTTTTGCAGCTTCTCTTTTAGACTACAAAATCAACCTGTAAAATTGGACACAAATCGAAAACACAAAATTTTTTGAAAGTCCGCCAGGCCGAAATGGGTTAATTTATTCCAACCAAATTTATACAACTAAATGCGGTTGCTAAGAGGAACATTTGTGCAAAATTTCAAGTCAATCGGTCAAACAGTTTTGACTCGACATCAAAAACATTGAAAAAGCTTCTTTGCACTCTCGTGCCCAAACGGGTTAACCGAACTCAACAAAAATTTGTCCCAGACTTTATTTTCGACTGCGAAACCACCTTGTAAAATTGGACACAAATCGGAAACACAAAATTTTTTGGAAGCCCGCCAGGCCGAAATGGGTTAAATTATTCCAACCAAATTTATGCAACTAATTGCGGTTGCTAAGAGGAACATTTGTGCAAAATTTCAAGTCAATCGGTCAAACTGTTTCGGCTCGACATCAAAAACATTGAAAAAGCTTCATTGCACCCTCGTGCCCAAACGGGTTAACCGAACCCAACAAAAATTTGTGCCAGCCTCTCTTTTTGACTGCAAAACCACCCTGTAAAATTGGACACAAATCGGAAACACAAAATTTTTTGGAAGCCCGCCGGGCCGAAAGGGGTTAATTTATTCCAACCAGTTTTATACCATTAATTCCGTGTAATAAGAAGAACATTCGTGCAAAATTTCAAGTGAATCGGTCAAACCGTTTCGACTCGACATCAAAAAAACGAAAAAGCTTAAAACGGCTCTGGAGCCGCAACCTGCTGACTTATAAAAATGCGACATAGCCTATGTCACCCCCCGGACTCCCAAAATTATTCCTCTAAAATTTGGTGTCAATCGGACCAGTGGTTTTCACGTGAATCCTGGACAAACAAACAAACAAACAAATAAACAAACAAATTTTCTTCTTTCTATATTAGACTAGCAGATTTACCCGGCGTTGCCCGGAAGCTTGCAAATTGTAAAAACGCAAGCTTCAGCCAATTTTTTGAAATACTACTTTGCTTATAAATGAAGCCACAAAAAATATTTGTGGAGTTCCGTTAACCCAGCTTTTTATAGGTTTTTTCGTTGCTTTGTTATATATATTAGAAATTATTTAACCGATTAACTTCAAATTTTGTATATGTGTTCTTCTTTGAAAATGAAGTTCAATTTACTAACAGACTTGGAAATTGTTAACCCCTGTCGACCCGACGATTGTTCAAAAAAAAATTTGTAAGTAAATTACGTCCAATTTCTGAAAGTAGGTACAACTTCTTTGAATTAGGGGAATGCTTAAAAAAATGTTTTGTCGAGTTCTTTTAACCGATTGCGAAACAAAAACTTTAAAAAACAGTTTGAACGATTATCTCTAATTTTTCTATACATGGTGCTTCTTGAGAATTTGGTGCTCCTTGACGATAGAGTTGAGGATGTTAGGTTCCCGGCGAATAATGTTAACTGAATTAAAATGACTATTGGTCAAATGGGGATACTAAGTTTGCCATTATGTCATTATACTATGTCAATAGTAGTTATCTTGAATTGCCAACGTTTGAATAAAATATGGTCGATGGTTTAGAAAAGATTTAAAAATTTGCTTTTCAACCTGTATTTTGTTTAGTACTCACCTGAAAGTTGTAATACGCTCTTCCTCGTTTTTTTATGATTTGATGAGAGAAATGTAGGCTTATTTTTTGGAAAAACTGTTTTAAAATACTATGTTTTTAAGCATTA
Organism: Dolichopus griseipennis; assembly: GCA_963082915.1. Taxonomy (NCBI): domain Eukaryota; kingdom Metazoa; phylum Arthropoda; class Insecta; order Diptera; family Dolichopodidae; genus Dolichopus; species Dolichopus griseipennis. The sequence goes on from OY720443.1 coordinate 76,589,644, forward strand.
TACATAAGAAATTGAATTTTTTGATTTTTAGATTTCATTTGAAGAAAACTGAAAATTTCATTGAATCTTTGTTCAAAACGCACAAACAGGTCAAAACCAAATTAACCATGTGGGTTTTAATTAAAATGCTGGTACAAAATTTTCAATAAAATACTTTTAATCGTATAAGAAAATAAAATTTATAGAAAACTTCATGGCGTCGTCGTGGAAAACCGGGTTAATCGAATTAACTAAAACTTTTTGCAGCTTCTCTTTTAGACTGCAAAATCAACCTGTAAAATTGGACACAAATCGGAAATACAAAATTTTTTGGAAGCCCGCCACGTCGAAATGGGTTAAATTATTCCAACCAAATTTATACAACTAATTGCGGTTGATAAGAGGAACATTTGTACAAAATTTCAAGTCAATCAGTCAAACCGTTTTGACTCGACATCAAAAACATTGAAAAAGCTTCATTGGGCCCTCGTGCCCAAACGGGTTAACCGAACCCAACAAAAATTTGTGCCAGCCTTTCTTTTCGACTGCAAAACCACCCTGTAAAATTGGACACAAATCGGAAACAAATAATTTTTTGGAAGCCCGCCGGACCGAAATGGGTTAATATTTTCGAACCATCTTTATACAACTAATTCCGTTTGCTAAGAGGAAGATTTGTGCAAAATTTCAAGTCAATCGGTCAAACTGTTTCGGCTCGACATCAAAAACATTGAAAAAGCTTCATTGCGCCCTCGTGCCCAAACGGGTTAACCGAACCCAACAAAAATTTGTGCCAGCCTCTCTTTTTGACTGCAAAACCACCCTGTAAAATTGGACACAAATCGGAAACACAAAATTTTTTGGAAGCCCGCCGGGCCGAAAGGGGTTAATTTATTCCAACCAACTTTATACCATTAATTCCGTTTAATAAGAAGAACATTCGTGCAAAATTTCAAGTGAATCGGTTAAACCGTTTCGACTCGACATCAAAAAAACGAAAAAGCTTAAAACGGCTCTGGAGCCGCAACCTGCTGACTTATAAAAATGCGACATAGCCTATGTCACCCCCCGGACTCCCAAAATTATTCCTCTAAAATTTGGTGTCAATCGGACCAGTGGTTTTCACGTGAATCCTGGACAAACAAACAAACAAACAAACAAATAAACAAACAAACAAATAAACAAACAAATTTTCTTCTTTATTATATTAGATTACATACTGAGTTTAACTTTGGAAATATTTATTATACTGGTAACAGTTAATTTTTGTTTTAAAGTTGTTATAGCCTTTCAATGGGGAAGATTGCTAAATTTCTCAAGGATCATTCTTCATCCCGTCCTCCCCTTTTTTTCTAGGAATTCTAGGAATTAAATTGTGAATTCCACAAAAATTTTGAATTTTACTTAGAATTATACTATCTAAGCAAACATGGGTAAAACTGAGAAACACTTTCTTCAATTTAAGGAACCGCTTTTAAATTTAAGAAAAACCTTTAACATTTGCCTTTTAAAAATTTATAAAGTTTATGAAACCAGCTAACGTTTGCCGTTTTCAGATTGAAAATATATCTAACAGAACTCTTGTTATATCAATTTAAATATAGAGCTTTTTCCAACTATGGGGGGCTATAGCCCCGTAACAGGTAGGGCTACAGAAAAAAATTCTTCTACGAAATCATTTTTTTTGCAAAAACTACCTATGGTTAAAATTTTTTTACTCTATTTCAAACGGTGTAAAAGTTTTTGTAAACATACGGACGAACGGACAGACGGACGAACAGAGTGAAGCCATGTAGGCACATTTTTTAAAAATTTTTTGAAAATGTGCTAAGAAATGGGATTTATAAGTTACGCGAGATTTTGAAATAACAGATTTTATTTCACGAAATTTCGATACGCTCTCAAAAAATTTTAAATAAAACAAATTTATTATACATATTTATATACTTTTGTTCATATTCTACAATATTATTACATAACTAATGCAAAATGTTAGTTTAAAACTATTATAAAAAATTAGAAAAAAAAATAGTATATAGTTTATCTTAAGTACTAATGCATGGTTACATGGGATGGAAGAAGTAAAATTGACATTAAAAGTTCATTTCTCCTGTCTCATTTATTAACATTGAAAAAAAAAAGAAAAATTATATTGTTCTTAGTTACGATTAAAAGTTCAAAATATAACCTTCACAATGCTTAATTGAATTATTTTCTATTTAATGACAGTGCTTTGACACATAGCGTGGAAATAAATAGTTATAATATTATTTAGTTCAAAAAGTTTCTGAATTATTTTTGCAAGGTTTTTAAATAAATTTGTATATGCATTCTGAATTAAAATAAAAAAATATAAAATTAAAAAATTAATTTTTAAAATATTTTCAAAATAATTATTTTTTATTTTCTGAATGTCTCACATATAGACATATTTTTAAATAAATTAATCTTATTTATTAAAGGGGAAACCAGCACTGCATTTAACATTTAGAGAAAGCTGATAGGATTTAAATACAATTTCTGCTTCCTTCAGTGGATACCTGAGATGCAGAGCGGAGATTAGGAATTAGGCAGTAGCCTGCAATGCAGAGCGGAGATTAGGAATTACCAGAGCAGGGTTCGTACGTCTACAGCGAATTTAGGAAAATCTGATATATAAAGTATAAACTAATAAAGGTCTTTGAATAATACTTATGAGAAAGCTAAAGTCACGCAAATCAATTGCAGTAGATGAATAGATTATACGCCTAGAAAATCACCCAGAAGCAACTGGCTAAAGAAGAGTGTATCACTTAAAGAACAACATAATGTATCAACCAAAACTACAAATGCAGTAAATAAAAACGAGGAAGAGTGTAGTAGAGTTATAGATTGTGTCAACTCTCGGATACCCGTATGACCGTATAATATCGACTTTATATCATTCGGCTAGATATTTATATGTTCGTCCTAAAGAAAATATAAGTTGAAAGGCAACTCTTGGAATCGATTCTACTACATCAGCTTTATTTTGTTCAGACGTTGGCCATTAAAGTTAACCACTATTGACAAAATTTCAAACATTCACCTTTATTAGGTATAGAGATTTAATGTTCATGTGAAATATGAAGTTGTATGGAAACTACTCGAACACATTGCAGTAGACCAACCAAATTTTGTACTAATGAAATAGTATTATCACAGCATTGAAAATTTGTTCATAAGATTTTATGCAAATATATATAGATACCTATGCGTATAAAATATGTAAGAATTTCAAACATTTTCATAAAATTTAATGCCATTCCGCATCTTATAAGTCAGATTATAAACAAAAATTTTTTAAAAATTTAAAGTTTTATAATTCTTATATTACTTTAAAACATTATTTAAAAGAAAACTTTAAATTATTATGTATATATATATGTATGTATAATATATTATATAAAATAAAATAAATTATCCTGAAAATTCAAGAATATTTTCTCTTAATATTAGATATTAGTATTATTAACTGAATCAACACACCATTTAACAAAATGAAATTCTTCTTCTTTTATTTCTGGTGGAAAACTTTTTTTATTTTTTTTTTTTAAAGTAAAATAAACTAAATTAAATTAAATTCTGAAAATAAAGTGCTCAAATTTTCCAAAAAGTGATAATTTGTTAAATTTTTTTTGGGGGGTTTTTTTTTTAACGCGAGTGTAGATCTATATATTTGTATAATATCTATATCACAGCTTGCGAAAGTATTTCAAGTAAAAACGTTAAAAATATTATCTGAGGAAACCCCTTTCTAGTACATTTCCTAAGCAAATTTTTAAAATGTACTTTTGATATACTCATTGTCTGTCTGTCGATTTAAAAAATTTTTAAAAAATTTCCATTTAATTAAACAGTTAATTTTCTGAGAGACATTTTATGTGAAATACCATCTGTTGTGCTTCTACAGACTCCTGTATTCTATTGCATCAACCTTTTATCACTAATCATATAATTATGTTTTGATAAATCAGTGTTTTTTACGGTGACCTGAATTAAGGCCCTGAGAAATAAAGCCCGCGGGGTATTATTTCCCGCTTAATGAGAAATACCGCTCTGGGGTCTCATAGTAATTGAGTAATAGAGACCAGGGGTTTTATTTCTCTTTTTAGTTGAACTACGACATCTGTAAGAAATAAAGCCTCGGGGTTTCCCATACTTTGGGGGCTTTATTTCTCAATTACTATGAGAAATAAAACCCCTGGGCGTTATTTCTCATTAAATGGGAAATAATACCCGGTTTTATTTCGCAGGGCCTTAATTCAGGTCACTGTTTTTTTTACTAATTAAACTTCATTGGTTTGTTGTCAAATATGGTTTTAGGGCAACAGAAGTTCCTCAAAAAATTGATTATTTAATTAGTGAGGAGTTACTGTAGCAATAGAGCCTTCGAAAACAATTGTATTAATTCAATTGTTGTATCCGACAATCTTACCTCAAATTAATAATAATAATAATATTTCTTTTCTTTAAATATTCAATTTATTCAAATTTCGTTCCCCTAAAAACCCTTATTTTCCCAACTGCCTTCTTTAAAATACGCAATTACTTACATTAAACATTCACAACACAAAAAATATTAATAATACTATATACTAATAAAAAACACTACATAAGAATGTATAGCAACAATATAAAATTTGTTGCTACCATCATGACAGTAGTATATAGTTTGTATTTAGCGGTATAGCAACATTTAAAATGTTAATAATCGTAATAATACATTATACAATACAAAAAAAGGAACAACAACAATGCAACTATATACTTGTATGTATATCATTTTAAAATATATATATAATATATATGTATATAAAATAATTGAGAGCCTAAGGCAGTCAGCTTGTGTATAAAAAAAAAACAATAAAAAATTAACTTTAAAAGCTAAAAAATTTTTTTCCACATTATAAAAAAGTGTAAAATAGCTTCAACATTGAAGACAGTTAGAGTTAGAGTTTTGAAAGCTTTGTTTATTTTATTTCATAATAGTGGTATGTATGTTGAGTATACTTGTATTATTATACAAGTATATTATATAGTTCAACTCAACTCAAAATAGGAGGCAAGTAAGGAAGTAAAAGGCAATACTCTTACTTAAAAAACACAATACAGTGAATTAGTATGAGAATGGTGTGTAAGTTTGTTCTCTAATGGTAAATATTACAAAGTATAAGCGGATAAAAAGTTTTTTATTATTTTTTTTTTTATTATTCGCATTTGCTTGATGTGTTGAATTTAAGTGGTTAATTAATCAAATTGTATAATATGATTTTGTAAATGTATATGTATATGAATTGCGAGAGAAGGAGAGGGTTTTAAAAAAGTTTTATAATAATTATATAATGTTTATTTGTATATACAACTATATGTAAAATGTATACATAAGTACAATAAATATTTAATGAAAATTAGTATCTAACTGAGTAAATTTTCATTCGTAAATTATTTTGTGTTTTATTTCAAAAATTTCAAGGAAAAATTTTAAAATAAAAGAAATTTTCTTTTAATAATAAAATTTTCATTGACATTGATAATAATTATTACAGAAAATATTTTTTGTCTCTTTCTTTCATGTATGTTTTTCTCTTGTCAAAATATAAAAAGTCGAAAATCATGAAGACAAAGTAACAATGACAAGAAAAAACATGTTGTAAGAGGATTTCTTTGACATTATTTTGTTAAGACACTTAACTACCACAACATTAAAATGGCAAACAACAACAACAACAAGTTACAACAACAAATTACAACGCAAGTAATTAAAAAAAATAAAAAGCTCATTTTCTTTTTGACAGTCAAAGAAAACTAATTATAGAAAAATAATAACAACAACAACAACAGTTTGTATGTTAATGATTAGGTGTTGGTTAAATGACTTGTTAAAGGTGAAAAAAAAAAAAGAAATAAAAGAACAAAAAAAAAATTTTTTTAACTTGATGATGATGGTGTGGTAAAAATGAAAATTTTCTTAAATATAAATTTTGATTGTATTTGTTGTTTTAAGTTTTTTTTAAAATTATAACGGTAAATTAGGGAAATGAAAAAATTTTTTTAAAGTTATATTTGTTGTTGCTTTTAAATTTTTTTTTTTATTTTCTTGAAGGATTATTATTGTTTATTAAAAAAAAATTGGGTTTTTTTTTTTCATAATTGGATTATAAAGTGGTGAATTTGTTATTTTTGTTTTTGTTTTTTTTTAAGTTAAGTGAAAATTCAATTAACTTTAATTAACTTATAATATTTGGTTTACTTTTGTATAGGGAGTTTTCTTGTATATGGAGAATTAATTATAATTAAGTTAAAAATTTTGATGAACTTTGTCCTCTAAATGGATCCACAATTGATTTTTATTATTCCGAAAAAAATTGGAAATTATAATTTGAAGAGGATTTTTAATTAATAGCCTAAAAGTTATTACTAGTAATGGTATGAATTTTATTAGATCCTGGAATATAAGAAGAAGGAGGAAGAAATTAATTAAAAAAAAATTGGAAATTTATTTGTTTTGATTAACGGTAAAAATGAAGGTTATTGAAAATTTATATCGGTGTAATTTAATTTGAAAATTGTACTTGAAAGTTTTCATTGGTATTCAATAACAAAGTTAAGTTAGTATTTAATTAGTAAATTTTGGAAGTTTTGACAAATGAATTTTGAATATAATAGGAATTGTTTTTTTTTTTTTGGCAATTAAATAATTAATGGAATTTTTGGAAAATTAATTGAAAAGATATTTAATAATAAATTTTTAAATAGAATCTGAGGTTGACAGGATCTACCTAATAGATTAATTATTTGAAATGTGAGAATATTAGATTAGGAAGTAGATGGAAATATAAAGGTAGAATTTTTGTAAAGTTTAATTTGAATTTTTTAATTGAAATTTCGAGTGGATTTAAATTTTTCAATTATTTATTAATTTGATTGAGCATTTTTTTGTTTTTTACTATTAAGTCTACATTGGAATACACAGACATATTATATTGAAAGGAGCTTTGCGTCTTAGGACATTATGAATGGACCTTGGTATTCAATGAGATACATCAATCAGATTGTATTAAACATTTGCAAAAAAACTTGAAAAACCTTGGTTTCCTTGAATATAGTAATGGAATATTAAAATAAAACTCTAACACATTAGTACAAAAATATGAGTAAAGTTTTATTAACTTACTCATTCATTTTAAAACTAATTTAGAAGCCTTTACTTCATTTACATTTACAAGATACAAAAGAGGAAAAACTAGAAAATATTATTGAATTTTTTTTTAAAGTTAACGATATATAAGTAAACTCTTAATTAATAGAGAGCTGAGCTCTATAACATTGCTTTACAAAATTCAGCTGGAAGATCTGAACTATCCTGGAAATATATTCCTACTTGCACAGGAAAGAAAGCCTACTTGCAAAAAAAGTGTTGGAGAAGTGGGGTCTCCAAATAAGCATGAGTAAATCAGAAGTGATGAGGATAAATATAACTAGCACAATTGGAGACTAATCAATAGAAGATGTGGAAAACTTCAATTACTTCAATAAATATCCAGGACAATGAAAATCAAAATATTTGACTCTTGCGTGAAATTAGTTCTCCTATATGACAGTGAAACGTGGCTGATGAACGAGCGTTATATAAAAAAGTTGCAGGTTTTTATAAACTGTCTTCGCAATATCTGGAAATTTTTCTGACCACAGGAAATAACTAATGTAGAATTGTGGCTAAGGTGCTATCATATACAAAAATCATTCATTTAATTCAAAACATTGCCAAACAGGCATTAGACTGAAACCCCGCAAAAAAACGGCTGCACAGCTCTAAAAACCCTTGGAGAAGAATTATAGCAAAAAAAAACATGAATAGAAGGAAAACCATTGGAAGAAGTCAAATCAACAAAATAGAGTTTGAATAGAGGAGTGGCTTTGCGGAAGCCTTATTTTGGAATAAAAAAATACCAAAAAAAAAAACTCAAATACTGTACTTGTGCGTCATCTGACACCATATGCATTAATTATTTATTATTTTGATTACGAAAAATAACAAATATAATATCACCTTTTACGCTTTTACTATTTACTATGACTACTATAATGTGATTTTACCTTTTTAAACGTATCTCTAATTTCATTTAAAATATTTGACGTATTTTCTGTTGAACCCAAGCTTTGTACTCATAGTAAATTAAAACTTAAAACAATAGTACATTAACTTTTGTAATTAAAAAAAATTTTTTTAAACGCTTCTCTATTTCTTACAATTGAATTTAATATTAAAAAAAATTCAAAATGTTGTGATATTGTTTATAAACAAATTAAGCGTGTCTAATGGTCAATGTCATAAATAAAAAACAAAACGTTTAAAAAAACCAGTTTCCATTTGTAGCTTTGTTTTCTATAGTATTTTTTTGTACCATCTGGTATATTTAAATTGAAGTTCATTGACATACGCCTGATACTAAATTTTCTTTATCTATAAGACAAGACTAGATTTTTCTTAATTGCCCATAATTAAACTGACAACTTTTTTTTTTTGATTTGTTTTTTATTTCATTCCTTCCTCTTTCTCTTTTACTTCTTGAAAAAGCATTTTAAAAATAAAAAAGTTGCGTGGTTTTTAATAAGTTGCATCGGCATTATCTTCATTTGTATTCATAAATTTATATTCCTAATGACTTTAAATCATAAAATTACAATTAAATGAGAATAATTGAAGTTCTTATAGTTTATCAAACCATTAGACAGTTTGTCACCAAAACTTAAATGATTATTAATTTTAAAGTATATTTTATTGTACTTCTATTGTTATATATTAATCTAATGTACTCTAATGCTTTGAATGTTCTTATTTAAAATTGTATTATTTGAAATAAAAACTGTCTGTGCAGCAAGTGTGCATTGGGATTTATCAAAATTTTATCAATGAATCCAAGGTCAAAAAACTTTGATGTTTAATATTGAGAAATAGATATAACTTTTGAATTTTTTTTCAAAAACTCTTTTCTTTATTAGGAGCTTGTCCGATTGTTGGGATAATCTTTTTGTTAAGGCCATGCTACACTAGTGAAAGTGCTAATGACGTTTTCTAGACAAAGTAATGAAAGACACAAAAAAGACACAAATGTATATAAACAGAAAAAAGAATTTATTTAAAAACGAGGAAGAGTGTAGTAGAGTAGACTGTGTCAACTCTGGGATACCCGTATGACCGTAACATATACATAATATCATCCGGTTAATTACTTTTGGCAAAATTTCAAACATTCAGCTTTATTAGGTGTAGAGTAATGCTCATATAAAAGAAGGAGTTGTATGGCAGCAACTAGAACCCTTTGCAGTAGACCAACCAAATTTTGCAGTAACTTTGGCCATTACACTAAACTATTTTTGGCAAAATTTTAGACACCCAGCTTCATTTGGTGTAGTGTAATCCTCATATAAAAAAAGGAGTTGTATGGCAGCTACTCGAACCCACAGCAGTAGACCAACTAAATTTTGCAGTAACTTTGGCCATTACACTAAACTATTTTTTGCAAAATTTCAGACACCCAGCTTCATCAGGTGTAGTGTAAAGCTCATATAAAAGAAGGAGTTGTATGGCAGCTACTCGAACCCTCTGCAGTAGACCAACCAAATTTTGCAGTAACTTTGGCCATTATACTAAACTACTTTTGGCAAAATTTCAGACACGCAGCTTCCATAGGTATAGAGTAATGCTCATATAAAATTATAAGTTGTATGGCAGGTACTCGAACCCGTGGACCAAAATGGCTGAATTTCAAATTCGATTCCGTTTTTTGCATAAAAACGAATTTGTGAAAATTTCATAATCCTAGCTCCTTTACTTTTTGAGTTATCGTGATGACGGACGGACGGACAGACGGACGGACAGACGGACGGACAGACGGACGGACGGACATACATAGCTAAATCGATTTATTTTTCGATTCTGATCCGATCCATACACTTGAGTCTATATCTACCCCCCCTCCTTCTCTGCGTCACAAACGTAATGGCAAATTTATTATACCCTTGGACTATATAGTCATACGGGTATAAAAAAGTGGTTATATCCGAATTGAACAGTTAAACTGTTAGTGATTGTGTCCGAATTTAAAAATGTTGAATAAAACAAAAACCGGTGCGTCCGAAAAAACTTGGATTATTTTTTTGAAGTAAATGTTGACGTTTGTTATTCTGATATTTTTTAAATGTTTATCTGTTTAGTTGAATTGACATATCAGACCAAATAAAAATTAGGAACAAATAATTCGGAATGTCAAAAATGTTCCGAAAATTGAAATTGCTATCTCTTTTTATACTGTATACATTCTACATTCGGGCTCTTTTCATTTTGGCGGGAAAATGTTATTAAGACTTTTAAAAGGATCAGTGAATGCAACCCTAACTGAAGGGTTTACAGTTTAACGTCATAACTTTTTTATTATTGATAAATTTTCACTTGTAACTAATAATGACTGAGACCAATATTTACCTAATTAACTTAATTCATGCTTAATCCATGCTTAAAAGCAGTTGAACAAAAGAAAATTTCAGGAGAGAATCACGGTCAATCATAGTAGACATATAATATTCTATTTAAAAAAAAACTTTTAAATAGGATTATATAATTTTAAATTACAATATTGAGGCTATTGAAGTTCATGATTTATACGTTAATCTTTATAAACACTTTTATAGTTCATTTTACTATCTTTTATAACGAAAATACCGGTTTATTTTATAAAATGTTAATGTTACTAAATCTTTAATTTAACATTTTTTTAAAATTTATTATATAACTTGAATAGCGGTTTAATATAAAAAGTTTTTGTAGACTTTTTGTTTTCATTTTGTAGAGATTAAATTTACTTAGTTTTAATGGATATGCTGTATTAAGTGTTAATATCTATTGTGGTGAATATAAATTTTCAAATGGTTATTTTTATTGTTTTTTAAATGTTTTTTGTAACTTTTACCATTTTTCATTATAAATTTTTATTATATGATATTTAAATATTTTAATATACAATATAGAATAAAAAAGATTACCGAATTTATTTTAGTGATTAAAAATATTAAATGAATCTGTAATAAAAAAAACAAAATCACTATATTAAGAATAACAAATACATTCTATATTCCTACCATATTTAAATCTTAATCCAGCAGAATAATTGGTTGGTTTATTGACAAGTGGGTTTAGTAGATCATGAGGCTCACATCTTATTAACTTAATACATCTTGTTATGAAGTATTGAAACCCTTAAATTCAAACATTCATAAAAGATTTGACTTCTGAGCTCTACCATATGCGTGAAATTCATGAATTTAAAAATATTATTCCAAAAACTTTTTTTTGGAAAATTAGATTATTTAGGGATAGTTTTGTTCGTCCAATATATTTACATTATAAATGGCTGCTACAATTTAAACATTAAAAGCCAAGTGAAGTGAAGCCACAATTTGGTGATTACATTAAGAGTCGCGTCAATTGAAACTTCAATCTGATGAAAAAAGAAAGCGCCAATAATAATAACGCATAACTGGCGCAGGCTATATTGAAATTGTATCTAATGTTTTTTGTTATATTATAATTTCCCTATTATATTCCTAATTATAATTATATTTCACTATTTATATTACAATCGTTAATTCAACTTAATTATATGTGCAATATTAACTTTAAATTTGATAGTTATTATCATGATAACTTATAAAAAAACAAATCTGAATAGATAAAAACTTTTCCATATATTTTTTTTTTTAATCGTGTCCCATAATAAAATCATAAAAAAACCCATTGAAAATTCAATAATAAAAAATAGACAAAGATTTAAATTGCTTTTAGTTTTTTTTTTAATTTTTCAAACAAAAAAAACAAAAATGTTAATATTAGTCCCTAAAACAGAGATTAACGGTATTGAAATAATATCATTCTCACCTGAAATGTATTTTTAAGGGAATCTGTGCATCAGCATAAATATCAGTTTATTTTTTCAAAAATAATGAAATTTTATTTCTATAAATTTTATATTTTTATTAATTGCCTCTTCATTTTGTAATTTTATCTTTTTTTTTTTTAAACAGATAGAATATTGATAAAAACTCAGTTTTTTATTGTAGACCAGTGGTTTAAATACTCACCTAACGTTAAAAACTTAAAATATAACAAAGGTGATACAAAATTAGAAATAGTTTAAAAAATTGTAGTACTTATATAGTTTCAAATTGTTCAAAAAAAGAAGGGAATATTTTGATGGTCTGTAGCATTCATGTCCTATTATAATCTATAATTTTCTACATAAGTTTTTTAATATGGGAATACTAAAATGGAAATGTGACTTCAATTATCCAATTCCAACTTTTTACTTTAATATTGGCAAAATGATTTTTATACAATCAAAATGCTGTTCTAAAATATAAGTACATCTTGGTTTTGTAAACGCTGAAGTAGGGTTAAAGTGTTGAAAATTATTGTATTATTTCAATTTTTAGAGTAATTTATATAATAAATCCAATTCGAAAATTAACTGGCGCATCATAAGCATCTAATTTTGAATTAAAAACCAAGTAACTAAGTTTTAACTTACAAACGTCCTTGAGTTTCCGTGGAATAATTTTTATTTCCATCAGAAAGAATTATGTACAATGACACAGTCATATAAACATAAAATATAATGTGTTTTTTAATTAAATTTTTAATCTATTTTTCGGGCGGCTTTATAAATGCACCAACGTTCCTCTAGAGCTTAAACATTGTTAACATTTAAATAATTTTAAATGGAAACTTCTCAACATTTTTGAACAAGTGGTCGCAATTATTAAATGCAATCATTAATCAAATGTTTAACCCTGAAGTGGAGTATTTATATTTTTGTACTTGCTTGCTTTTTCAATTGTCAAGACTTTACTGATTCAATTACATACTGATTTTCAAAACAAAAGTCAGGCATTTTTTCAAAATCGATATTACAATATGGAGTTGTAAATGTACACTGCGCCCTAACATTCTCCTATATTTTATCTCATTTTGAAAATTTAATGACTGAATTTAATATAGAAGATATAAAACATAATAAATATGCATATAGAAGCCCATTTAAATGACGATTGGAAACAATTTGAATATCAATGACTGACTATATATATATGCATTGGTGACCAAATAAACAATTTTAACAAAATCTATAAATAGTTTAAAAAAAAAAATAATCATTTTTATATATTTTACATTAGAATGAGATCGATGAAAGGTGAATATGGAATTAAAATAAAAAAAATATAATAAAAAAAAAAAAAACTATTTTTTTAATTAACGTTATGGACAAAAAAACAAAAAAACGATGAATAAATGTTTCAATAATAGGTTCTTTTATTGATCCTATATGATATTAAATATTTTAATTTGTAGATAAATGAAATTTTTATTGAGCACCAAAAAAAAAATAATATCTTTTAGAGTTAGATAGTGTATACAATTGAAGCAGGTGCATATGGGAAATTGATACATTTAAATATTATATAGGATTTTTTATTTACAGTTATTTTTTTTATAAAGTTTTAGAGTTAGAAAAAAAATTTGATGGGAATTAGACCACCAAGTGGTATACGGATATTAAAATTAAATTTATATAATTTATTTTAAATTGATTAAAATATTGAATGTTTATCTAAATGAAATAATTCATTGCAAACGTGAATATATGGAGATTTAATTTAATTGAATGATACTTTAAAATGTCTGAGTATTTTATTTAATTGAATTATAATTCATTCCAGAAGTAGACGCTTTCCAACAAAAACTAATAGTTCAACATAGTTTACGCAGAGTTGTAAAAGAACAAACGCAAATGCAAAGGTCAACAAAAAATCAACTGAAGGATTGAGCTGGCTCATAATTTAAGCTCATAAACATAAGCCAATATATATATAACTGAAGTATAAGTTAGTTTAAACTTCAAGCTTCTTCATCTTGTGAGGTTTTTTAAATAGCTTAAGGTATGAGCTATGAGTAACTTAAAATATGAAATAGCTCAGATACGAGCTACAATTTTTGAGCCATGAATTCGAGCCCTGAGTTGAGTTTTTGTTCGAAAAAGGGTATAAAATTATAATAACGTTTAGATGTACGAGTATATGATTTGATAAAGTTTAAGAAGGACGCTAACATTTTTTTTATAATATCCCATTAAAATTCTTCCTTCAGCCTACATTATCGTTGGTAAATTTCTATCCGCAACATCAAACTATATATGTTTTTAATAGAGACCTAATTTTAAAGTTTAGTTTGAAAGAAGTTTCGTTGGTTAATATCCGACACTATTTAGAGGAACCTCAAGTGGCTGTTTTTGGTAACTAATCATATATCCCACCGTGGACTTATGTCTCGAAAAAAAGCCAGAATTATAACTATATTCCACTTGGTGAAAAGTTAGATCAAAGGCCCTAAAAAATGGAGTTAATTCCAGAGATTTCAAACATGTGATTAAGTCCACGGAGGATGATTCGAACTAATGGTTCGAAAAAATGCCAAATTTTCAAATATGTGATTTAGTTTTAAGCCGCACTTTAAAATACACTAGAAGATTTTAAAATATGTAGATAATACGATAATAGAAATCGGTGATTTAGGGTAAGGTCCGGGTTCGGAGTTTCCTCTTCCGAAAAATTTAAAGTACGATATTATAAACCTGAAACTTATGAATATTTAGATTCGAGATTAAGCAGATTTAAATTCATTAAAAATTCTTGAACAGAACTGGTTTTGGGTTTGGATTCGATTTCAGCACCTTCTTTCAAATACATGTTCTTGGATACATTCATAGAAATATTTTGCAAGATATCATGCCCCAAAAGATTTTCTAAAACATTATAAAAATATTTAAAAAATTTTCAATACTAAGCAGTATAATTTTTTAATTTACAATCTAAACTTAATTTTTAAATATTTTTAACCCTTATACGTAAAACAATCAAATATAAAATCCACGTGATCTTCTTAATTGATTCGCATGTTCAATAATTGCTATATGTCAATTATAAAATTGATTTTATACTTAAGTTAACTTAACTTTTAATAGTAAATTACACTCAATTGTAGATTGACCACTGTTTTATTGTTCCCTACTTTTCTTTTATTAAAATCAGAACCAAATAAATACCTATTTTCAATGTTCTATATAATCCTTCATGATAGCATACATTAACCTTTCAAGGATTAACCTACATTTGTTTCCTGACATGATTTCGTTTTTTTTTGTTTTTTTATTCTAACTTCTATTAATGTGTTCCTACATGGAACCATAAGTTTGTTTTATTTTAATAGATTCCGTTCTGTATTCATATACTTGTAGGGATGATTTTAAAGCAATTATAGAAATAAAATGAAGAATCCCATGAATTCAATAAAAAAAATAAAAAAATCCGGAATAAAAATAAAAGAAAGTGATGAGAAATCAAAAAATGGAAAGGAATTAGAAATGTCAAAATAGACAAGTAAAACGTTTAATGAATGTACATATCTTACTAAAATGTTGTTGAGACTTTATTTTAATATATGCCTTAAAAGTAAATGGGGCCTATTATAGATGTATATGTGATTCGATTCAATATATATATATAAATGTAGAATCCTGTCAGAAAAAAGGATATGAGTTTTTTTTAGTGTATTATGGTGTTTTGGTTTTTCATCATCTTCTTGATTTTGATTTTACTTTTAATAATCCAACTCGGGTTAATTTGAAGCTGTCAATTACAGAACTTTACTAAAAAAAAAATAGATTTTATTTTGATAAAGGCCAAATTTTTTTTTTGATTTTAGGTTTTTCCAATGAACATTAACGTTTAATATTGTAATTTAAATGAATTCTTATTATTTTTAATCAAAATTAAAGCTAATTTGTTGTAAAAATACTAATTTTTAATTTCTGCTCGTTTGAGATTAAAAAAGGGTATTTACTTGGAACATCGCCGATCGATACTTAGAAGACTTGGATCACTTGATAGGATCGATTTATTACAAAGTCTAATAAAGCGATATACAAACCAAAATAGAACGATAATGGGAAAAATTGCATGTAGAAAAAAATACTGACAAAACCAAGGTAATAAAATTCAAAGCACTCAATAGCAGCATATTATCCCAAAAATTCAACCGAATTTGGCAAAGACCAAAATGCGGACATGGATGCTATTAATAGATTTACCAAGGTAAGTTCGGCAACATTATTAAAACAAATTAAATTAACTAAAAATAGAACAATTAAACCATACCATTTTAGTTTCAAAATGAGAGTAGTAAACTTTTAAGTGGAAAAACAAGTTTTTGTAGTAAAATTAAAAGGCCAAAAAAATGACTACAAAAATAAAAGAAATAGTAAAAGAATATAAAAAATTGCAATTACGTACCATGATGCGTACCATGATGTGATGTGTGAACATGAATGGAGATTGGCAACAACTTGGACGTACGTTTAACGTTCCATAATCAACAGCTTATCAGTTGGATATCAGAGGGAGAAAACGAAGACTAACGAGGAGGGAAAAGATTTCAAAAAAATTACAGAAAATCATTTATATTATTTTGTTGAAATGATCGAAAATAACTGCTGAATTATATAAGCGGAATTCATCGGTGCTAAATATCCAAAAAATTTAATTTTGTTATCTCGAAAATAGCAATACCAAAGCACTTCGATTTAAGTGTTACAGAAATATATAAGGCATGAACCTGAAATGGGAAATTCCCCAGAACACAAACAAAAGCGAAAGGAGTTCGTTGAATGCCCTTTAGAAGTTCAGTACCAAAATAAACCTATTTTGTGTATGGCTGAAACGAATTTAAATATTTATATTTCAAGAATATAAGGCAGACATGGTGTACCAGTTGTTATAGTAACTGACACTTGTCATAGTAAAATTGAAAAAGTTTTTTAGAAGCAGGAATTTTGTGATAACTCAGACTTGGTCCCTATAGTGCAATATTTAACCCCATTGAAAATGTTTGGTCTGTGGTAAGGAGTTGTGAAATAGTAAACGTGAACAAAGAGCTCTCAAAAAAGTTGCCAAGTATTCTTACAAATCTTCTTTTTCAATATTTTAGTGAAAACAATTACCCTTTAGTGCAGTCAATCAATTCTAAATCTTTTCAAATTCAAGCTCCAGTTTTTGGTAAACTTATTTTAAAGAAAAATATTTAAAACCCCAATTTTGAATAATTATATATAATACAAAATATTTCTTGAATTTTTAATACTTACGAGTATATGTGGAACTCGTAAGTTGAAATACTTAAGTAATAAAAATTTGTAACACTTTAACTTTTAAAAGAATATCATTTCAAAGTTTAATTATTTCATATTTTCAACATATCAAATCAAATAAAAAGAGTACTATTATATAAACTGGATTGAAATCCAGATGACATGTAAATGTATAACCTCTTATAAATTTAAAATAGGAAAAAAATCTTTTCATAAAAAACAAAATTTATTCATTTTAATTGCATCACACCTTTTCATTCTTTATTGTATCATCATCATAAAATATACAAAGTTATTACTTATTACCATTATGATATTTTTATTTTATCATTCATTCAATTTGTCTCCCCTAATTCTATTCTCCAATATCTACACTATATAAGATTTCTTAAAAAAACCGAATTAAAGTTAATGTTTCATTCATTATCTAATTTTATTGCAGTCATCATCTTTTCTTATTCTTCGGTATTACCTACAGACACTTAAATTATAACCTATTAAATAAAAAGTTGTAATGAATGCTATGTACTTGTAGAAGTTTTTAAAGTACATTTTGTATTAAAAAAATTCCAGTAAATTTTATTATAAAATTTTTAAGATGAAAATATATAATTTTTATTTTAAGTTAAAGACAAAATATTATATTTATAGAGTAGCTAAACTCCCTCGAAAAACACTTAATATTAAAAAAGAAGACAAATTTGAAAATACACTCATTGAAATATAAAAATTATGTTTTTTAAAATTTGGTGACAGATACATTTTGAACCTGTATTTATTTCTCAGAATCATTTTTAACTACTGCCTCATTTCATTTGTGAAAAAGTTCCAAAAATTTAATGTCTGGAATCATCACTTTCATAGACTATTTACCTTTATTTTATTAAATCACCCCTTCCAGGTGATTCTGTCTCTTAAAGTTATTTTGGTACATTTTGATATATGAAATAATATACAGTGATCCTCAATGATATCTTAAAATGAGCATGTAAATAGGCGGCTCAACAGTTTGAAAACCTTGCCTATGCAGATGATATATGCATTTCTGGCACAAGTTCAGCGATATGCAAAGTAAATTAGAACATATACAAAATTTTGCAAGCAATGTTCGAGTAGAAGCCAATATTAATGAAGCCAAAGCGATTAGAATCAATGCTTACGGCGGCATGTACAAATAAATGGTCAAACAATTCAGTATGTCAATAATTTTTGTTATCTTGGTAACATCATATCAACCAACGGTAGGGAGCAAGAACATAAGGATAACCGACTTAAGAAAGCCAGAGCAGAGATTAGAATTTTGTTAAATGTATCGAGAAACGCACAAATCTTTGGAAACACCAAGCTGTAAATATTCCGAACATGCGTCAAAAGCAACCTAATGTATGGCAACGAGACCTGGCTAACTTCTAGTACTACAAACAGTAGTCTACGGACATTTAAAATAATTGCTTTAGTTTGTATCTGGGGTATAATTATATGTAGAATATTTTGGCCTAGTGCAATCATGAAGAGAGATTTATGGAACTTAAGTAGAAAGTATTAAATAGCGAATCAAATAAGGAAAAAGAAATGGAGTCAGAAAGAATACACGCTGCGAAAATACCATACTAATTTAATGGAACTTGCAAGGCTTCATAATATAAAAGTTTGTGAAGTCTATGAACACGTTGATTGTTTTTATGCAACACAATTTTTAGTCGAATTCTTAATTGGTATAATTTTTATTCTAGGATCATCTAAATTAAATCTTAGAAGGGTATCATCTAAAATTTAACCACCTAATGATTTCTGATCTCTTACCTCGATTGCCATAGCTAAGACAAAAATATAGTTAGAGTTGAAAATACAGATGATGATTGAATTTCTACCAGTTATTTGTAAAATCAACGACTTATTTCGTACTGCATTGAGACCACTGTATTTAGACCAGAAAAACAACATTTCGAAGAATTAATATGATATTATAATTTACTAACTGAATTACTAACTAGATTGTGACTGTCATTTTTCGAAATATATTCATGTCTACATATATATGTCTATAAGTTATTTACTCCCATTTAAACAATAATTGCAGAGTACACGGTAGCAATGAAAGAAGAAGAAGAAGTAGGTGGTGGAATGGGAGAAATATTTTCGGTTTATGACTAAAATTATAATTAGATTCCTATTTACTTACCTTATGAATTTTATTTTATTTTTTGTCTCAAAGTGGGATGAGTAAAACAAAAAATCTTAAGACAGAGGAAGAAGAATATTGTATATTGTAGCTATTTCAAAATTGTTTTTTAAGTTTTTTTTATTGAAATTAAAATTAAAATATTTCAACACAGGTACAGGTGAACTTATATTAAAAAAGTCAAATTTAAAGTTGGTAATTTTTTTATTGAATCATGGGTTGTATGAAAAAGAGGGTGGTAAATTTGTCAATTAATATATATTTTTTTAATATAAATTAAATATTATATATATATATATGTATATATATATATATATAAGTAACAAGCTTTTTTTACGTGGAATTTGGTATTATGTGCAACAACAAAAGTTTTAATTTGAAATTTTGACCCCAAGAATTTTAAAAATTAAACCAATCTTTTTTTGACTTCAGGGGATTTTCAAATATCATATAAAATTATACTTATGGTTTAAGTTTAAGATGTTGAACTTAGATACCTATTGCTTTTGAATGTAGTACCTGAAAATAGACGAAGTGACAAAAGTCCAGAAATCAAAACTTACCGGAAGAATAAAGACTCGACAAAAAACCTGCAGAATTATGACTCATGAGGAGCGGGCCAAAAGTCCCTAGGGGAAAGTCCCTCGGGGAGACTGAAATTTTTAAAATATAAGACTAAAAATTTAAAGAACATTTTCAGTATTAAAAAATTAACAGAAAATAATATATTTGAGATATCAGAACTTAAAGCCCGGTATTTGCCCATTTTCCAACACTCACATTTGTAACCAACCGAAAACTCACATTTTATTTAAAATTTTGCATACACGAATTCATAACTCGTTTAGAAAAAGAGATAACTTTTTGCATCCAACTTCAATAATACTTCGTGATATAGAAACTTCCACTGACTTTGTCCGACTACTTGAATGTCATAATTCCCCGGGGACTTTTGACTACGGGGCTTTTGGCTCTCGCCAAAAAGTACCATATAAAAAATATATTTAAATTCAAAATTCATTTAAAGATGGAAAATTAATTTATTGTTGATATAAAAGGTCATTCCACCTTATATTAAGATTATATTTTGACGTTTGATTTTTTTTTGCAGTGCTTTCAACATAAACATCTATTGTTATAATTTTTAATTTAGAATTTAGAAAAAAATTTTGTTTACTTTGTTTACTTTTTTTTTGTGAACGAACCAAAGACGGATCTAGCTACTTTTTTTTTGGTATCTTATTTGTTATTTGTTTAGTTGAATTGGTCACGTACTGAAATTTTGTTTTTGTTTTTTTTTCTTTATTCGAAAATAAAAGATTAAAAAATTTATTTTTCGCATTCTATATGCGATTCTATTAATTTGAATACGTGAGATATTTTACAAGTACATATTATTTTAATAAAAGATACCTATGGGGCTGTCTAGATGATTATGACAGGAGGGGATTAAATTATATTATGTTGATAGTATATGTGTTAATATTAATGATTTATTTATATTTATGTATTGTTGATTATATTTTAATTTTATTACAAAGTTGGTGTTGAAATTGAATATTAAATAAATAATTTGTTGTTTTTTTAAAAAAAACTAAATTGTAGTTTTTATATATGGAATAAAAAATTTTATTAAAATAAATATAAGTCGGCTTTTTTTATGGCCCATATGCATTCATACCGACTTCCATTAAAATCGTTTCAGATTGAAAAAATTTGAATTTATTCTGACGGTTATAACTGGAGATTTGTTCAAAAGTCTAATGATTTTGTACAAGAGTCTCATGATCTCGTCGTTCAGTTGGGCCCATCTACGAACTTGAACTTGCTATTGATAAAAAAAGCATTCAAACCGAATTTCATTAAAAGTGGTTGAAATTTACTCGAGTTATCGTAAAAATATTTTTGGATTTACGCATTTCCGACAAAATGTGCCAGCAACCTTTGAAGACAGAACTATTTGGTTAAGAGTCACATATGTTCTACATTTGAAGTAATATATTGAAATTAGAAAAAAAAGAGAAAGAGGTTTTTTTTTTAACAAGTGAACGGAAAGCTCGAAAGCCACCCATTGAAACTGTGCGGGGTTTCTTTTGGTAGTGTGCTATTTGAACACACCAACCCCCACCCTTTTTGAACCAAACTTTAAGAAAGAACCTGTGATATAAATATACAGTTGGGCTACAGTGATGGGGATATGGAAGGAATTGGGATTATGGTGGAAGTTATTTGGGATTTTTGGATTATGGAGGACGGGGAAAATTGGATGAGATATTTAGAAGAAAGACGTTAACGTTCTTCTTAAATTTAGCTAAATTGTATACATATACATTATCAACGTTGGGGAACACATTTGGTGGAATATAGTTCCGCAGACGTGATGAGCGCTTGACAAATGAATTTCCGTAAGCCGTGTGGTTAGCTCAACTGTGTAGGAATGAGCATCTATTGCCCTTCTTGTTTCCCGTTGGAAAATCTTGAATGGAGGCATAAGTTGTTTGATTTCTTTAGAACAGGTGTTAATTTATAATCGAAGGCTTTTTCAATAGCTATAAAAAACACGTAGTATTTAGTATTGAGTTATTATATAATTATAATCAAAAAAAAAAATTGATATAACTCAATTTCAGTTTTTAACTTTTAAAACAATAACTGTTTTCTAACTACAATTTGAACTATTTCAATTGATTGCTCTATTCCTTAAAACTGTTAATTAATGTCATAGACATGAGAAAATTCTTTAATAATCTTTATATTTTCCTTTTGTCTAGGAAATAAATACAACGTTCTCTATTTGAAGTACAAATTGCAAGCTTAAAAAGCCAATTAATAAAAAAAAACATTTTTTAACCCAGATTAAAATATGATACGTATATTATTTTATGTACCTTAATTATACGTTTGAAAACTTCATATGAATTTTATAATTTACCTTCTTCTTATATGTACTTTCATAATTTAATTACATAATTAGAAAATTGTTTTAGTTTTAAAACATAATTGTATTATTATTATTCTCTTCTACTTTGTATTATTAAGGTCAGTTAAAATTCGTATTATCATCACTAATTAAAAATTATTTTTAAGGCTTCCTCATTTTTTGAATTACTTAAGAAGTATACTTTGTTAAAATGAAGTTATTTTATTATTTCATACTTTAGGAGTTAAAAATACTCGTATAACACAATGCGTAAAATATAATGTCTTTTTTTTAGAAAAGAAATAGTTTAAGGACTTTTTCCCACTAAAAACTTTTAAAGTGAGCTTTAAAATTGTTACAAAGTTTACGAATGAATACGAAAAATTTGAGCCTAAAAATTTAAAGCATATGTGTTTTGCTCACAGTTTTAACAATCGTTGAGTCAGAGTATGTTTAATTTTACAAAAGTATTTTGAAGACAAGGAATTTTGTGACTTCTTTACCTACATCCCATTCGAAGGGTTTTAAAAAAGTACATTTCAAAACTAAACAATGTTCCATAATAAGTTTTGGCCATTGGGTAAATTCCATTGGGATTGTATTGAACAAGCGGTAATATTTTTTTAGAATTTTTTGTAGAAATTTATATATAAGAAAAATGATAAGAAATCAACAGAAACTTTTTTCATTTTTAAGAAAATCCTTTATAATTTAAAAGAATTTAGTAAGATTTTAAAATATAATGTCCGAGCTCTATTTAGCTCTATTACAGCTCTTATTACAAACTTTTAAAAATTTAAAATTTTTAGTTTTTGCCCTTTCACAGCTCCCAAACAGAGGACCACACTAAATTACTTACTGTTAACTAATTAGTGGCATTAATTATTACTTATAGTTAAACTGAGGGTCATACTAAAAAGCTTTTTTAAAAGACTAATACTAATCTTTAAAGCTCCCTGCCTTAAACCGTTTGGAAAATATAAGGGTTAAAGAATTTTACAAAATTTGAGTCAGATCAATAAACATAAATAACGACTGGGTTGCAAGGTTGTTAGAGTACCGACCTTTCATGCGAAAGATCCGGGTTCGAGTCCCAGTAAAAGAAAAAACTTTTCTGGTTTCCGACTCGATTCACCTACCATTTGTCGTTGGGTTCAAATTAATGGCTTAATCAATAATTGATAATTATATATCTTTAATAAAACATTCATTAATATAACAATATAAACAAATTCAAAATATAAACAAATAATTTATTTGAATAATATAACTCACAGATATAGAATACCATATATATTTCAAATACAAAATATTACAATATAAATAAAAATAAAATTGTATCTATTGAAAATCTATGACGTTTCTATATGTTATAAGGCCTTGTACTATCTCATGTTTGAATGGAATTCATTAAGATCAATTCTAATAGCACGAATATAATATGACCCCCTGTTCCAACATGTACCTATGGTATTTAGCCAAAAAAAAAAAAAAACCTATTTATCTACAATCAAATTAAGTATATTATACTATTTACTTTATATTTTCTATTAAATGTATATTTCTTTTCGTTAATTTTTAATTGTGATTTTAAAAAATAGATTGATCTCGTTCTTATACTTCTAATAAGTAATTACAACATAAATATATTTGTTGTATCTTGTATAGTTTTATCTGCTATAAGAACAACATTTATTAAAATAAAGTCATCTACCGCTATATTTGAGTTCACAACAATGACCTCAAAAACTGAAAGCTGTTTGATGTAATCTAAATTCAAATAAATCAAATTTAACTTTAAAATTCAAAGCAATATTTCCATTTTTCTGGTTATATAAATTATAAATTATTATAGATTAAAAAGCAATTCAAATAATTTTCAAATAACTGTCAAAAATGTCAAACGTCAAAATGTTTAATTGATATGTAAATTGTAAATTTGTTGTTTTTATAATAACTGCCCATTAGATTAGAAATGGAGCAATATGGGCAACTAAAAAAATTTGAAATCTCAATCAAAAAAAAAAAAAATTTAAATTATGTAATTTATAATTAAAAAGTCATAAAAATATCAAATTACAAGCTTTTTAATTGCTTTTTATACTATTTTTATAATAATTTTTGGTACGCGATGTAACGTGTACACGAACGCATTATAAATTTTTTTTCATTTCTTTCAATCATGTCATTCATTATTATCGTAATCATTATTTTTCAGGAAGGAATTATTAGAAATTATTAAAAATATTTAAAAAAAAAATTTTCTAAATTTGGGATTACAAAAATATGAAAAAAATAATAACAAAATGTGTTAACTGAAGTTCAATGTGTTTTTCTCAACTTAATGGCGCTTAAATAGCATGAAAGTGCACTTTTTTTAATGTACACAATAAAACATATTTTTATTCCATAATATTTTTGATAACTTAAAAAAAAAAATCTCCCGTCAATTTCAGTGTGTACAATTAAAAAAAAATAAAAATTAAGAAAAAAAACATGAAAAGGAAATTGGAAAGAGATGTGAATAGATTGATAGCCAAAAAAAATCTTATGTTTATAATAACATTAACAACGACCAATTGGTCATCTGAGACTGAAATCTAAGAAAATTGGAAATTTTTTAACTATTTCCCTTTTCTTATTCTTTTTAAGTGCTAAATGTTCGACTGTTTGACTAATAACCCTGTCTATACAATAAGTACATGGTAGAACAGGGGGGAACTTATGATATTCTTATTATTAGATTTGATCTTAATGAATTCCACGATACAATTTAAACATGAAATAGTACTAGGCCTTATAGCATGTGGAAACGACTTAGATTTTCAATAGATACAATTGTACTTGTTATATTGTAATTATTTTTTATTTGAATTATAAGGTATTTCTCTATCTGTGAGGTATATTATTAAATTAAATTAAAAAATTTAATAATATAAGCATTCTATCTGACTTTTTATAAAAAAAAATTCTTTTGAAATGGATCCTTGACTGGATCCAATAGTGGAGTGGATTGGCACATAAATAAGGATTAAAATTTTGCACAAAATAAAAAGTTAATTGATGACTTATTTGTTACTTTAAAAAAAAAATTATATTTGAAACTTCGTTTGTGTTTGACGTTTCTATTAAAGGCGTTTTTTTTTGTAAGCCTGAGCCATTTTTAATTCTATGAAAGGCCGTTTTGTTTTTAATCTGAGCAGCGCGTGAACTGTCTAAAAAAAATCGTTAGAGCGTGCTCAGTTCAAATATTTCTAGGACGGTTGAGCAAAATAAAAAACAAAGACATTTTGACGTTTGTTTAAGATCATACTTGTAAAATAAAAGTCAAGATGTTTTTTTTTTTATTTTAGGCTATCCAATTTTAATTTAATTTTAATAATTTAATTTATTTTTTGACAATTTAAAACGTAACTAAAATAAAAAAACTGTGTTTTTTATTCAATCTGAGTACTCTGAGCGTACTCAGTACATACTCTGCTCAGAGCCGAGTACGTTTTAAAAAAAAAAACGGCTAAAGTAAAAGGGTGAATGTTTAATTTTTAGCATTTATTAAAAAATTGTTCCAGTTTGTACTTATCATGCAAATAAACCTCTTCCAACTGTTTTTAATGTTAATAATTGAAGTTTGATATAAAAAAAAATTAAAAATATTTACAAGATGCATTTTAAAGATGACTCTCATAAAATAAATTATTAAAAAAAAAATATTTGTTAGTTGTTTATATAATGGATTTGTAGATAAAAATCTTCGTTTACTCTTGAAAAACAAATACAATAATTTTTTGAAATGTAATTTTTGGGTTATGTTCAACAAAAAAACAATACAACAAAAACAAAAAACGCAATGATTTTTAAAAAAATATGTTAAAGATTTTATTTAAAAAGGCGGCAACTTATCATTGGAAACGATGTTATTTTCAATTTCTTTTTATTCCATATTTGTAAATATCGAATTTTAATCATAATCTTTTTACAAGTTTCGGGTTTTTTTTTGCTTTGTAATTTTGGTTGAAATTAACAACTGCACGGGTCTGTTGTTTGGAACGATTAAAAATAATAACAAAATCAGTTAAAAAGTTAAGATACAAAATCTGTAAATTGGTTTTTACAAAATAAACAATGACTTGAAAGTTTTCTGTTTTTTTTTTAAAGTAAATCCTATTATAATAAAAGTAAATTTTTAAAAATAATCTGTAAATATATAATTTTTCATTTAATCATATAAAATGATCTACTGACAATATAAGCGTTGATTGATATTTTGACGTATTTCGTTAAACTAATTGATAGAAAATTTTTAAATATTTTTTGATATTTTACGGTGGAAGTTTTTCAAAAAACCTAAGTGGAACCTAGTGCCCCTCAAATGCCTCTACGTAATATTGTCAAAAATGAAAACTTGCTTTATACGCTTCTTTTGGCGATTATATTTCTCTAATTAATATTTATTTATTTATTTGTGGTATTTGTGGATTTATTAATAGTAAATATTGCCTGATAATATTAATCCTTTGCCTATTTGCCATTTCGACTTTTTATTAAATTATTTTAATATACACTATATTTTTCTATTAGGTATGATCCGAACAGGATTTGAACCCGAGAATTTCGATTGAAAAGCCGCCACTTTACCACTGAACTATCGGCCAGATTCTAATTAATATATTGAACGAATTAACACTTGCTTCAGTGAATGAAAATCATTATTTGTTCCTTCAAATAGTTCGAAGTGATCATTTCTAGAATGTGGAAATTTCTAAATAGTTCTAAACTGATTATGTAAAATTAATTTTTCGTGAAACCGGGCTTTAAGTTGGGGCGAACTTGTATGTAATGTGTTCCCCTGCAGTAGAATTGCTATATTTTAGGATTCACCACTTTCTTTCTATTTCTATTTTCTTTAAAGTACGTCTCCCTTTCAATAAAACCTATAAAATTATGTACGAAGAGATCAGCTTCTATCTTAACACTTCCGTTAGATCTTGTCCCTTCCTGCTAAATAAAAATTAGCTTAAAACTAGCGGAGTGATATATTTAACGAAGATTAACACTATCAGAAATATATCAGTTCTAATAGGAATATCTTCAGAAGGATGCCAAAGTTGTCATTACAATTTTTAATACTATTGGAGGTTGGCTTCTTCGTTGGGAGCTAAAAGTTCTTAAATATCACAAATCACTTAGTTCCTTGCTAATTGAATTTAGATTTTTCAAACGTATTCATTTCATATTTCTTTGAATACAAAGCTATACCATAGCATTGTCTATTCTTTATTTATAGTTCAAGATCAGTTTTTTAATTATGTAAATGTAGTGTACAGTGTACAATTATATATTATTTATTATTTAATTAATAATAACGCCTCTAAATTTATTTCATTTTGTGTAGCTTTATTTAAGGTGACTTTGTTTAAAAGAAAACCCGTAGCCTTGAAACACATTATGAAACACAGAGTTAATTAAAAATTATGCCTTAATCCATATAATGTTTTTATTAAAAATTTTTTTAAAATCTGTTTTTATCCTATTTAACATTTCTTCAGTTTTTTTTTTTATTTAATTATTTGTTACATTGTAAATACTGTAGGGAATTTATTTTTATTTTAAAAAAAATTATAAAATATTTTTTTTTTAACAAAAAGATAATAAAATAATATTTCTTCTATGCCTAGTTATTCATTTGAATTAAATAAGATTTATATTATAATTTAATTTAACCCCAATTTATTAATTTATAATTATAAATGAAATTTGTCTTACACAAAGTTCAAAACAAATTATAAATTACAAAAGATTTAATGTTATTTTAAATGTCTTTCTGCTTTCCGAAATGCAATGGAATTTTTAGTTAAGACCAGCGTAGATTGTCAATAATAATCCTCGGTGAATAGGTCGATCATAATCCTTCCTTGGCTTCTTTGTATCAGAGTCTTCGTAAAAAATTAAATAAAAGCCATTAAAATAAAAATCTATTAACAAAGTTAGTAGTGAAAGTAGAATTAAAAAGCAAAACATTTTCTAAAGCCACCTTTATATGAACTTTTAAGGTGCACAGGTATTCAATGATGATAAATTTGCAAAATAAGTTGCAAAAAGCTTTAAATTTTCAAAACATTATGCAAATTTTTTATTCTGTAAAGGAATTAGCGTGGCGCCTATAAATATGCTAGATTTACTATATTATGCGAGATTCTAATAGTTGAGAGATATAAGAATTGTATTTATTAAGAACAGACCTTTACAATATTGAGTAAAATGGTACTTAAGTAGATTTGTAAGTATCATTACCTGACACTCATTACTTTATGAATTAAATAGTTTGACAAATGTTTGGATTTGGAATACAACTGAACTTTTGATATTTAGTGCGAGTTCATAGTCGCAGTATTTGCGCAACAAAACACTTTTTTGTTCATAGTATCCTACATTAAAAAAATCCCTTAAGTTGAAAAACTGTATATAGGTTTTAAAATTACAATTCCCCACCTATAAATCCTGCTTTTTACCTTAACAGATTCTTTGACCATAAGATACTATTAACAAAAACATCTTTGGTTGCGAAAGTACTGCTACTATGAATATTCAAGTATCAAAAAATAATTAAAAAATTAATTTAACTAAAAATTTAATTACTTTCTAGAAATTACAAGTATTTTTACTTGATTCATTTACTTATACTTAAATTTGGTATTTATTTAAACCTAAGTAATCTGGATACTTGATTAAGTAATAAGTATCAAGTACCGGTACTGGTAATTGTACTGGTAGTGGAAATAATCAGGCCTTAATTTAAAAGTTCTTTTCATTATTATTGTTTATTTAATGCTGGTACTGATATTACTAACTATGATTGCAAATAATTATAATTCATTATCTCACTCATAATTGTCTTGTTAATTTTAAAGGCCCAAAACGGTTTTAGTAATGGGCGAACTTAGAAGCTGACGATAAAATTCATAACACTTCAGTTATTATTTGTAATATTATAATTTAAATGAATAAATTAGAATGTGGAAATAAAGCAAGGTTATTAAGAATTAATAATTAAAGTTTGAAAATTAAGGAAGTTTCATAATTATTATTATATATATTATATAAATATAACCAATTAAATAAATTACTACAATTAAACAAACGAATAAATATAAGTTTCATAGTTTTATTTATTTAAACATTAACTTATTATGAATAGAATATATATTTCTATTAAATGAAATTATCTTATATTTTTGTTTTATTATATAATAGATTATCTTTATTTTTCATTTTATTATAACCGTATTACTATAGTTCAAAAGGGTATACTAAACTTGCCATTACGTTCATGACACAGAGAAGGAGGGAGACTATATATAGACTCAAAGGTATAAATTGGATCATAATCGAAAAGTAAATCGATCTAGATATGTACGTCCGTCCCCACGATAATTCAAAAAAATAAGAAGCTAGTATTTTGTAATTTTTACAAATTCGTTTTTATACAACCTAAACCTAAATAAAGGGGACTTCTGTAATTTTGTCAATAGAAGTTAACTGTAATGGCCAAAGTTTGAATAAAAAAAAAAGTTGGTGTAGTGGAAGAACTTTTTCAAAGAACTGCTTTGAATTATATTTTGCTTTGATATATGAATTTCTAACCGGGTGATACAATATCCATATTACGGTCATATGGGTATCCCAGAGTTGACAGAGTCTACTCTACTACACTCTTCCTCGTTTTTAGCACATTTTCAAAACATTTTGTAAAAATGTGCCTATATAGCTTCACTCTGTCCGTCCGTCCGTCCGTCCGTCCGTCCGTCCGTATGTTTACAAAAACTTTTACACCGTTTGAAATAGAGAAAAGAAATTTTAACCATGGGTAGTTTTTGCAAAAAAAATAATTTCGTAGAAGAATATATTTAAAAGCCCTATATTTAAATTGTTATAACAAGAGTTCTGTTACATATATTTTCAATCTGAAAACGGCAAATGATAGCTGGTTTCATAAACTTTATAAACTTTTACAAGGCAAATGTTTAGGGTTGCCATACGGTACTAAAATTTAACATTACGCAAAACTCGATTTTCGCAAAATTTTTAGCCACACATATCTTTTGAACGGTTCAAGCTAGGGTCTTGAAATTTTGGGAGGAGTTAGATACTCAGAAATTAGTACGAGCCCCCTATTTAGGAGCTATAAGGGCTCGAAAATTGAAATTTTGCTATTTTTAAACACCTGTAACTTGAATACCTGTCCAAATTTTTTTTTAGTGATAGACAAAATTTACAGCTCTATAATTATATTTCAACATGTGTCAAAGGTTTTTCTTAATTTTGAAGGGTGACGAAGTTACAGCCCCTGCAAATTCCAAAAAAGCCCTATATTTAAATTGATATAACAAAAGTTCTGTTAGGTTTATTTTCAATCGAAAAACAGTATTGGAGAGCTGCTTTTATAGGCTTTACAAAAATACGTCGCTTAAATGTATAGGGTTGCCATACGGTACTAAAATTTACCATTATATAAAACTCAATTTTTGCAAAATTTTTGACCCTACATATCTTCTAAACGGTTCAAGCTAGGATGTTGAAATTTTGGGAGAAGTTAGATCCTAAAAAAATAGTAGGAGTCAGTTAACAAAATTTTTTTGTCAAGCCCCCTGTTTAGGAGCTATAAGGGCTCGAAAATTGAAATTATGCTATTTTTAAGCACCTGTAACTTGAATACCTGTCCAATTTTTTTTTTATTAATATACAAAATTTAAAGGTCCAACATTATATTTTAACATATGTTAAAGGTTTTTCTTAAATTTAAAAGGGGTTCCTTAAATTGAAGAAAGTGTCTCTTAGTTTTACCCATTTTTGCTTAGATAATAAAATTCTAAGTAAAATTCCAAATTTTTGTGTAATTCACAATTTAATTCCTAGAACTTAAAAAACTAGAGGATGGGGGGGGGAAGTTGAAGTTAGAGACTTGAGAAATTTGGCAACCTTTCCCATTGAAGGGCTATAACAACTTTTAAATAAAAAATTTACTGTTAGCAGTAAATTTTATAAGTCAGTAGTAACTTTTTCCAAGTAAATATTTCAAAAGTTAAACTCAGTATGTAATACAATATAATTTTGAAAATGTGCTTTTTTAAAAACCCTTGGTTTTTTTTCATCACTTGTTTTTTTATTTTTTGAATCTTTTTCGAGAAATTTTACTGTAAAACAAAAGAACACCCTTAAATATTGCCATTAATTTGAGTTTTATATTTTAAGGAAAGGGAAATTCAGAAAACCTTGTACTAAAAACCAAAACGAAATATATATATAATATATATAAAATATAAAAAAAAACTATTATTTACATATATTTATATAGAAATGGTAAAAAAAATGTGAGAAAAAGTAAAAGTGAAAATTTTCATAATTTTATTTAAGGTCTTGGATCTTTATTTATTTGATTATAATGAGAGTGAGAGTTTATTAAAGATGTTATAATTTTGTAATACTATATATTACTATTTATTTTAACTTCATTTATTATGAAATTTTTATGAAATTTTTCCATTTTCTAAAAATATAATTTATTTTAACACATAAAGTGTTGTAAAAAGGTATCAAAATGAAGTAATGTATTTTCTTCGATTCTAAGCAGTACTTTTGAATTTTTTTAGTTAAAAATATTATTTTATATTTTCGTTCTCGAATTATAGATAAAATAGAATTTGATATATTGGTTCATTTTATATATTAAATAAAAAGTCTGTGGTGTATCAATTAAAGTAGTCTATATCAAGTCGAAACTATAAAATTGAGCAACAATTTATGCCGTTAAAACAATTTTAGATTTGGTTTCCTTTTTAAAAAGAAGCATATTAATTATTTTACTTCCCTCCAAAGTCTTTAGCATAACTCTGTATTTCATAACATTTCTTAGGTTTCCTGTTTTTTCAACATTTCCAATGTTTGATAGCTTTATACTTATAATAAATAGAAAATTTAATGAAGCCGTAGTAAGCGTTTCATTGCCCAGCTAAGTTTTTTGGTGTATTATGTTTTGCCATCCATATTGTACATATAACAATATAGATAACAAAACATAGTAGCTATATGGTATTACTTATGCATTGTGAGGTGATTGTATCACCTTTACAGTGATTGTACACCTTTACTATATTTACATCAAAAGAGGAAAGCTAATGTTTCTACTGTTTAAGCCGCCCTAAAAGCTACTGTTTAAGATTGCTAAACTTTTGTCGTAAAACTGATTTCAACTTTAGATTTTTTATTTCCTTTTAGGACTAGGACTATTATATTAACCTTTATTATGAGTCTTTTTGCAGCAAAGGTTTTATTAATTGGTACCCAAAGTCGTGTGCTTTTCAGCCATTTTAACAGCAAATTAAAACAGTGTATAAAGATTTATCTTATAGAAAAACTATAATTGCAAAAGTTTTGCCTTATAAGTTATAACACCACTGTTAATAATTTCCTTTGCCATTTTTTTTTTTTCAAATTTCCTTTAAATACAAAAACAAAATTTATTTTCACACTTACAATATTAAAGAGATGAAGTATTTTTCCTGTATTATAATTTTCCCTAGGGATTAATTTTCATACTCAAAAATTACGAGATAATACAATTGTACACAAAAAAGAAAAATAACAAACACAGAACAAAATAACAAAGAAATTAACCCTGAAAATGAAAATTTGAGAGCAATTTTCTTTTTTAGCAGATTTTTGAAATTTTTTGAAAAGTGTGCCAATAGAGTTTCAATTTGTCTGTCTGTTCGTATGTTTGAAAAATGTTTACCTCGTTTGAAATAAAGAAAAGAAATTTTCAATACCAGAATCCAGTACTGTTATGGAATCACAGCCCCACAAAATGCGGGAAGGAGTCATATTTAAATTGTTATAACAAAAGTGCTGTAAGATATGTTTTAAATCTCGATTTATAAACTTTATAAATATATGCAACCTGACTTACGGTTTAAGTTACAGAATGGCTTACTGTAAACTTTAATTTACGCAAACTCCGTTTCGGCAAACTCAAATATTTGCAAAATTTGTCACTTCTGATCTTCTTTTAAACTGCTAACTAGAAACTTGAAAATAAGTGTTAGTCTTTTAAAAAAATGTTTTTTAGTAAGACCCCTGTTTAAAAGCTGTAGAGCTCCGACCAAGTGTCAACAATTTTTCCAAATTATAGAGAGTTTCCTTAAAATTGAAGAAATCATTTCTTGATTTTTCGTAATAATTTTCTAAACAAAAGTTACAAAAATTTCTTATACACTATTTTAAGGGGCAATCTTAAATTTTGGAACTGCGCTTTTTAGAAACCATTAGTTTTTTCTATTATTTGTTTGTTTTCCTTTTCGGTATTCGGGAAATAAAACAACTTTAAGATACATTTTTACGGTATTTTGTTCTTTTTTTAGCTTTTGTATTTTTTTGGAATAAACTTGTTTTTAGTACTAACTATGTTTGTATGTATGTATATTAGATATTAAAAAAAATATAATAATTATTAATTTAAATGTTACTTAAAGTTAAAATCCTTCAGGTATTTCTTATGAATTTTTCCATTAGGAAAAATAAAACTTGAAATAATAAATAAAATTATTAAAATAATTTTTTTTTTCCCAGGTTTAAAAAAAAAAGTTTTCTAATGTGTTCTAAATTATTTCAATATTTAAATGGAATAAGAAGAGCTAAGGTAGAGGTGTGCATTTTATATAGTGAGAGGAGGGACCAAAATTCCATTTGGGGATTTTAATTTTAATTTTTTAAAATAGAAAAATTTAAGTGTCTGTGGTTGTCAGACGTTTTAACTGTAAATCCTCTCTTAAATATATCGGTTGCCTGTGTTTGTTAGCAAAGATTGCCTCCAAAATCCCTATATTACGATTTCATTATTAAAATTGCTTATTTCAATGTTCATATTGGTTTTATTCCTAAAAGTTTTCAGTCTATTTCCATTAGCGCTGCACAACCAGTTGTGGGGTTTATTTTAATTCTGGCAATTCTGGCTACGGAATGAGGTAATTTTATTGAGTAGGAGTACAACTGGAAGATAAGCGTATTTCAAGTTCCCTTTAAAGATTTCAACCTTCTGAGTAGAAGTACTACTGAGGGGTAAAACCTATCAATTTTTGGAAAGACTGTCAGACAAACAGAAATAAGAGTTAATACTTCATTTTCAACTTGTTTCTAGTTTAAAAAACAAAAATACGTACATAAATTCAAATTTTTAAATATTTCCTTGTTTATTTAAAAAAAAATTTTTTAAATTCAAAAATTTAAAATAATTGTATTTGAGAACCCTAATTTCAAAATTTTTCTTCAAAATATTATTCCTTGGGACTTAATAAAATTTTATTTGAAATAATGGAATTTATCACAAATTTGTGTACAAAACATGAAAAACACTGGTAGACTCATTTTTAAATCATTAGGGAATTATTTTGCCAACGATTTACTGGGGGTTTCTTTTGTTCAAATGAATTGAATTCCAAAAAAAAAGGAAAAAACAAATATCTTTGCAAAATTTAATTTTTTACCGGTAACCCAGACAGTCATTTCAGACCTTTATGAATTGCTTGCTTTAAAAAAATTTGAAGGGTTTAAAATTAAAGTTTTTTTGTTTTAAATTAAAAATTAAAACTTGTATACGAGAGAATCCCCCCATCTTTTATTAAATCAATTGGGAAAATTCTATAGTCTTTTGCCGTAATTAATTTTTAGTCTTTTGCAGGTGTTTTATGGATTTATTTTTTACCACGCCTAAATAAAATCCAGTCATTTTTATTATCCAATTTTTATATGCCAATAACACTCGGTTTTTCAGGTATGATTACGAATATGTTATATTATTTCAATACCAGTCTCTTAACTTTGAATTATTTCCAAAAAAATGCTCACACCTGATATCATGTCATTTTTGCGAGGGAGTAATACTTCCATATATGGAATAACAAACCTCCTTATAGTTCTCGCTAAAAACTTTTCCGCCGAAGCCAAAGTAATAAGATAAACATCAAAACCTGCTTGCATAGTATAATGATTGAAGGGTAATGGTAAAACCTATCTTTGATTATTTCAATAGCTTTTTAATTTTATTTTCAAAAAACTTTCAAATATCCTTGACCCCATTTACATCTACTGGATATCATTAAAAAACCTCCTCCCGTAACTAAATAATATGATAAACACCCAAACTGCTTGCACATTATAATGACGAGTAACGGTAAATCCTCTCTTTAATTATTTCATAAGTTTCTTCGTTTTCTTTCCAAAAATTAGCAAAATTCAACACCTACTCTAGTTAATTTTTGATATACACCTGCAGTTAACCACTTAATAAGTACCTAGCAATTAAAAATCGTATAATTACCGCATAATTAAATACTCGTTCCTTGTTTTTTTTTATGCAATAAAAATGTAAATTAAAATTTTCAATCACGTATCGCCAGACCACAAGTAAATTTTTGGTACAAATTTTTTGTACTTGTATTTAATTTATAGTGTAAATTAAAATAATTAAAAATGTTTGTCATTAAAATTAATTTTTTTCAATTATTTAAGTAGAAAAACAAAAATTTATTGATTAGTCGTGATTATGAATAAATTAAAATGTGAGAAAAAAAATTTATCGGTCATTGAATGTTTTTAAAACAAATTGAATTGATTTTCCCAAAATTTTATTTCAAATTTAAATTAATTGAAGTTTTTGTTTTTTATAATTTAATTACACCTGAAATCATGTTATATTTGGTAGGTGCTGTTTTATATAGATGGTTATTTGAAATTTATTGAATTCAATCTGAGATTTTTAATAATAAAATATTTATTTGTTGAATATGAAATAATTAAGAACCGGTGGGTAAAAAGTAAAAATTTTAATCAATAGAATATGTAGGTAGGTATTATAATAAAAAACAATTTTTAATTATGAATTTGGTTTCAATTAATTTTTAGTATAACTTTAGTTGAATTATTATAGAATATGCAATTTTTAAATATTAGGTCCAGTATTATAATTAAACTTCAAAACGAAATTGATAAAATTCTTCCATAAAATTATCGTACAATTCAACACGGTTAATCCCATTTCCTAACCTCAATTTTAGCTTTCTTCTAAGGCTTAATATAAATTATTAATTATAAATTTTAATTTAACTACAAGATTCGTTGGTTGGTTAAGGTGCTTGATCCAGTTTTCATGACAATGATCGCAAGTAGCTCACTAGCACCGTTTTGATGCAACTTCCACGAATACAAGGCTTATATTAGGCCATTTGAGTTTTATTTTAAATTTATTTCGAAGCGTTCAGAAACTCTTGCTGGTCACAGATATTGTAAGAATTTTATATTTGAGTTATATGGTATTCTATATCTATGAGTTATATTATTCAATTAAATTATTTGTTTATATTTTGTATTAGTTTAAATTTTTACGTAAATGTATTTTTTTTTAAAGATTTATAATTATTAATTATGGATTAAGCCATTAATTTGAAACCAATGGCGAATGTTAGCTGAATCTAGTCGAAACCAGATTAAAGTTTTTCAGTCTCTCTGGGATTCGAATTGCACTCAAACCACTGTGCTATGCTTTTGACAAATGTTCCATCATCC
The DNA here is from genome assembly GCA_963082915.1 of Dolichopus griseipennis. Lineage (NCBI taxonomy): Eukaryota > Metazoa > Arthropoda > Insecta > Diptera > Dolichopodidae > Dolichopus > Dolichopus griseipennis. The sequence continues at coordinate 76,626,614 of OY720443.1, forward strand.
AGATTTATCAAATGTGAAGCAATGCTCATATGGTTATCATTCTGATTGTTATCCAATCCCTAACATAAAATATAGCCTATATTTGTTTTTATATTGAACGTTCACGTATGGAAAATCGAAATGTCAAACAATTTGTTAAAAAAAAGATGGTAATAATTCATAATTACAGTTTAAAACATATGCAGAATGAGTATTTAATTAATTACAATTCTAAAATACTTCCTATCTATAAAAAAAATAATAAATCAAGACTTCTCTTATTACCATATTTTATAGGAGCATTCTAATGATTCTATTTTTAAAAATTCATTACAACTTTCTTCAAAATTAATCAAAATTTTTAAAAATTTAATTAGGAAATAAAATAAAATTAAAACCCAGGAAGTTTTTAATTTTAAAAAAAAGTTTTGAAAAAAACAAAATGTTTTCTAATATTAAAGAATTGATCTGAATATCTTAACAACAAAACTTCCTTATTTAGTTTTAATTTAAAATTGTTTCTCTTTTAATTTTCTTCTTTTCAGCACATTTCAAAAAATATTGTAAAAATTGTGCAAATACAGCTTCATTCTGTCCGTCCATCCGTCCGTATGTTTACAAAAACTTCTACACTGTTTCAAATAGAGTAAAGCAATTTTGAGCACGGGTAGGTATTGAAAAAAGAATAATTTTATAAAAGAACTTTTTTCCGTAGCCTCACCCGTTACGAAGCTACAGCTCCCCAAATTTGGAAAAAGCCCTATATTTAAATTGTTATAACAAGAGTTCTGTTAGATGTATTTTCAATCTGAAAAAGGCAAAAGATAGCTGTTTTTGTGAACTTTACAAATTTTTAAAAAATTCCAAATGTTTATGGTTGCCATACGGTACTAAAATTTACCACTATGCAAAAATCAATTTTTGGCAACATTTTTTGCCACACATACGGTTCAAGTTAGGGTCTTAATTTTGGGAGTAGTTAGATCCTCAGAAATTAGTAGCAGTCGGTTATCAAAATTTTAAAATTTTAAAAAATAAAAGTTTAGGACTATTAGGGCTCGAAAATTGAAATATTGTTATTTTTAAACATCTGTAACTTGAAAACCTCTTAAATTTTTTTTTTACAAATATACAAAATTCAAAGATGCAGTATTATATTTCAACATACGTTAAAGGTTTTTCTTAAATTTAAAAGAATTCTAAAAATTGAAGAAACTGTCTCTTAGTTTTAAACATTTTTGCTTAGATAATAAATTTCTAGGTAAAATTCCAAAATTTTGTAGGACTTAGCAATTGATTTTTTAGAACTATCAAAAATAGAGGGAGATGGGCAGATCCATCATAAGTTCACTAAGCAAAAATTTTGGGAACCTTCCCCATTGAACGGCTACTAGGAATTAAAACTTTTATGTTTTTATAAAACAGTGTAAGTTTTTCTTACTACTAGTGTAAGTTTTTGCAAAATTAAACATTAACATTGAAGCTAATGAAATAACTAAATTATAAAATCATTTATTTTTAAATATATTTTTATAAAAATAAATGATAAAATAGTCAGTTAGAAACCCAATATAATTTTGAAAATGTGCTTTTTAAAAACCATTGGTTTTTTTCATCACTTGTTTATAATAATATCTCTATCTAGGCATCTCTTTCTATCCTATATACAAAATTAAACGAAATCTAATTAAAAAATCAAGACTAATAATAGATATACAGATTCCCAGACAACATATAGATGAGAAGGAGGAGTAGAAAACACAATATGAAAAGACAAAAATCAAAATTGAAATCTTAATTAATGAGGTCCTTTCTTCCTCTTCTGTTTAGTGTTTTTGTTGTAACTTGTAAGAATTCCAGAATACCTTCTCTTATGGTAATTTTACATATTTTCTCACATAATACACAGACAGATTTATTATATCTTTATTTTGTAAATAACATCAAAATTTATTATTGTATGCTGTGTCTTTAATTTGGTTTTTTTGTTTATCTGAATTTAAACAGACAACAAACACATTATCTTCAATAACACAATTTCATCATCATTATCATTTTTGCCATTATTATCAGGTACTGAAACATCTTCATTCCATTTTTCCAAAAACGTTCCAAGGAAGTACAGAAGTACTTTAGAATTAAATTTGAATAAAATCAAAGAGAAAATAAGAATTTTTAAATTAAAAAATTTAGGGTCCAGCCAGACTCATTATACAATATATTGTTCCCCTATTTTAAATATCTATGCATATACGTATATATTAATGAAATTTATATATATGTATATACAGCATATTAAAATGTTTGTGTCTTCATTTTGGCTAAATGAAAAATTAAAAAGGTAAAATAGGTAGGGAATCTTTAATTACTTTGAAATAATAAAATGCGACAATAACGAATTACCCTATAAATCACAACAAATTTCAAAATACTCGTACATTAAAAATGCAACAACAGAAATCTTATTTTTTTTTGGTTTGATTGTCTACTAAAGGAATGTGTTCTGTATATATAAATATACATAGTACATAGACTTATATGCATGCAGACACTTTTAATTTAAGTGAAAAAAAAAATATCTGGGAAGATAATTCAAGTATAGAATGAGAAAGCAATTAAAGTAATTGTTTCCATGAAATGAACAATGATGTATTTAAATAAATGGTATCGTATATTTAAAGGATATTTGAGGCAAATAGAACGGATGAGACAGATTCGTTTTATTGCCTCTGTTACTCTTAAAGTAGCTCTGGAATGATTTCCTGAAATATTTTAAGATGATATCAGAGCTTGTGTTGTAGAATTGTTATTTGGGAAGATATAATTTAGATCTCTAAATCCGTATATGTCTCGGTGGTTTAATTTAAAAATCCCAAGGTTTCGAATAATTTCAATATTTAGAAAACTAATAATAAAAGAGTACTGCATATTAAAGATTTGAACAAATTTTTCGGAATAATCTATCTGCGTCGACAAATGTGGGGCATCATTAAAAAGGCTTTGGTAATCAATATAACTTTTGTTGGAATTCATGGTTCTTGGTATCCTGCAATGAAATTTATTATAATATTATGAATTAGTACTTATATTCCCCAATAAAGAAGAATTAGATGCATAGAATAAAGCTGGACTCTAATTTCGTTAGGCAGTGTTTTTGTAAGCCTCTTTCTACACGGAATATAATGCACTCTAGTGCTTAATCAGGGAGTTTTGAAATTATGTTCTTGAGCCAAGGGTGGTTGTAAAGTTGGAAAGCCTGTCAAATAAGCGATGAAATTCTATTAAACTTTTAAACGGGTAAAGGAATTTTCTTACGACTAAAAATAATTCGAATACTAGGTCCATATTCAATATCAACCATGTTTTTTTTTCTTCTCAAAAACCAGACTTAAAAAAATTATACTTGCCTGTTTGTTTGTAGAAAACTTTAAAACTACCTATTTTGATACGTTTGTATGAAAGGTACTAAACCCCTTTAGTCCAACCCTAAAGTATCAAACCTCTCTAAATATAGTTGAACATAGCGGAATGTTCAAACACGCTAAGAATTTTTGAGAAGATCTACTTCAAAAAACTGACCTTCAAGACGAATTTTTTGAAAAAACTATCACAGTCTTTACTACATTACCGTCTGATAATTGTAGAAGCACATATGGAAACGATGCATTTTCAATCCAAAACTTATGAGAATTCCTCTGAAATAAATATATCTCTCGATTTTTTTCTCTATCATTCTTTTACTGAATGGACTTTTATTATCCTACAGTACTTTCAGAGACAGACTGTCTGTTATTACTTTTTTAATAATCGGTAACACTTAATTTTTTCCATTCAGCGTTTAAGTAATTAACAGCCCCAATAATATAGCATTTTATTAAAATTCCTCGGAATTCATCTGGAACTGATTAATATTTTTCATCTCTTCGAACGTAGAATTCAAAACTCATATTTGTGTATTAATATGGTGCTTTTTTCTTTGAATCCTTTCACAGTTTATGAATTTTATGAATTTTATTTTTGTATAAGAGCAATAACAGTAGCAGTAGCAGCTGCTTTTAATAGCTACCGTAAATACACTGTTAAATTCTAATGCCGCAAGATTTTTTTTTGTATATTAATTTTTTCTTACCAACCATTATCTATTGCGATGCGACACTCTTCATGACTCACACATTATAAAAATTATCATTTAGCTGATTCAATGTTGATGCAGTGCATTGATGCTGCGATGGGTATATTTTTGTTGTATTAAAAATAAGGATTAAATTTTTTTATTTGTGAGAAATTATTGATTTTTATTTTTTTATTTTTATATTTATCGGAACCCATAAAAAAAAATATAATCAGGATGAGTTATGAAATATTTCGGGAACATAGGAAAAACCAAAGAGAATGAATGAAAGAAAAAATAATACAAAGTTAAAGAGCCATGATAAATGGGTTTCGGGGTATTTTGTCTTGTCTTGTTTTTCTTGTTTCTGGTTGTAATGTGAGATCTGATTTAGTTTAAAGCATCTGTTAAAGAAATCTTTAACAGATCCTTTAATATGAAAAAAAAATTTGTAATTCAGGAAATATTTTTGTGGTTTAATATTACATTTAGTATATAAAGGACTCATTTTAGGGATTATACATTTAAAAAATTTCCTGAAAGTTTTCCCAAAAAAAATTCTTAGAAGTTTTGTAAGAACAAAATCAAAGGAAAAAAAAACAAGAATAAAAAATTTTTTGGTTAATATTTTGGAAATTTTTGAAGGATTTTCAGGATCAGACAAGTATTGAATTTTAAATTTATGATTATATAAATTTGGTTTAAAAAGTTTTGACTAATTTTACTTTATAATGTGTTTTTAAATTTTAGCACTAAATCAAAATTTAATTTTTAACATCAATAAATTCTTATTAAAGTGTTCAATTTACAGATATTTGTAAAATATGAAAATAAAAAAAATACATGAAATGTATTATTAGGATTGGATTTTAAGTTTCTGTTAAAATTGCTGACAGTTCAATTTCTTTGGTAAACGAGGTAAGGTTTTTACGTATTGTGCTGAAGGTTAATCCAATCACAAAGAACTGAACTTCTAAAATTTTGCTAAAAGAGTAAGAAACATTTGATGGCATCCAATCAGAATTTACTATTTACCTGATGTTTGATATGAAAAAATCATTAATTTACAATATCATGATATCTCGATAATATGCAACTGATACTGGCTAAAAAACAAGCAAATGCAAGAAGTTGGACTTGTCGAATAATTTCAAAAATTAAATAAATGTAGTTGATAAAAAGACAATTAAGGTTTAACTAAGTTAAAGCCTTACATACCACGAGAAAATTTGCTGTTTTATTTATTACATTCCCAGGCACTAAAAAACTTTCAGATTTTACCTTTTTTGCTTTAATTTTAAAAGCTATTTGCAAATTAAAATGATTTTTAAAAATCCAGAAACTGAATCTAGATTCGAATTTTTAATACGTCTAACAATCAAATTATTTAAAACAAATTTGTTTATTGATCAAGTTAACATTCAAAAATATTTTAAAGTAAGTTTTTTAAATTAAATTTTTAGTTCAATGATCAAATACATATTGCCGACTTTCACATTAATTTACTTGTACAGGAAAATCAAAAAGCAATTTTTTCCTTCCTGTACAGTCTTTCAAGTATTTAAAAATAAATGTCTCCGAACAATTCAAAACATAAGATAGCCTTGAAGAATACCCAATTAGGAACTGCTAACTATCTCTAGGCAAGAAACTATTTTCCTTTGGAGATAGATAGGTTTCACACTGCGGAGGCAAATCAGAGAATTTTACAGGCGTTCGACTGCAACCATAGGGGAAAAAAAATGGATAAACTTTATTAAACATTCATAAGGTAATTAGTGAAAAAAATTAAAAAGTAAGGATAAAAACTAAACATAACTAAAACATCTAAAGGTGAGTTTATGTAAGAGCTTCGATAAGTGATAAGAGCGTTGATAAGAGCACAGCATAGAAAATTTGTATTGTTTATCGATGATCAAAGCGATGCTCCAATATAAACAAGTCTATTTAAATCATGTATATAGTTTTCTGCACTATGATCTTATCGACATTCTTATCACTTATCGCAGCTCCAACATAAACGCACCCTAAATAACAATAGAGAAGCTTTGTGGAAGTGTTATTCTTCAGCGTCAGATGAAACCGGATATAAAATAAGTCTTCGGAAGCGCTATTTAAATTCGATACCAGTAGCTCTTTTCCAGAAATTCTTAATGTTAATAATTTTGGTTTATGTTTTCTTATGTTTTTTAACAAATCATGATAACTTTTCATTATTTAGTTAATGCACATTAGAAAGTGTCGCAATGTTAACAATCTGTTTGGGGAAGTAGAAAATTAATAAAATAATCTAGCGAGATTTCGATTACTCAACATTTTTTTTTTCATCGAAGAAAATCTCTCCTAATAGACATTTGTACCAAAATCTTGATAAATTTGTTAGTTCTTAATTAATACCCTTATATATCCGTACATGAAAGTAGTTCTAATTTACCATTTCATTTGAGATGCTATAAATAAAATGCGAATCGTCGCCCCTCAGTCCGAATAGTAAATTAAAATCTGAAATAGCTAGCATTCTAAAATGTTCACAAAATTATTTATATATAAGAGCGATTTTTGCTTTTGGAATCGAAATATTTTGTCTAGGAAGTTCGAGTAGCCGCCACACAAATTCATTATTTAAATGAGCATAAATTTTAAAAAAACTCAGGGTTTCTAAAATTTTACCAAGATTGGTTAGTCTTATAATCAACGTTTTTTCAAATCTTGGTTTGTATAGCTCAATATCTGCTATACAACTTCTCTTGTTTATATACATACAAAACTTAATTAAATCTCAAAGTCTATTTCTACCTTTGAAAAAAGATGTTAAGCTAATTTTTTCCATCTTTATATTATCTTCATGCTGTATTTCAGAATCCAACCAATGTTCTCTACTTTCTTCCTCGTCTTCCTTCAAATAACATCAAAAATCTTTTCCAATTCTTTAAATAATAAACGACTCTAATGGAACATTTCACATTCTCCCCAAATAATGTTTTTTAATGTAATAAAAAATATTTTATTATTTGATTTATTTAAAATGAAATTCTCTTTATAATAATGTTCAATAAATTTTACTTAAAAATTTCTTTTAAAATTTAAAGTAAAAAGAAAATGAAAGAAAATATGACTTTTAAAATTTTCAACTTTAATAATGTTACAAAGTCACTTACCCTATAAAATATTGAATAAGAAAACTGAAAAATCAATTCTTCTTTTTTCTACTTTATATTTTCAGTTTCCATTTAACCCTCCCTCATCTAGTCACCCCTATCTTTATTATTTGAATGCATAAACATTAAAATGAACTCAAATCAATATATAGAAAGTGATATGAGAAGTTTCCTTTTAATGGATACCACAATAAAAATATATAGGAAGTCTTTATATTGAGAATCAGAACAGAAAAAAAAATGGGGAACAAGATGAAAAGAAAAAATTTTCCCCCCTTTACTTTCATCTTTTTAGTACACGCCCCAGTAAAGTTCTTCTTCTGCTGCCAAAAATTACTACCATCGGTTACCATATGTATGAGAAGAGCAATAAAATATAATTATTCATAAAATTGGATGCATATTACGCAATGAATGCCAGAGTCTGTATTACAATTTTAAGGACTCATCTATTTTAGATGAAAAGATTGGAATATATAATTTTTTCTAAAAAAAATCAGGAAATAAAGGTTAGGATCCAATTACAGTAGATCTTCTATAATCCTCGATTTTAAATTTCGGTTTATAAAAACCAGTTTTGTAAATCCTTACTAGATTTCATCTTTCATATTTAAATAACTGGATTTCGTTAAACAAATTAACATAGTTAACTAATATGACTTGCTCTTTTTATGGAATGAATATTTTACCTGAGGAGCATAATAGCAGAAAATGGAGTTATAAGCGATAACCTATCGAACAACCTAAATCTGCCAAGAACAGCTCTCCAATAGAACCTGGCAGACTATAGAGAATATAGAGATCTACATAAATTTCCAGGACAAAAATCACAATAAACGAATCTTGCGTGAAACCACTTCAATATATGGCAGTGAAAGCTAGTTAATAAACGAGCGCCATATAAAAAAGTTGAAGGTTTTCATAAAAAAATTCAAATCATCTTCGTATTATTTGGAAAATCTCATGGGCACGGAGAATAACTAATGAAAAAATGGTGGCTAATAATGCAACAAAAACCCTATACAGGTACGGATAAGAAAAATAAACAGATTGATAGGACACATACTAAGAAGAGACTCCATTACCAAATAATCATTAAATTGGAATCCTCAGAGAAAAAGAAGAGTAGGCAGACACAAAAATAATTAAAGAGGAAGCATAGAAAAAAAAATAAAATGACACGGAAAAATATGGATAACAGTCAAATATACGGTCCAAAAGAGAATTCGAAGGAGTGGGCATCATCGAATGCTCTCAAACGGTAAAGGAAAAACAGTTATTGAAAATTGATCTTATACATATTAACATCTTTTTGACGGAAAATTGTTCCCATCGGTAAAACAACATTGGGCAGACCCATAAAAACTTGAAAACCATGGAGAAAAAATGCTTCGTGAAAGAAAAACATGGACAGCCACAAATAGGGTGAGATGATATAGCTTTGTGGAAGTCATATGTTCTCTAGCTCTAATAATGGGATTCTGAATACTTGATCCATAGTCCGTACCGAACGATAAACGAAAATTTGAAATTAAAAACATTAGTCCAAAGAATTTAAGACCAATGGTCACTAATTTTCTATTATTCGTCATAATAGAAAAAAAAAATTCCAAAAAAATTGTAGAAAAATCACGCAAAAATTTTCCTCATCTTCGTCATCCTCATAATAGACGATGACTTTTTCTACAATCAAATTCATGTTTTTGACTATTTCAACTGTTTAGTATAACCAGTTATTGTTAACCTGATAGCATCTATTCTATTGTTAAAATAAAGAACTAATCAACACTATCATCATCATAATAATCATGAAAATTATTTCCATCATTATCAACGCGTCCTTAACATCAAAATTATATAGTAAGGAAAAAAAAAATATTTTTCTTAAAAAGCATTCAACTGAATTATTATTATGATTATTATTAGAGAGATTCATTGCCCAGATCTTTGAAAATAGATCAAACGTATTTAGTAAATATTGTTTTTTTTTCATTTCATAGAATATGGTTTATAAACATTTGAAAGACGCAAGAAGGAAGATGGTTTTTCTATTTTTATATTAATAATAAAGTTTTTATTGGGTTATGTATGCTGTGCAGCCCCCTTCTTAAATTCAAAACAATTTTTCCTTTGAAAAGGGGAAACATCACATATGTGAGAGTTAATTTAAGATTTCTATCTTATAGAGATGAGAGTTAAATTAAAACTAAATGATGAAGGATTTTTTCTTCTTTTCTTGTCTAGTGTTCTTTATCTTTAAGATAAAATTGCATTATAAATTGATTGATGTGGGTTTTTTTTTCGAATTTCAATAATTGGGAAGGGGGGGAATTTTTCTTTCCTATTTCCTTTCTAATAAATACTTTTATTAAAAATAAATAAAAATTCGAGTGAGCAGTTCGGATCAATGAAATTGCATTTAATATTACTATATGCTACAGTTAATCTTAACTAAATTTCATCTCATTACATTTCATGTTAAAGTTTATGAAAATGCAATTAATCCTATACTAAATACCAACATTTGATGCATCATTTAACAACGCCCCAATAATATTTTGACTTAAAAATGTGGACATGTGACATGAATTATTAAAGCTATGCGGTTTTATTTAATGATTTCAAGTGATAGTGGGAGAGAAGTTTTTTAAAAATTTTTAAAATCAAATAAATATTAAAAAATTTGGTGTTAGGGTGGGCATGAAGAGGAATTTATTGGTTTGATAAATTTAAATGTTACACAAGTGGGAAGTTGTTTAAGCAAGTTAAAAGTGTAAAGAATTTAAAACTTTGGAGCTCCAAATCAAAAAAAAAATTAAGTAATTTAGTTGCTGATTGCTAAAATGTTAGGCTTACATGCTAATCACTATGAACTGTAGTAACACGTTGAAGCGATAAGGAAAGCTATAAAGTGAAGTGAAAGTATACTGGTATTAAGTAAGGATAAAGAGTATAATAATCTTATTGTTAAATTGGTCTCAATGGATACTTACTTTTTTAAGGTTAAATGGTACTAGGTCTTACAATATGAAGAATGCTTTAAAATTATTATACCCTTTTCAAATGAATTTGGTTCTACTTTTGAAAAAGCCCCCGCATATTCGGACCAGTACTCACCATGTTACGTAGCACTTTGGCTTGAAATGTTTGAATTCTCTGAATATGCTTTTGTTTAGTACGTTAAACCATTATTTGAACATCAATTATTTAGTTATTTAATAAACTGTTGTACTGTATTGGCAATCTAGATTTTCGACTCAGGAGCTAATATTTCGCTATATTTGTGTTCTTATTCTATTCTTTTCTTTTTAACATGTTCTTTCCATTTTAGCTTGACATCTAATGTTATTCCTAGGTATTTTGTCTTACTTTTATGAGAAATATCTACCCCATATAATTTTACGGCTGGGGTATTTTGAATAGCTTTATTTGCAAAATTTACTTGCAATGATTTCAGTTCATTCAATTTAATTTTCAACTTATAAATTAAGCCTTCATGCCAAACTTTATCAAATACTTGCGCTACGTCTAGAAATATTGTAGAGCATATTTTTTTTTTTTCTACGGCTTACGCAATTATATCAGTAATTGTATAAACCACAGTAGAGGTTTTTTTTCTTTAAATCCAAATTGATGGTTTGGAATTAGTTTTCTATTTTCTATCATAAGTTTCAACCTCTTTAATAATAGTTTCTCCAACAATTTTGACATAATTTTGACAAAACAGAGATTTTGTTTCATTTGGAGACTTTCATAGCTTAAGTATGACATAATTTGAAAAACCTAGTCTCCAATTTTTAAGAAGTGACATATTACTTCATAATGTACAATTCTAATATAGCAGATCCATTACTAACTTGAAAAATTCTCATAAAATTTTTGTATAATTAATTTTTGTAAATATTATTAATTCAATCATACAACCTGAAATTTCACTTAATTATCACTATTTTAATTGTCTTAATTTCACAAAAGAAAATAAAGTTGACATTCTTCGAAGCATTTTAAAAATTCAATTTTAAAAAATGACACTTTGTTGTTTGAATTCATTAATGTAAAATAAAAAAAATAAAATTCTAACTTTTACAAACACAAATTGCAGAACAAAAGAGAAGCCAAAGGACATAAACTTTATTAAATTACATTAATTTGGTCTCTGTTATATTATTCTCCAGTGATTTTAATAGAATTTTTTAATAAAATATTTTTTTACAGTTATAGTTTATTCTAACACACAATCCAAAACGGAAAACTAAAAGATACAAGATAATTTAATTTGAATTCTGAGATTTTTTTTTGAAATTATGTAATTTTTCATTTCTCTTTGTAGCTGAAAAAAAAAATTCCTCAGAAGAAATTTTTAGTTTCCTGAAGTAAAGTTTTAGAGAAATCTTAACAATCGTGTAAAGTGAGAATTTGGGTTAACTTGTAATAATAATTCTGGCCTAAATAACTAACCTTGCCTTATAGATATCTTGTAGGAATTAACACCGGTTCTAAACAATTAATGAATGCAACATATGCTCATTTCTCCCCAGTTGAACTATATTTAGATAGCACAATATAGTTTATTCATTTGTCATGATGCTATCACGCTTATGGAACCATATTCCCCAAAAGTGATCCTTAAAGTCAATAATATATCTGCGTACGACTTAGCTATAAATTTAAGAAGAATATTAGCATCTTTCTTCTATCCAATCAAATTTGTGACATCTCCAATTATCCGATAACCCTAGATATCTCAAAGCCAAATCTCTGAATAGCTTCACATCCTTATTCTACAGATTTAAAAGCAATTTTAGCCTTGCCGCGACTCTTCTTTGGTGGCTTGAAATTAAAGTTTCGAAATAAAATTTTTATAGGCTAGACTAGCTTATTTCTGGAGCTTTGGTTGACTCAACTGACCTATTCTGAAAATATGATCGAGTGAGATCATTACTTCCAACAAGGAATAAGGATAATTTAAAAAATTATTAGACGTCAAAGCTACTAAAGTTAATTTAAGATTTATAAGCATTCTGGGACTCAAATTTTTAGAAGAAACTGATCTAGAACCCTTTTAAATTATAAGTATTTTTTTGTTATTAAACTTTTTTTAAGCATTTTCGGGAAAACGCTATATTTTGTTTTTTTTATAGTACAGTCAGTGTACAATGCAATTGTTGTATTCACTTTAGACTGCAATTTATATTTTAATAACAAAAAGAACTAGCAAAAAACATGATTCCAAAAGGAAAGTAAATAATTTTAAAACAGTTATCAAGTGTAATATTCATTGTAAAGAACGAAAAAGATTACCGTTAGCAACAGGAAAAGTTGCAAGAATATTTAAGGGAGGACGTTTATTTTTTTTTCAATTGTGACATTTTAAAATTTTTTAGTTTTATTTTTCACCACTCATTTTTCGTACATCGTTTTCATTTAAGTTTTTATTTTATTTCATAAAATTGTGCAATAAAATTTTTATATCTTGCGTTTGTTGGCAGTCTATTGATGTAATGTAATCCTAATTTGATTTCTATTAGGTTTTTTTTTTCTAGAAAACATTTTAAAAGTTGCTTTTTAAGGGAGGATTATAGTTCCTCAGAAGATAAAATATTTAAGAAAGTTATGAAATCAAGTTTCTATACAAAAAATTTTAATAAAAAGATAAAAGTTTCGAGTTAAGGAAATATAAAAAAATTTATAATTTTCCTTTGAGATTGAAAGCTTATGGACGTGTAGGTTTTTATTGCAACGGGTTTTAACTCATTTAAGCTTTCAGTAATTTAGCTTATTTAGATTAGTATATGGCGGTTCTTGGTTTCAATTAAATGGTTGGGTTGATGATATTTCATTCGAGAGGCCCGGAGTCATATTCAATTAGAAGTAAAAAAACTTTTAACTGGTTTTCGACTTAGAGCATGGAAGCCGAAAGAAACTTCTGAACTAGAAATTAACTATTGTAGTTTTTTTAAAAAACATTTATTTAGGATATATTCATCCAAAATCCGATCCAGTTCTTTAAAGTTTTAGGAGCTTTGGAGGTGAAGTGGTAAGCATTTGGCTTATTAATCAAGGCACTGCTAATTCCATTCCAGTACAAAAGACTTTTTAATTGAAAAAGTTATTAAAAAATAATTTTTTTTTACAAATTCTCCTTGGTAACCAAATATAATTTAAAGTATTTCACATAAATAAAATAAATAATATTGTTGTTGTTGTTTAGACGGGGAGGGAAAGCAAGTCTCCCTTACACCTAGGCCTTGCGGCCCGTTGTGCACCCCTTATTAAATACTTTCTATTTATTTATAACTACTATATTATTTATTTTGTTTATATTATATATTTGTATATTTATATTATATTTGGTCACCATGGGGATTCGTAAAGAAAAATTATTTTTCAATCATTTTTTTTTTTTAATTAAATATTGTATGACCTGACCGGGAATCGAACCCGGACCCCCTCGGTTAATAAGCCAAATGCTTACCCACTGCACCACCGAGGCCCCATAAATAATATTACTACTTATAATTTAATTGAAAGTATTAGAAGTGAAATACAAATGGGTCGCAAAATTTATGTGTTAGAATGCACTTTTACTTGCAGATTCAATAACACAAGTCATAAATGTCATATATTTTCTGCATTTTATTTCTTTATAATTAATTATCAGAAAGGCAAAGTCTGTCTTTTCTTACTTTTTCTAAAACAAATTCTACTGAAATCTGAAATTTGGTAAAAAATTATACTAAACTTGCAGCCATATGAAATTACTTATATAATTTAGGATCATGTTGCTGCTTCGTCTTTACATGAAATATTTAGTGCAGTTGCTAGTTTTGTTAAAAAAATATACAAAAATTGACACTTAATGAAGTGTTTTTGACAAGTCTATTGTGTCATATTTGAACACATCAAAAATTTAATCGCAGTTTTTCGAAATAACACAGTGATGTCAAATTTCACTGTGTTATTTCGAATTAGTGCTGAAGTGGCCTAATGTAAACCCCACTTAAAGTCAAAAGAAATTCAAAAACAAAGAATATTAGAAAAAATTAAATAACATAAATTTAAAGAATGGTACTATGAGCAAGACTCATAATTAATATTCCCCTACGTACTTAAACTATTATCATTACTTAATAAATTACCTAAAAGCTATATACACTACTTTAAAAAGATTTAATTAAATTTATAATTATAACAACTTAGAATATAAATTTATTTTTCAAAAAAATATTAACATAAAAAAGTCAATTATTTTTTTATTTATTTACCCTTCATTTAATTTTAATTAAAATTTCAAAATTCTTTTGACAAAAAATACATATATGTGTATAATATATTATCTAATTTCCCCATCATAATAATAATCATCAACATACACATGTATTTTAAACGTATATTGTAAATAAAATTTTGATTACTTCAAATAAATTACCTTCAAGTAAAAGAAAGTTTTAAGAAACTAAAAAGAAAGACGCAAAACTATAATATATGTGTACTCATATATCCCTTCCTTCTTGTATTTTTACCATTTCTAGACTTCCTTACGAAATTAATATAAGATTTCATTTCCTTTGAAAGATACAGAGCGTAAAAAAATGAATATGATTTTATCTTTAATATAAATGAATATAATATTACTCTATAAATTATAATTGCAAATGTAATAAATTTTTTATCTATGTAGTTTATGTTTTTCACGTGAATTCATTGTACTGTAAATTTTTTAGTAACTACACCACATAAAATATACTCTACACTCGTCAAGTTAAATCTTTTTGAAGTTTGAATGAAGTTTGAAACTAATTTTAAATGAATTAGGTCTTTTTTGAAATATAAATAGTCCTAAATTTTCTGGACCATTTTATCAGCCTTGTTTCTTCGGTTGCAGCATTCGGATTACCACATTGAAAAAAAGGCATCAATCGATTTTAAATTAGAGTCCAAATCGAGCAAATAAATTTAAAAAGTTCGTCCTTCAAACCTTCACTAGAAAACAGCCCTCAAAAATTTCGGTGTTATTCTTTGTGAGCAAAATTTTTTTCAACTTCTATTACAGATTTGGGGACTAGGATTTCAAATGGTGCATGCAATTTCGACATAACTTAAAAACTCATCTGGGTCCCAAGAAACTACGGCGCTTTTAAACAAAGGATCAAGTTGATATGGAAAAACCTAATTTCATTTGAAAATTTGCCATCAATTTAATTTGAAAAAAGACGAAATTGATTTGAGAATAGAAATATTTCATTAGGAAAAGGATCAAGTTCATGTGAAAAGAGTATATTATTAATGATTTAATAATCAAAGTAAAAGTGATAATAATACGTCATCCGTTATTTTTTACATCTTTTTAAAAGTATCTTTAACATACAACTTATAACAATTTTTTAAATAAATTGTAACTATTAATAAAACAAGCTTTTACAGTTATTTGACTTTAATGTTATATGGAGATTGGGATTTTTCCTTACAACTCCAAGTAAACCAGAAAAATGTTTTTATTATAAAATATTTTACATCATCAATTGATGCTAACATTTTTTACTAACACCAATTAGTACTAGTATTTTATATACCGTTACTATTAGTTATAGAACTATTCAATATGAAATTGAGAGTAAAATAAGTGTTAATTAAAGAATGGGTAGCGGATCTATTGTAACCTCATTACTATACCACTGCAGTAATGATTACAACAACTACTCACTTTAATTTTTATTGAAGTACAACTCATCCAACAACAACAACAACAACAGCATCAAGAAAAACAAAATTATATGTAAATCGACCGAAAAATTAATTATAAATAGATCCTTGTCATCGTTTTTAACTCATAATATAATTTTGTTCTTTTATTTCTACATACATTACATACATCTATACATACATATGTATCTTTCAGGACATCATCATCACCAATTTTTTGTCATCATCACTATCAACATTATTGTCAACTTAATATGAACTTATTCTTCATATTCTTTTATCCTATCTATTATCCTTTAAAGGTTTGTAGAGCATAACATAAGAAAATAATATTTTTATTGTTCTTATTATTATTTCTATTCTTATTTATTTTTTTGTTTTTCTTTTTTTTTTAATTCTGTCGTTATTAAAAGAAAATTGCAAAACTATACATAAATCGAGTAGAAATTTTTCATTATATTATTTATGAAAATATTTTTTAATATTTGTATTTTATTTTTTATGTTTTTGTTTTTTTTTTATTATTATTATTTTTATCCTCATTTTTAACGATTTTCATATGCACTAGAATAGATTAGTATTCAGATACATTGAGGTGCATAATACAACATCTATGATTTAAAAATCACAATAATTTGAGCTGTAACTTTTAAGTCCTAAAAATTTAAGTTGCCTAGAAACTAGGACTTATAATAGCTGATAAACGAGATTAAAAAGCATAGAGTAAAGGTTAAAAAGGTAAAGGACAACACAAAGTGGAAGGGGCAGACTATGAGAACTTAGTAAGATACCATACAATCTAATATTAAAATATTTGAGATAGAAAGCTTTGATGTAGCAGAGGATCTACTAAAATTTGGGACAATTTAAACCATTCAAAAAACAAATACTTAAGTATATCTTCATACATAGTCATTATCGTATAAATTATCTCTAGTAGATTTGTTTTTAAGTACAATAGACATATAAGCTCGATGAATTAAACGAAATGATAAAACAAGAGAGTATGGTTCGTTTTGTAAAATCTCAAAAATTAGGATGGGCCGGTCACATTCCACGAATGAAGGAAAATAGATCACAGTATAAATGCTTAACAAGTACTCCTTATACTATTTGAGCAAAAGCTCGCCCAAGAACAGGGTGGATAGACAACTTCGAAAACGGTGCAAAAATGTTAGACGTGAGAAATTGGGAAGCTCAAGACAGAAAAGTGTGGAGGAATGTTCTGAAGAAGGTCAAAGCCCATCCAAAGGAAGTCTATTATAACCTCATTACTATACCACTATAAAAATGATTAAAAAAACTTGTAAATTCAATGACCAATTCCAATATCACCAATCTAGTAATTACTAATATAATTAATATTCGATTTAGTCTGCTTCAAAACAACTCCAAGAAGTTCAAAGCAAAGCGAAGAAATCTCCAAATGACCAATTATGTTTTGAAGAAAATTGTATGTTGTGCAAAACTGATTATGGAGGTTTTTTTAGTGATAATTTCTTATCCTTCAAGTCTCTCATATTATTCTTGTTTCCTGCAAATTCATCTACCCCTAAATCTAATCTTAATAATTATTAAAACAAAGTTCGAAAAGCATCAAAGCTTCAATAAAAAGTTTTGCTTTTTCTACAATAGTACTGTGTAGGTGAATGACTATGTATTTGATTGACTACTGTACTATATTTTTATTATTTTGAAATACTACTGAATATATTTAAATATATATGTGGCATACATACAACTAATACTTATAACATCCTTGTAATGTAATATATAAATTAAGGATTTCATCTTGAAAATAAATATAATATTATAAAAAGGATGTACGTGACTTTAATACGAAAAAATGAGCAAAAAAAAAACATAAAACTGAAAAAAAATAAAATAAGTGAGTAAAAATATTATTTTAAACCAACCTTACTTGAAATCCTATAAACAAATAACTATAAGCCATTATATATATATATATATTATAATTATATTTATATATACAAGTTTATAATTTCCTTTTGAAGAAAATTGCACAAATTTATAACAAAATGAATAAAATAATGGAAAAAAAGGACATTCTTTAAGTATAATAAACTCATATAGAAAATATTATATACCTGATTATTTATAGACTATACACTAAAGGTATAGAAAGAACATTAAAATGTCCTTAACATGGTCTCTATATTCAATAGATTCTATTATTTTCAAGTTGATATAAAAATGTATAAGGAATTTTGTTTTTAAAGTCATTTGATCGAAACTAAACTTTTCTTCATAATTTAGATTGGTTATAACACTTAATATTTCAATCGGTTTTTATAACTCACAGATGATTTTAGCAGAAAGTAATTTAGACACCACTACAGGAGTGACTGAAGATGGTTAAAAAGCACCTTTAATATTTTAACAGTTTTTATTTTTACTGATATACAATATTAAATGTAGCTTTGACAAAAGAAGTTACCATGGAGATGGAGTTAGCCTTTCATAAACTTTTATTATATAAAAATCTAGAGCTTTGTTTTATAGGATCCGGACATATCGTATTATAGATATAAAAGATTCTCAGAATTACAATATTCCTAGAATACAAAATTCTGAGTAACGAGTTGATTAGAGGTTTTACAAACATCCTTCAATGAAGTTCGACTTTTTATGTATATGATCAAATGTCAATAGTTCATTGTGTCTGTGAACAGTGGATTTGTTTAATCATTGTAATTAAATATTAGGTTATTAATATTAATTTTTCTATTAGGGACAAATTTACCTTTATATATTTTAAATTAGATATTTGGGTTTGTAATTTTAGCGTTCAAGACAACCAACTTAAGTTTTCAGTCAACAACAATCTTGAGATTCATATCTACTATTTTATTTGACATCTCAGTTTTTCATATGTCTTTTCAGAGCTAAATGCATAGTGAACTACAAACTTCATCATTACCGTATGGATGCATATTCATTGCCGGAAGTGTTCAGTTCTAATAACTCTCTATCATTGCGCAATATCCAGATTCAAATAAATTATTTGTCGGCATTTAATTGTTAATAACAAATCAACTTCTAAAATTATAATACGATAACTAGTAAAATTTGTTATATATATATATATATTAGATATGTTAAATCTAGACGTTAGATTTAGAAGTTTATTAACGAACAGATAACTTAGCATAAGCCGACTATCTGTCAAAAAGGTTTATCTAATTCGAAATGCCCTCAATAAATTTCTAAAAAAAATAACAACTAAGACTTAAAGCGCAAATTTAAAATAAATAAAAGCCAGTTAAAAAAATATATTTCGATATTGTGTACTGAACCAATTCCAATTTAAAAAAGAATTTTTATATTAAAGTGTACTTGTACTTCGATGAACCTTAGTGCACTTTTCTCAACAAAATCGAAAAATGTTTTGTTTCTAATATATGTGTATATATATATATGGATAATGCTTAGTATTGTGTATATATATATATATATGCATACAAAAAAATTTTTATAATTTTTTTTATAAAATGTCACAGAATTTAAAGAATATCTCATTAAAAGTTGGTTTATTGAGCAACCGCGTCTTTATTGTCACTATATAATACCTACGTATATATAAAAATGCAACTTTATATATATATAAATATGTATATATATTATAAAGCATATTTTGTTAAATAAATGTACAAATAGAAAAAGTTTTTCTTCCTTTTAAAAAATAGCAACAATATATAAAAGCCACAAAATACAAAAACTATTGAAAAGAACAGTTATAGAATATAATATCTGACATCACGTCTTCTTTTCTGAATGAAAGTTGAATTAAGTTCGAATACAAAGTGACAATAGACTACTTAACTAGCTTGCTCTTTTCAAAATTCACAATAATTTTTTTTTTTACATTGGAAATTAATTTCTTAATATTTGTTGTTGTTATTTGTTTTTCTTAGTAACTTTTGGAATATTTTAAACAATATTGCAAAATTATATAACAGTACAATGTAGGTGTTATTGATGTATAAAAATAGTATATATATAAAAATATATATATATACCCAGTAAGAAAAAAAGGTTGAAGAAGTTTTCTCAAGGACGATTTTTTTTAAGAATCTTTTTTAAAGTTTTGTTGTTTTATTTTGTGTTATTTAACAGGATTTCACCTACAAAAGTTTTTTTTATATATTACTAGCTAATACCCGGTGCGCGTTGCTGCGCCTTTCAAGGAGGTTTAATTGAATTTGATGTTACTGCAAAAAGTTAACACAAAAATTACCCACGGTTTACACACGTAAATTTAAAAATGTATAAAAGCAATCTTTTTAAAACGATTTTTCTCGGATTATTCTAGTAATTTTTGAAACTTTCTGGAATTCAAAGCAGTACAAACTATTTTCCAAAATTTGACGTAATTTACTTCCAAAAATTTTTTTTTGACCAAACGTAGAACCCTCTGTTAACAGACTCAACTCCATTTTCAAGTTGCTTCACACATATAAAATTTGGACCCAAAATTTTTTTTGACCACCCGTCGGCCCGACATGGGTTAACAAATTCCAAACCCGTAATACTGTCAACTCAATTCTCAAGGAGCATCACTAATACCAAATTTGATGTCAATTGGCCAAACCATTTCGAATTTAGAGTAAAGTATTGAAAAAACCTATAAAAAGCTGTTGGGCCGCAATGGGTTAATGGAACTCAACAAAATTTTTTTTGGGGTTTTCTTTTTAGCCAAAGCAGAATTTCGTAAAATCGGACAAAATTTGGACCCAACATTTTTTTTGACCACTCGTCGGCCCGACATGGGTTAACAAATTCCAAAACTGTTAATAGTGTCAACTCAATTCTCATAGGGGAGCACGTATACAAAATATGAAGAAAATCGGTCAAACCGTTTCTAATTTAGAGTTAAGTATTGAAAAAGCTTATAAAAAGCTGTTGGGCCGCAATGGGTTAATGCAACTCAATAAAATTTTTTTTTGGGGTTTTCTTTTTAGCCAAAGCAGAATTTCATAAAATCGGACAAAATTTGGACCCAAAATTTTTTTTGACCACCCGTCGGCCCGACATGGGTTAACAAATTCCAAAACTGTTAATACTGTCAACTCAATTCTCAAGGAGCATCACGTATACCAAATTTGAAGTCAATTGGTCAAACCGTTTTGAATTTAGAGTAAAGTATTGAAAAAACCTATAAAAAGCTGTTGGGCCGCAATGGGTTAATGGAACTCAACAAAATTTTTTTTGGGGCTTTCTTTTTAGCCAAAGCAGAATTTTGTAAAATCGGACAAAATTTGGACCCAAAATTTTTTTTGACCACCCGTCGGCCCGACATGGGTTAACAAATTCCAAAACTGTTAATAGGGTCAACTCAATTCTCATAGAGCATCACGTATACAAAATTTGAAGTCAATCGGTCAAACCGTTTTCATTTTAGAACAAAGAAGTTTAAATACTTGCACCACAGCCCCAACTTGGCGGTCCGTTAGAGCTAAATTTTTGGGCCACGATTTCTTTCCGTACCCAAAAACTCCTATATACAAATTTTCATGAAAATCGGCTGGGCAGTTTCGGAGTCTATTCGCTACAAACAAACAAACATACAAACAAACAAACAAACAAACAAACAAACAAACAAACAAACAAATAAACAAACTTTCCCTTTTATATATATAGATGATGATATTTAATGGTAATTTTATTTTTTTTTTATATACCAGACATAATTATTTTAAACTTAATACAATTTAATTTAAAAAGAAAAATAAAGAATGAAAATGTGACAGTAATTTGATATATGACATTTAAATATGGGGTAACTTTTACATTATATGTAACAATGAAATTTATTACTTTATAATGATCTTATAATTTGCAACCTAATTCGTTTAGAATGTTTTATGGGATTAATGCTGATTAAAATAAAAACTCGACTTCGAGCTAATTTTGACAGTACGCGTCTAAGAATTTTTATTTTCAAAATGTCAAATTTATAAAAAGTTTAAGTTGATGACAGAGCTTTCTATTGCAAACAACCTTGACATTTATATTTCATATTGAGAATTTATTTTTCAATTCAAATGCATGGTAATTAGCTTTAGCTAAAACATTTATTCGAATGTTGTACTGCTACCTTTTAATTGGTTTTATCTTAAATACCCTATGTCTCTGAATAAACTAATACTTACTTATATTTAAATGACAGACAAATTATAGCACCGGATCAAAATTATGGTAAGGGTATTAATAAGTTGAAAAATTGGGCGCACTAAATCGGTTGGAAATTGCGGGTTGAAATTAGGGAGAGTTCAATCAATATTTTATCAGTTTATTCAGTTTATTTAAATTATTTTTTAAGCAAAGTTGTCAAATATAAATGTGAGTTGTCAGCTATAAAATAGTTTTCAAAATATGAATTTTTGTTTAAGATTGAAACTGAAAGAATCACCAATTTGGTGTTCATAGCACCATTACAGTGACTGTCACTGATATTTTCAAAAACATATTTTTCATGTAGCGGTATAATTGCAAATATCTTTTTCATTTAAAATTTTCATAAATATTATGAAAAATTCATTTAATAACAACACATTCACCCTAGGAACATTATTGTATTGACATCAATTCTAAATATCTATAAATATCTCTATTATTATAATATTAATATTAAATATTATACGTACTATATTTATTAAATATTATACGTACACTTATACATAAATATTGCATAAAAAAAATAAAATAAAAAAAAAAATATTTTTTTCAATATATACTTTTATTAAAGTAGTAATAGCCCCCTAAAATGTAGAAAATAAAAAATTTAAGGTAGATCTTGAGAATTTGTTACTGTGTTAATATAAAAATAAATTGCTGGTATAAGAAACAGTTCTTTTAATATTTGAAAACTTTTAAGCTTAAAATTTTTAAAATTTTCACTAACCAAAAATTGATGGCAGATCTTTTGCATTTAAAATTGTTTTAATATAAAATATAAAAGTAAATTGGTGGATTAATTTTAAGAAAAAGAAGAACTATCTTTCATTTTATTTGTAATTTTTTTTATTATTTCTGTTGAATTTAAAAAAAATTTTTGTCTTTGAACGAGGATCGAACCCAGATCTACTTACACTCTAAGCCACTTTGCTAACCACTGAACCATACAATTCTTATAAATTTATGGACAGATTTCTAATATAACTGTATCACTAACTGACAGAATGAAATATAAAGCCATAGACACAGGCAAGTTCAATTAAAAGTATTTAATATAGAATAAATTATTGAATTGATTCTATTCTAAGAATAATATTTTCTCTTATCAATAAAATATTATAAGCAAAAGTTTCTGACATATTTAGAATGAAAATTTTAAAATATACAAGTATAAAACAAAGAGTTTTATGAATGAAAGAAGTTAAGGTAAATATTGAAAATTTTACTAAAACATATATAACTCAAATGTCATTTAATTGTCATAAGGTTGTCAAAAAATTTTCAAATTGAATTTTCTTGAAATTTATGAAATATTTAAATATATTTTCATCATATTATTGATATCTTGGGATTGAAAAAAAATATCTTTTAAAGATACAAATTCAGGTCAAATAAAGAAATTTTTAAAGGAATAAAACGGAAGCTGTTTAATATTAAATATTTATAACAGTATATAAGATATATTTGACAAATCTATGATGTAATATTATTGGAAATATGTTGTAATAAAATTTAAAATTTAATCGAAAGGATTTTCAATAATATATTATGATGAAATTATGAGTAAAATAAAAAATATTTTATAAAAGATATTTAAATTTTTACTGAAGTTATGAATATTGAAACATTTAGTATTTTATATGTAGAGATTCTCGAATTGTACTTGTCTGATAGGTTATTGAGAATTAAACAAGACGAAGAGTACTCTACATTAAGAGAAATAAAAGCAGCTGTGAAGAGCTACAGGAAAATTACAGAAAGCAAGAAAAAATATGTTTTTGGACTAACAAATGAAAAATAAAATTAAATGAAAGTAAACCGGTTCATTTTAATTTTAGTAATAGAAATATAAGAAACCCACCTAAAATAAATTTAATTAAATATGGTGTATTTGTATCAATCGAAAATTCAGCGAAATACCTAGGAATGACACTGGATGTCAAGCTAAGGTGGAATGAACATGAAAAAAAGAAAAAAACTAGAACTTGAAAATAAATATAGAGAAAATTACTGGCTCCTAGGGCGTAAGTCTAAATTAACAATATATAATAAAGTGTTAATTTTATTAAATACAAAGTAATTAAATCTATATGGTTATATGGCATTCAATTTTGGGGTTGTGCCAAGTAAGCGCATAAAAAAAAAATACAAATCTTTCAGAACAAAGTCCTACGTAACATAGTAAGTGCTCTCATGCTAAATTCTCTTTTTGGAGCGTTTTGAGTTGGATTCAAAATTAAGATGTTCTTATTTTTCAGAATACTTATATATACGTTATTTTTTTTCCAGAAAATCCAAATTAGTGGAATTTTTTTAATTGAGGTTTTTCAAAATCGCTTTTCATGATTAATATCAAAATCATATATTTTATTTTTCAAAATTTGCGACAAATGCTTTCAAAATTATTAAAACAGATTATTTAGCAAACCAAATTATTAAATATAATATCTTTTTGTATAACAATAAAACGTTTTATACAATTAATGAATTTATGACAACTGTTACAAATTAAAATCTGTATTTGTTTTAAATCTTTTCCAAACAATAAGAAAATTTTTACCAAACAATATAACAATTGCAATTCAATTTTAATTATTTGATTTTGTAAGAAGTTAACAAACAGATTAACAAATCCTACCACATTATACCAAAAATTATTATTCCATGGCTTATAAAGCAGAGTATTTTGAACCCCCTTTATTTGTACTATACAACACCTAAAGGTTAAAATAAATCTTAAGCCGTATTATTATCATTCCGCTTTTGTTTATTTCACTTAAATGCAAGCCATTCAATAAACTAAAAATTAAATAATCTAACATTTGTATAAATATTTAAATGATTCGCGTTATACATACACATGTATTGAACAAATATTGAAATATTTCATACCACATGTTTGTAAATCACAATTTATACTTTTAAACATAGGTTAAAATATTATATTATTATTACTTGAAATTTTTGCTGAGACTTAGATTTTCGTGTGTTTTATTAATCCCTAACAATTTAATTTGAACACATACAATTGTTATTTACTTAAATCCAAGTATAGAACAATAAGCATTATAAAAATTATATCACTACATACAGAACATTGAAGGACATTATAATACTGAATATTCATAAAAATTCATAATTCGTAAAATTCATAAAAATATTAATATTTAATAAAATCTTTGTTTTTCTTATAAATAATTCAGACAACTGTATAAATATCATTTAACAATTCATAAAAAAATAAGAACATCAAATGAAATTACAAAAATTTAATCCTTTCAATAAACATTGCCATCTCTATATCGTTGAAATCTGTAGATTGCAATTTCAACTTATCAATAAAATTTTAAATAATTAAAAATTGATGGATTGATAACTGTTAGCTCAATGGTTAAAGTGGCGGTTTTTCAATCGAAAAGTCTCGAGTTTAAACCCTGGTCGGATCATATCTTATAAATAAATATAGTGTACAATAGTTTAATAATAATTTCAAATGCTAAATTGGCAATAATTACTATTGTCTGGTACATACTTACTTACGTACTGAATGGGGCATAGGACGTCAACAAATCCTCTCCACCTTTCATAATCCTATTTTTATTAGCAATTCCTTTTAGCTGTAACCACGTTGCGCTTCTGCTTCTTTCAAAACAGTACTTTTTCATGTTTTCTTTGGTCTACCTACTCGTTGTCTGCCTTGTGGATTCCAATCAAAACACTGCCTTGCGTTCCAATGTTTTCTTCTGGTTTTCTCAAGATATGTCCGATCCATCGGCATTTTCTCTCTCGAATCTTGACTTCAATCATCTTTTGGTTCGCTTTTTGCCACAGGTGTATGTTGGTAATGATTTGCGGTCAACGTACTCTTAAGATGCAGCGGAAACAACGCTTTGTATACGTCTGCAACTTTTTGGTGATATTGGGGTTACCCTCCATGTTTCATAGAAGGCATGATTTAACGTTTGTTTTAAATATTTTAACTTTGTCTGTATGGCACTACAAATAAAAAATAATTAAACTGATGTTTAATCTTATATACCTTAACAGTGAGTATCCTAGTACTATGCTTCACAACCGAAACTCTGCCAATATACAGCTCTTACTTTCATTAGAACATTAGAACATTTTTGTGCCTTAACTTAATCTAGTGTAATAAAACTGTCAAACTGGTTTCAATTGAATCAGTACAATTTTTAGCACATACAAGTAGACCCAAAATATCATAATATATATTAATGAGTTTATTTAGCCACAAAATTTCAAGCCGCAGCTCAATTATTTTTTTATAAATATAATATGATTTGAGTGCGAAAATTGTTCGAATTTTGATCGTTTCTAATATATCACGCGACACTAATATATCATTAAATGATTCCCTCTATAATTCTTCATTACCATAAATTCTTTACGCAGATGACAGAGCTATGATCTAACTACTTTATTATATTTTGTTGTTGCTTTTTTTTAATTTTGATTTACATCAAAATTGGTTAATATTGCTACTCTTTGCATTGCCATGACTACCTTAGTATTGCCATCACTACTTGTCAACTGAAAATATTCACAATTTAGTGATAGTTTTAGATGTCATATTGCTTATTTACTTTTTAATTGATAATTTTTTGTTGTTTGGTAAATGAGAATTATATTTTACATAAATATTTATTCAAGATATTATTATACAAGTACCTGAAAACTGAATTGGATAATTAGTGAAATGAATTAAATTGAGTATTATCAAATATATCTTGTTTGCTTGTTTTTACAAAACTTCGCTTTTTTCTTCCCTGAAGCAAATAATTTTTTAGTATTCAAAAATTAATCTGATTAAATTAATAGCCGTCAATCCTATTAATATGAAAAGCAAATAAATGCCTTTATGTATGTAGAATAAAAGTAAATACAGTTTTTATATTTAAACGTTCTATGGTTAGAAATTAAAACCATCTGTTAAATAGTTTGTTTTAATTCAAATGCTAAAGAAATACAATTGTAAAGTTTTTTATTTAATTAAATAAATTTTTAATTTAATTAGTTTGTACGCAACCAAATTTAACTATTTAATTAAAAATCTAAAACATTAGAAATTATTTTTGTTTTCCTTTATTATATAATGTATTAAAAAAGTTTAGGCTTCTGTATTATATGTATAGAAACAAATTTTAAAAGCTATGAAACAAAATTGACTTCAATCTTTTAAGGTGAATGTTAAATAAAAGATCCCTACTATGAGAAATCAATTAAATAAATTTATGTACCCTTCTGAGCACAATTGTCATGTCAACAATAGGTATATGTCATTTCCAATTATTGAAACCATACCATGATGGACAAGTCTAAAAAATCTATGCTTAATTATTGTAAACTTGTAAATTTTACAGATTTGCGGATTAATTTAAAAATAAAACTCTAATTTACAAAATGTAATTTATTTGAAAAATAAATTTTTATTAGGATTGTCCCAGAATTTCCTAGCCTAGCAAAGAAAACGCAAAAATTAAAAAAAAAAAAAAATAACCTTATAAAGCTTTACTGTGAAATTAGATTTGTGTATTTTTTTTATTTCAGATTGGCGACCATTAATAGTGAACCTTTGTTAGTAAATTTTTAATATGGAGAAAATTGGTCATCGTTATGTAATTCAATATTTTTATTTTAAAAGTCTCAGTTCAACCGATATCAAAAGTGAACTTGATTGTACTCTGGGAGAGGCTGCTCCTTCATTTACAACTATGAAATATTGGGTTGCAGAGTTTAAAGAGGCCGTACGAGTTATCAAGATGAACCCAACAGTGGTCAATCAAATGAGGTCACCACGACAAAAATAGATCACTGGTTGTAACAAATTTGTGTTTTTAAGGAAACAGCTTTACCAGTATTTTGAAATTTAAAACTTAAAATTTTGGTTTTCAATTGTTGGGGGAGTTAGCATTTTAAAAAATTCAATTTTAAATTTTACATTTTTTCATCTAAATAAGGTTACTGTATTATATAATTTGAGAATCATAATACTTTAATTAAATACAATTTGTTATTTTTATTCTATCTACAAAATTCATATGCTAAAGTAGAAATGTACAAGTTAATATTGGGCTGGGCACCCTGCATTTGTTTGAGGAATTTACTTGCCTTATTTTAGAAGTACAGAAAGATAAGCAGAGTATTGGTTAATAAATCCTTCGGTTTTTTAAAATTTATTTAATTTCTCTTTCTCTGCACAAAAATACAACTTGAATTGTTGTAAAATTTCCAATATTTTATTTCTTTGATATAAATATAAAATCAGGAAATAATTAGAAAAAGCATAGGAAATTAAGTAAATCAAATGATTTTTCCTTCAAGAATAAATTCTATTTTCATATTTCTTTCAATTGACTAACAGATACATATTATAATATTTATTTTTATTGTATTTTATTTTAAGACAAATGATGGATTATATTATAATTTTTAAAATGATTTTCGTATTATTTTGAAAAGGTTAATACATATGGGATTAGTAGTTGGAACGTCTTGGGTTTCAACATACAGAGTTGGCGAAATTCCAGTACTAAAGTAAACAAACCAATACCAGGATTATTACTGCAAAAATATTCGGTAAAACAAAAGTCCTTATTACTGGTACTTGAAGAAATACAAATATCAGTAACAAAACTGATACTGGAACCTACTATTACTTTAACAGTACTTACCAGTATTAGCAGCACTTACCAATACCAACCAGTACTTAATACTACTAGTAGTATTACCAGAACGTACCAGTACCAACCAGTACTAACCACTACTAGTAGTATTACCAGAACGTACCAGTACCGACCAGTAATTAGCTTGGTGTTCCTTGTCGGTAATACTTACTAGTACTACTACGAGTAGTACTTACCAGATCTACCAGGATCAACCAGTAGTAGTTGTAGCCTGTATTAATCAGAGTATTACATTAAATACGAGTAATATAACCTGTTAAGTACTGCTAACATATTAGTTGGTACTGGTAAGTACTTGTAATACTAGTAAGGACTGGTATAATTACATAATTACAATTTAATAAATAATTACAATTTATTATGTTCGGGCACAATGAGATAACCTGAAAATACAATGGTCAGCATCCGGAAAGCTCTAGTTTGGCAGCCTTATATTAAAAATTTGGAAGGTCTTTTCACAATTTATTACCAAAATCTTTAAAACTGAAATAGATTGAAACACGAAATCGGTGCCCTAGGCTAAGCATAATTTTACTTTTTTAACAATAATTTTAAGAATTCCCTTATTTTTAAGAAACTAAGCTTTTGGCCTATTGATTATTTTTACAATTTTCTACTTTTTTTTTCTTTATCTGTCCTAGTAAAATTTATCCCAATGAAATTTCTGAGGATTGTTAAATAAATCCTGACAAAATAACTAGAATGTATTTTTCGCATTAATAATTTCCCATGATTACTAACAAGATGATTCGTCAAAAAAAAAGAATAAAATAAACACATATGCTGTTAAACAAACAAATCATACTAATTCTCAGTAAATATTCCAAAATTTTTAACTTAAAACTTACCACAAAACTAAACATTGACGTGTATATTGAAAATAAAAATAATAATAACGAATTTGATGGAACAATGGATTTCAATTATTATGAATTTATGAATTTAATAAAGACTAGAGCTACTGGTTTCAGCTGAAAAAACACTGAAATCCCCCTGAAGAGAAACATTTCAATACAATAAGAGAAGCAGACAAAAAACAATATATAAATCCTAGAAAACTTCAAACTTCATCATACCTTTGATTGTTTTTGTTTTTCTCTTTTCATTTTCAACCCCGTAATTTTTTTTTCATTATTCTATACTTTCTTTGATTTCCTTCTCATCTTTGATTTTTCAATCATCACTAAATTTATTTCAGTATTATTTTTTTGTAGTTATTTTAGGATTTTAATCCTAGATTTATCATCTTCAGTTTAAATCTCATTTATTCCATCTTGTTTAAGCCAAATGAGAAATATTTACTTAAGGAAAAGGTGAATATTTTTTTTTTTGAGTACAGTTTTAACAACCCAGGTAACAAAACTTCTTAAAGAAGGAAAAGGAATTAAAAAAACATTTCTCATAAACAAAAGATAAGGTAAAATGTATAAGGATTGGCTAACTAAAGTAGTTTGATAACATGTCAATAAATTCAATTTAAAAGGGGCTTCTTTGTTGTAGTGGGTAAGAATTTGTCTTACTAGCTGACGGATTGTGAGCCAGGTTCCCGTACAGTTCATTAATATTGAATTCGAAAAAATCACCTTCCTTTTTTTTAAGATGCAGCTGTTCAACTGTTCAACTTTTAAAGCTGTTTGTGACCATAAGCAAAATAAATAATATTACTTTTAAATTAGGAAAAACTATTCGCAATGGAATGCACAGTGAGTAACAAGACTAGGTGTTGGGACAGCATATGCTATTCTCTATTTAAAACAACAAAAGCATTGTGAAAAAACTGAGTGAAATTTAAAAATGACTAACCATTAATAAATTTTCAAAATTGAATTTTAATCATTCAACGCAGTTCCAGATACAAAAAAGTTATTTAAAATCCATAATATTTTGAACCATTTTTAGGGTTATTTACCTTATATTTTCAATATTTTTTTCCTGAGTTCTTATCTAATCTACAAAAAAAAAAAATTTAAATTCTTAACTTCCATCTTTACATATGAATCTTATTGCAGTTCCTTAAAATTTGTTATTTCTTTCGTTTTTTTGTTGCTTATTTGCTTTGGGGATAATATTTGGATTTTGATAGATGGACAGGTTTGATGTCTTTATCTTATATACCTTTATATTTTTATATATATAATAAATTCCTCTTCGTCTCATTTAGCTATTTATTTAATATAGTATTAAACTTTTGTCCGCTAAAGGAAGAATGAAAGATATATAAAAATGGATTTATCTTTTATAATACATATCAATTTTTTCTAATTTAAATTTATAGGATGTTATTAAAATGAGCTATATTAGTTTTAGTTTTTTAATATTAGTATTTATTCAATTACAACGGATTCCATCCAAATGATGCTTGGTAAAACTAAAATTATAAAACAATATTTTAATTACAAAAAATATTTTAGCATAAAATTAGGAAAATATAAATGTTCAGATTATTCAAATTCAATTAATGGGACAAGTTTATTTTAAAGTTAAAGAATAAAGTACCTGTATTCAGCTGTCATTATAAGTGATAAAACTATTAAAATTGCTACAATTGGACGCTTGTCAAAGTATGACATTTGATTTTGACACTAGGAATTTTAAAATGTAAGTTTTTATTTAGAAAACTTATAGAAGAAATAACGAAATATTAATTTGTAAATATAAAATAAAAAGAAAAATTAAATTTTGTAAATATTTCAATAAGAAAGTATATTTTTTTCTGGTATTTAAAACGTGGTAGCTTTCAATGTTAATGAAAACTTTTTGACTTTAAATTATGATAATTAATTTCTTTCAACTATTCGATATACAGTATGGCAAGGGCTTAGGCGGACAATCAAGAAATGATAACAATTTTAATTAAATGCATATCTAGCTTGAAAAATATATAGGCATTCTTAGATTAAATCTAAATGCTTTGAAGCTAATAAGTTCAAGCTAATTGAAAGTTAGAATAAGATATCATTTTTTTTTGGCATTTGTTTTTTAATTTTTTTTTTTAAGTGCTAACTCTTCAACTATTAGTCTAATAAATCCGGTTAAACCATAGGTACATGTTGGAACAGGAGGGACATATTATATCGTTATTAGAATTGATCTTACTGAATTTCACATACAATTTGAACAGCTGTACTCGGCCTTATAACATGTATAGTCGAAAGAAATAAAAAACGAGTGGTTTCTTTTTAATTTCACTAAAATTATTTATTTTTACAAATACCAGTATTTCACCTTCGACAGGCGGATTTCTTCGATGCTAGTACTCGACAATGGGGAATGGTAGTACCCTATACTAGCCCTGAAGAAGTCAAATACCAGTATTTCGTCTACGACATGCAGACTTCTTCAGTGCAAGTACTTGACAATGGAGAATGGGAGTATTTCGTCTGCAAACTTCTTCAGTGCTAGTATCGAGTACTACCATTATCCGCTACTACGCCTTTGTGCCACCTAGCTGTTTATATTTTAAATCAATTTAAGAATGCCAAAATGCCCAATTTACAAAAAGGAGCAGAAATTAAGTTTTGCGATTTTAGTTAATAAACTTCTTCATTCGAAAATGTATGGTATTTTATGTTTTCATGACAAGTTTAGTGAATAATTCACGAATAATATTATATATTCCAATTCGAAACACTTCCTTAAGGAGAATATTGCTTCCTTTTGTATTATTGTATTAGTACTAATTTTTAAAATCCGATATCTTATTATTATAAAATATAAAAAAAAAATATTTTCCAAACATTTATTAATATTAATATTTTATCAAAAGGCAAAATTGATTGTAAATCTAGCTGAAATAAAGGTTTATTTAACTCTTCTTTTTTATATTCTTATTCTGAATAATTTGTTATTCCAGTTCAATCAAAGAAAGGCTGATTCTTATCATGTCTGCATATTTTTTCTGTTATTATGTAATATTATGTTATTTTATATGTCTATGTTATTTGATTAAAATGTCAAATATTTAAATCTACTATTTCATGAAAGTGTACAAAATTTAAATCCTATCCCAATTCAATTTTTTTTTTTTTGAACTATAAACCTTTCATCTTCCAGTTCCTTTCCTTGATGATTTGATTGATAACTGAAAGTAATGAAAAAAGGTGTTAACTGATTATGAAGTTCTAAATCATTTTATTTTCAAAATATTTTTTAAAATAAATATGATGGGTATTTACCTGGATAACATGGTAGCAATCAGAAGTGTTAATATAATTTTCCCAAAATTTAACAAACAGAAAGTAAAATAACAAATTATAATCCCAGTTTTTAGAAAAAACTACTAAATTGAGTTATTTTTGACAGTTTAATCAATTTTTATTAAACAAAAAAATGATTTAATTAGTAAAATAAATATTGTGTTTGATAAATATAAGCATTTACCTCAAATTATTTTAGAAAAATTTGACGAAAAGATTTATTAAAGGTTAATGTATAATCAGCTTTGGAGACCCTAACAGTATCCCAAGATAAAAGTAATTTCAGCTTCTTCAAATCGAAGGAATGGTTTCAAATGTAGTAATAAATGTAGTTTCAAGTGTAGTTTTAAACTATTATTAATAATTTAACCAACAACTTCAAAATAAAATATGAATAAACCTATCCAATTCTTATAGTTTATATTAAAAGCATTAGCATTTAATCGATAGCTTCCACC
Source organism: Dolichopus griseipennis (assembly GCA_963082915.1). Classification (NCBI taxonomy): domain Eukaryota; kingdom Metazoa; phylum Arthropoda; class Insecta; order Diptera; family Dolichopodidae; genus Dolichopus; species Dolichopus griseipennis. Next base: position 76,660,121 of record OY720443.1, read on the forward strand.
AGGAAATGCGGATGGAAACCACACTTCATTCGTCGAATAATTTTTGAAAATAATTAACTAAAAAATAATTATAAAAAATCGTATATACATACATATACGTGTATTTAATTTTTTTGGCAATGTATCATGTGCCTCCGGACCATTAATACCCTTGTTTGTTATGTTCCAACATTGGTTGACCACAATTTCTAGAATATTAACATTCAATATATACATTCTTCATTAAATTCAAAACTCAAAAAATCCTAAAGATTTTTGGGGTGTTTTGTCCCATAACTGGAAGTACATATTGCACCACAATTTTTTTTGAGCCATTTAGTATTGTGGAATATATTCCTTCAACAATGTTTAGATAATGTTGACCCAAGGTCCATATGACCTGCGGCCGCATGACACATCGCCAATATTTTTACGAAATTTTTCTAAATATACTAAAATTATACTTACTCCTGTAAATGGACATGAATGATTTAAATTTGTGTATTTATTTATCATGGGTAAAAAAGTTTTAAATAATGGATAATATTTTCCTTTACCACTGTTACCTTCAAATAATGGACAAAATTTAGTAGTATAATTGAACAAAAATGGTTTCCATCCAGACAATTTGCGAAAAAGTTCAATGCTGACCTAAAAACAAAAATTTACTCTTAAAAATTTAGTTGAACTGAAATTTAGAGTAACGTACAAGTAAATCTGTTAACGGGCGCTTTAGGAACCCATGTGCATTTAAAACAGTAACTCCTCTCTTAATTAATTTTGTTTTACACTCATAATTGTCTTTTTCAACCCAATGAGTAAAATTTACTTCACATTCAACATATTTGAGTTTAAATTGATTGGATGACTTCATAAAAATTAAAAAATAAATTTCTAAAGATATTTTATAGGAATAATATTTAATAATTGCCTTACCACATAAATGTCAAGAGAAGAGAATATAAAAAATAGTGGAGTTGCAAGTAAAAGTATTCTGTTTAGTCTCATTTTTATTTTAAAACTAAACACAAAATTATTTTTAAATGTTATAAGATTTTAAATTTTGAATTATTTTTGGTATTCGTTAGAGCAATTAAATGTTAGATCTACACAAAAAATCAACTATACAGTACAAAATTAAGCGAAGTCGATGATCAATATCGTATACAATACCAAATTTTTTTAAGAACTAAATATCACCGGTAAGAATGACTCAGACGTTTCTAGCATGACTATGATAAAATATAGAAAAGATAAATCTTAATTATTTGCCTAGAAAAATGAAGAGCCAAAGAAACAAAAAAGAGATATTGCTTCCACGTTTCTGAAAGATCTTGATCAGTAATCATTAGACCATACAAGTTTAATTATACCTGTTTGACTAAATGTTAAAGCGTATAATAAATTTGCCATTCCATTTGCGAAGCAGAGAGGAAGGAGTTATATAAAAACTCAAAAGTATGGAACAGAGCAGAATTGAAAAGTTAATCGATCTAGCTGTGTTTGTCTGTACGTGCGCCAGTTCACACAATAATTCAAAAACTAAAAGGGCTGAAGTTTTGAAATTAGCAAAAATTGATTTTTAGAAAAATTGTAGATACCCCATTGTTTTGGGTAAAAATCGGACTAAGGCTTCAAAGAGCTGCCATATAAATTTTTAATTTTTTACAACCAACATGAATTTCTTCAAAACTATTAATTTATAAAGACGAAAATCACGCACAGCAAGTTATATAATACGCAAGTATTTAATATTGAGACTTCATTTTCGGGAAGTTGTCAAAAAAATTATAGAACTCTTGCTTAAATATCTGAAGAACTATTTACACTACGAAGTTGAAACTAAAAATAGGCAAGTAACGTAGTTGCAAATTTGAGATTTCCCTGAACAAAGCTAAGAGTAGCTGCCATTTTAATATTTGCGCGAATATTATGCACAAAACTGGAGCTAGTAATATTACTTAACTTGATATTTTAAAAACTTAATATCTTCAAAAAACCATTAAGTTCCAACAGGAAAATATTTAGCTTAAAAGCAAAATATTATACTTTAAAATTAATAAGTAAGTGTGAAATTTTATTAAAACTAAAATTTAAGAACTGGCGAAATATTTTCTATGCCTCACTAATGCGTTATATTGTGACACATATTTCAATTAATAAGTAAATAGATCTCGTGAAGCAAAATTCGAGAAGATAACATAATATTTTTTACGTTTGTGACACAGAAAAGAAAGGGAAGTAGATATAAACTCAAGGGTTTGTATCGAAACAGAATCGAAAAGTAAATCAATCTAGCTACGTATGTCGTCCGTTCGCACGATAATTTATAATAAATAAAGGAGTTAGGATTTTGAAATATTCACAAATGCATTAGCTGTCATCGCTATTAAAATCCAGCCATTTTGTTCTACGGGTTCGATTACCTGCAATACAACTTCTTTTTTAGCACATTCAAAAAATTTTGTAAAAATGTGCCTCTATAGCTTCACTCTGTCGGTCCGTCCCTTTTTACCTACGGTTAAATGTAGAAATTTTGGGAGAAGTTAGATCCTCAGTAATAAGTAAGAGTCAGTTAAGAATTTTTTTGTCACCCCCCCTGTTTAGGAGCTATAAGGGGTCGAAAATTGAAATTTTGCTATAAATTTTGCTTTTAAACACCTATAACTTGAATACCTTTCAAAATTTTTTTTTATTTATATACAAAATTGAAAGCTCGAAAACGAAAGTTTTAATAAGTGTCAAAGGTTTTTCCTAATTTAGACTATGTCCGTCCGTCCGTCCGTATGTTTACACAAACTTTTACACCGTTTGAAATAGAGTTAAGAAATTTTAACCACGGATAGGTAATATTCAAACAAATTTAACAAGCATATACGCCAAAGTTGTGTTAAGACTTAATCTTAATTCAAAACGTAATTCTAGAAAAATATTTTATAATAAATGACAAATATTTATTGAACTATCACATTGATTCTGTAGCCATCGTAGATTATTTATCAGCGTAGAAACACCGAGTATTGAAACATCAAAATTTGCAATCTTATCTATCTTATATAATACTAGCTGTGCCCGGTCCGCGTTGCTGGCCCCCGTCCGTGTTGCTGGTCCCAGTGCATGTTTCCATAGAGTCAAAGCAAAAGCTCAAATGACTGGAGATTAATTTTTAATAAAGTATAAGTATAGTGTAGGTTAAAAACTGTTGAAACGTTTTTGTAAACCATTTGCTTAACCAAAGCAAGCATAATTAACAAATAGTGTTGTTCTAGTGGGGGGTTGAATTTTTTGTACACATAATTAATTTTTAATTTTAATTAAAAACAAATTTTTTAAATTTTAAATTAAATTCTTTTCTTTTTTTTATAATCTAATTAGTCGGCATTTTGAAAAAACAAAATTCAACTGAAAATAAATATATATATCATTTTTTTTATTTTTTAGACAAAATTTTTAATTTCTATTTTTTTATGATATAACAAATTAAAAAAAAAGGGTTTATCGTAGAAGGGTGAAAATTGAGGATTGTATGTATTTTTGTATGTTATATCATAAAAAAATAGAAATTAAAAATTTTGTCTAAAAAATAAAAAAAAAATTTTAGGGGTGGACTACCCCTAACATTTAAGGGGATGAAAAATAGATGTTGGCCGATTCTCTTAGATACCGGATAAGCACAAAAAATTTCATCAAAATCGGTCAAGCCGTTTCGGAGGAATATGGCAACGAAAACTGTGACACGAGAATTTTATATATTAGATAAAAAATCAAATACTTTAAGTCAAATATTACATGTGTATGCAAAATTAATAATGATCTGATTATAAATGATAAAAACTTAAGTTTTTATATTTAATCGAAGTTTATTAATCAAATTATATTTAGGATTAAATTAACATTATATATTTTTTTGAAGCTTTACATAGTCATTTAAATTCGTTATGATTTATTAAGTAACCTCCAGCACAAATGTTAAAGTAGCTACCCAGTTATCAAAATTTTCATTCCAAAAATTGACAAGAAGTCGATATTGACCACTCGGAAACACTGACGGAAAAAATATTTCTTTTGCGGTAAAGTTTGAAAAAACAATTAACTAAAAATAATTATTAAAATTTATATTAAATTAATATTATTCTAACATGCTTACTCCTGTAAATGGACACGGATGATTTAAATTTGTGTGTTCTTTTAATAATGGCATAAAAATTTTAACAAATGGATAATATTTTCCTTTAGCGCCCTCAAAATATGGACAAAAATTAACAGTGATATTGAACAAAAATGGTTTCCAGCCTGACAATTTACGTTCCATCACAAGTTTAACCTTTGAAAAAAGAAAATATTTATAAGTAAAGTAAAATATCGTTAAAATCAATTATTAAAAATAACTAACAATTGCATTAGTTACAGGACGTTTTAGTAATCCTTGCCCATTTATAGCAGTAGCTCCCCTTCCAATCACTTTAGATTTGCACTCAAAACTGGATTCTTCAAACCAATGAGTGAAATTAGGTTTACAATATACATATTTGAGATGAAATTCACTTGATGACTTTTCGATGATTAAAAAAATTGAAAGAACGGAAAGTAATAAATTAAAAAAAAAAAAAAAAAAACTTTTATTTACGTACCACATAAATGCCCACATTAGAAATCATAAAAACTAGAATATTTATCAATAAAATTAACATTTCCCAGTTCACGGTTATTTAATACTAAATTAAAAAATTAGTTTTTTTTTTTAATAGACTTGATTTTACAACGAATCTTTGGATTCGAATCTATATCATATTGTTTTTTTTTTTTAATTTTGGTATTAATTTTATAATTTAGAGTTTTAATCGTCTATTTAAATCAAAATCTAAACTTAAAAAATTAAATTTTATATTCAAATTTATTGAAATACTAGTTAATACCGATGCGTGTTGCTGCTCCTCTCAATGGATTTTTAATTGAAGTTGATGTTATTAAAAAAAATTAACACACAAATTACATATGGTGTAAATGTTAATTAAAAAATGTACTAAATAGTTTTTAAAATTTTTTGAAAACGATTTTGTTATCCTTGTGCCGAAATGAGTTAACGAGTTCCAAGCCTGTTAATAAAGTCAGCTCCATTGTCAAAGAGCAAAATGAAATCAAACGGTCAAACTGTTTTTATTTTAGAACAAAAAAAATTTAAATACTTACACAACAGCCCGAACATAGCGGTTCGTTAGAACAAAATTGTTATCCAAGAAACACTTTCCGTACCCAAAAACCTTTATTAAAAAATTTTCATATTTTACTTAAAAAAAAAACTTTATTATTCACTTTCAATTCACTTAGTTAGATCCTTCCATTATTTTCTCAAGGGTAATTTTGCTATTTTATAAGATTTTGTTGGAGGCATTTTTAAAATTTTTCAAAATTAATGTAATTCGAATAGAAGGCGGATCTAGTTCAGAAATCGATAATAAAATAAACAAATAAAAAGATAAATTTTGTCTATCCCACACTTTTTCCAAATAACTTCCAATTTTGCCAACGAACTTGCCTTATTACTTTACTTGCCAATCGTAGCTGCATTAGATTCGCAGCAATCGGATATGCACTCCGCTGGAAGGTTCAATCTTTGCTACATTTAGCTACACAGCTACATTTTGCTGTGTTCCACAAAATCTCAAAACTTCCATTCGAGCTTGGCATATTATTCTACTTGGCAGTTTTAATTTCGAATTCGTAGTGTAAATAATTTAAATGAGGTATGGGCAGGGTTAAGAAATTTGTATACCAGCTGCTCGAAAATAAGACTTTTATATTTGTGAACTTCTTAGAACCTATTGCTCTATTATATGATTTTCCCAGTGTAATTTTCATTCTCCCAACTCGTGGCTCGTGAGTCATAACCGAAAATGAATTGTATTTTAATAGAAAGTCGGCGCAAAATATTTGAGTTATAAGCCACAACATTTAAAAACTTGAAAATGTATAGCTGTTTTATGTTTAATTTGAACTTGTTGTTTTCATTAAAATTTGTCCAGTTGTTTGGCCAGTAGGGATAAAATAAGGGATACTTATATTTGTATAATGAAAAATAAGCCGACTTAAAATTTTGCTCCGTATAATTTTTTTCTTTTATAATTTTTAACAAAGTTTTTATAATATTTTTTTTGATTCAAGAACTATATCCAATTACATCAAGAATGAATGCTAATGTACCCACCCAATTGTCATAATTGATGTTCCAAACAGAAGCAACAAAACGATAACGACCAGGCGGAAATACTGCTGGAAAATATACATCTTTTGCCGAAAAGTTTTTAAAAACTATTAACTAAAATTAATTATTAAAATGTATAACAAAATAATATTATTAAATTAAATTAAAATTAAAAAATATGATCAAAATTATACTTACTCCTTCAAATGGACAAGAATGATTCAGGTTTGTGTATTTACTTAATAACGGCAAAATATATTTTACAAATGTATAATATTTTCCTAGTTTAGAACCATTAAAATATGGACACATCTTAGTGGTGTAATTAAATAAAAATGGCTTCCATCCTGATACCTTACGTTCGAATACAACGTTAAACTTAGAAAAAAAGAAAGTTAAAATTAAGTTAATAAAATTATTTTGAAATAACTTACAAGTATATCTGTTATAGGACGTTTCAGAAAACCATGCCCATTTACAACACTAACTCCTCTTTCAATTAATTTGGTTTTACACTCGTAATCGGATTTGTTTACCCAATGAGTAAAATTAAGTTTACAATCTACATATTTGATATTAAATTGGCTTGTTGACTTTTTTAAAAATTTAAGAAGAACCCAAGTAAAATTTTTAATTATATAAATGTTTTTGATATTAAAATAAATGCAAATACCACAAAAATGTCCAACGAAGAAAATATAAAAGTTATTACAAGTATCAACGAAATAAACATTTCAAAGTTCACTGTTTTTATAATACTAAATCATAAGTTGTAATTTTTAATTGAATTGTTTTGAAACTTTTAATTTTCATTATTATGCTTTGGATTAAAATCGATGTATCATTTATGTAGGTATTAATTCGATAAATTTGAGTTTATCGGACTGTTAAAATTAAAAAAAAAATGAAGTTATGCAAAAGACCAAGAATTTTTCAACAACCACACTTCCAAAATTAACATATTTCTAAAATATTTTTTGGGTCTAGAGTAAGTATATTGAAAAACGAGGAAGAGTGTAGTAGATTAAACTGTGTCAACTCTGGGATACTCGTATGACTATATCATACGGTTAATTACTTTTGGCAAAATTTCAAACATACAGCTTTATTAGGTGTAGTTTGATGCTCATATAAAAGAAGGAGTTGTATGGCAGCTACTCGAACCCACTGCGGACCAATCAAGTTCTGCAGAAATCTTGGCCATTACACTAAACTATTTTTGACAAAATTTCAGACACCCGTCTTCATTATGTGTAGTGTAATGCGAATATAAAATATGGAGTTGTATGGCAGCTACTCGAACCCTCCGCTGTAGACCAACTAAATTTTGCAGTAACTTTGGCCATTAAACTAAACTATTTTTGGCAAAATTTCAAAAAAGTGGTGAGAAATCAAGATCCACTTTCTTCATTTTGAAGGGAACCATAATTCTAAATTAATTCAAACTAGGAAATTTAAAAGTTTCCCTTGTTAAGTAAAGGTAATCCACTATATTGTATAACATAAAGAAAAAATTTGGAAATTGTGTTTAAGGTACAATTTCTAGCAACGGGCGGAATTACTGAAGAAAGTTATTTCATAAAATTAATTTTTTTTCCAGTATCTACCCATAATTAAAATTTCAAATGACAGACAATCAGACTGGTTTAAACTATATAAGCCCATTTATAGGAATATAGGCATAAAATTTAAATGTTGTAATCAAATGTGCGATATCCATTTTATATTTACAGATCATTAAGACAAAAATGTTTCCAATTTTTTATCCGTGTTCACACATCGATATGCTTTTATTATAGTTGTACAACGCATAGACGCAAACAATTGACGCATTTAACTATTATAAATACTTATTGTCTTTGTACTCGTTTATATAAAAAGTTTAAATAACTTATCCCCTTTCAAATTTTAGAAGGGAATACATAAGATAGATGCATGTTCCATATTCTAGAAGTATGAGTTCATAATAAATGAGTTTCCATGACAGTTTAAAACCACATAGAAATCTCCACTGTGTAGAAATGAGCTTTAGAGACCCCCGGTGTCACACTGGCTCAAAGATAGGTATTATTGATTCAATAGTGCAGGTGTCAATAACTAAAAATTTTAAAAAAGTTTCAATAGCGCAAGTGTCAATACCTCATTTATAAATTTTTTTGTTAGGTCATGATTGACTAAATTAGCCTTAAGGCAGAATGTCGTTTGATGTCTTTAAAAAGTCTTAGAATGCCATCAGACTACTGTCGTCGGCGAAACTGTGGATCGGATTGAGGGTGGAAGATTTGCTTAGTCAAAAACAAAAAGGAAATCTTGAATTTATGCACAACAGGGACTTTTTAAACCGATTGCCTGGCGTCCGAACAGAGATCATTAGTGTCAAAAAGATTGTGCGTATCTAAAAACAAAACAATTTAAGTTTTAAAAAATTGATAAAAAATTAAAAGAAACATATAATAAAAACATTTTTTATCAAAGCGTGACTACTGAACAATAAAGAATACAATTTATGATAAAAAATTATATATGACTATTAAAAAAAAAAAAATATAATATCTAGATCTTAATTAAGTTAAAAATATTTAACAAAAATTGAAGTATGGGTAACAAATGAACAACATTATCTTAGCACGTGTAGCAAGTAAGACTTGAAATATAATTCTTGTGTAACTAATCCCAAACCGGATAAAAACCATTGTATTAATTCACATAAGCCATTTATTACCATTTTGACGGACACAATCAATAATGCATATCATCAAGTCCAAACTCATCAAAACGATCATCAACAACATCTCTCTTACAACGAGAGAGAGAACGAGTGTCCGAAGCCCAATCGAGGAAAACGCCGGTAACATTTGATGGGAAAGCAGAGCAGGGATATGTGAAACTCAAATTTTATCTGAAGAAGTGATATTAAAATATCAGAACTTTGAAAACCCCTGTCAATAACCAACGTCTGCCTCCAACTATATAATAGAAACAATCCTGTCATAGGACAAGAAATCAATTACACTCTTGTCCAGAATTTAAAATAAAGCCAGAGGAAACTTGCGCTGCCTACAAGAAAAGGATAGCTGTTGTTTGGAAATTAACATGATTAAGGAGCCTTTTTTATGGATTAAAAAAGCTAAAAATAATAACGGATCATCACCCTCCGATGAACACTTACGACGAATCGAATTAAGATACAAACCAGGAACAACAAATTTAGTAGGAGATACGTTTTTTTCATCAGAAGTCATTTGTCAAAGTAAAATCTAATATTCACCATAGCAGCGACAGCTCAACTCATCACTGTATTAAATTCATCGAAACCGAAATTATTCAAATTTATTACTTTCCAGATATGTATAAACTAAATTTATTTGTTAAATGAAATATAAGTTTCCAATTTAATAAAACTGTAATCTATGAGTCGTTTATATTATAATATAATACTTTTTTTTATGATTCAACTGCTATATTCCAATTACATTAAGAATAAATGTTAATGTACCTATCCAATTGTCATAATTTATGTTCCAAACTTTAGCAATAAAACGATATTGACCAACCGGAAATACTGATGGAAAATATATTTCTTTTGCCGAAAAATTTTTAAAAACAATTAACTAAAAATAATTATTAAATAAAATGAAATTATTTAATTGTATATTAATAGATAATATGATCAAAAGGCGGTATGACAAAAGCCTCGGAGTCAAAAGTCCCTCAGGAACATGTGACTCAAAAAAAAAAAGTTAAAAGTTTTCGGCAGATTTTAATTCTATTGAGTGAGCTAAAAGTTTCCCGGAGATTTTAGGCTATTTAATATTTAAAATTTAGTTTCAAAACTATTTAAAATTATTGTATTAGTATTGAAAATCAAGAATATACTTTTTTTCTAAAATTTAAATTTTGTCACCAATTTAAAAATCGCTTCTAATTAAAAATTTTGCACACACTAATTCATAAATAATCTAAAAAAAAAAGGGAATCCGCATATAAGAATTTATAAATCGTCTGGAAAAAGGAACACTTTGGCAACTACATATCTTAAAATATAATGAGTAATACTAACTCGGGGGTTCTTAGTTTATTTTTTGAATCATAATTCCCCGGGGGTCTTTTGATTTCGGGACTTTTATCATACCACCGACCAAAATTTTACTTACTCCTGTATATGGACAGGAATGATTCAAGTTTGTGTATTTATTTATTAAAGGCAAAATAATTTTTACAAATGAATAATATTTTCCTTTAGAACCATTCAAAAATGGACAAAAATTAGTAGTATAATTGAACAAAAATGGTTTCCATCCTGATTCTTTACGTTCGAATGAAATGTTCGCCTAAGTAAAAAAGAATTTTTAAAACAATTTTTTTAAAAATTAATTTTGAAATAACTTACAAGTATATCAGTTATAGGGTTTTTTAAATAAGCATGTGCATTTACAACACTAACTCCTCTTTCAATCAATTTAATTTTACAGTCATAATTGGACTTGTCTACCCAGTAAGTAAAATTAACTTTACAATCTACATACTTCATTTGAAATTGACTTGTTGACTTTTTTAAAATTTAAAAAAAAAAAACCATCGAAATAAAATTTTAATTAAATTAATGTTTTTGGTATTAAAATAATTGCAGATACCACAAAAATGTCCAACGAAGAAAATATAAAAGTTATTACAAATGCCAATGAAATAAACATTTCTGAGTTTACTGTTATTTAATACTAAACAAAAGAACTTGACATTTTTACTAGATTTATTTTAAAACTTTATATTTTTTATTATTTTGTTTTGGATTAAAATCGGTGTGTTATCAAAAATGTTTAGTTATAAATTTGATAAAATTTGAGTTTTTTCAATTGTTAAAACAAAACAAGTGATGAAAAAAAGCAAGGTCTTTGAAAAAAGTACATTTTCAAAATTATATAGTTTTTAATTATGAGTATTATCATTGCTTTTTATAAAAATTTTTACTTATTAAACTAATGATGATTCTCAAAACCCCCCGCCCCCACCACCTCTTTCTTTATGTTCTAGGAAATCAATTGTGAACTACACAAAAATTTGAACTTTTACTTAGAATTTTATTATCTAAGCAAAAATGACTAAAACTAAGAGATACTTTCTTTAATTTCAAGAATCACTTTTAAATTTAAGTAAAACCCTTATAATATTTATGTTGAAATATAATACTGCAGCTTCGAATTTTGTATATTTCTAAAACAAAATTTGGACAGGTATTCAAGTTACAGGTGTTTAAAAATAACAGAACACTTTTTATAACAATTTAAATGTAGGGCTTTCCATTGAGGTATAGTTTCCCTTATCCATATCTAGATATATGAGAGGATCCATTATGATATTTATAATATAATTAAACCATCGATTTCTTCATGATTATTTATTTAAAAAAAAAAACAAAATTAAAAAAATTTAGTTCACCACAAAAGTTGCTACAATTAATATCCAACTTTGTCGTGATTAGTAACCTTATAGCGTGATTAGTAAATCTGCAATCCAGAACTTTGCTTAACAACTTAGCAAAAAAAGGATCAATATATTTCAAAACTTCGAAAAATACCTTGACATATTATATTCTTATTGATCTTAAAAAAATAATCATAAATAACACTTTTTTAAATTTCAAGTTGCTATTTTAGATACTTAGTCTGAAAGATGTAAAGGTTCAAAAATTTTTGCAAAAGTTGGTCTCGTATAATAGTTAATTAAAATACCGTATGGCAACACTATATATTTATTTCAGACATATTTTCGAAATAAAAACTTCCTATAAAAATTTAAATAAACGACTTTGGAGGGTAATAACTCCGTGCGTTAAACGACTGGTGCGGTTAAAAAAGTTGTTTCACGACTTTCATTCTTATACAATACCGTAATTAAAATTTCAAATGACAGACATTCTAAATGATTGAAACTCTATATAGGCATGAATTTCAAATGTTATAATCAAATGTGCGAATTTAAAAATTTAATTATATCTATTTTGTATTTACAGATCATTAAGAAAAAATATCTTCAATTTTATATCTGCGTATATACGTCCATTTTTTAGTAGAACACTAATACAACACTTATACGAAAATAATTGACGCATTCAAATAATTATAAATATTAAAAACACTTAAATAATTAAATTAAATTTCTGAGCACAACATATTTTACTAATTTTAAAGAATGATCATTATGTACTTTTTAGTTTTACTTTTTATATTGGGAGATCCGAACTCAAAAGTAACGTAGAACGGAGGAAAAGATTATATATGTTTTGCATAAAAAACCGTTATTCATGTCTGATTTTTTTTTTACGTGTTAACTGTTCACTGTTATAAGCTAAAAAGCCTGACTACATATGTATTTTTCGGAGCAAGGGTAAATAATGTATTCTTAATTTAAAACAGATCAAGTGAATAAACAATTCCAGGTACAATTCTGTTTTAGTTTATATTGTAATAATTTTGTATTTGAATTATATGGTATCTATATCTGTGAATTATATTATACAATTAAAATATATGTTATATTTTTGTATTTATTCATATTTCTTAATTGATGTTTTTTTATTAAATATATATATAATTATTAATAATTGAATAAGCCATTAATTTGAACTCAATGCCGAATGGTATAAAGCCTAATAGGCTCTATTTCACAATTGAATAGAGAAATAAGGACTAATTCGAAAAAATTTCGCAGTATAGATGTTTTTTTCCATTTTAAAGCAAATTAAAGCTTATATATAAGTATAGTATACTGCACTTAACAAATGTTATATTGTTATATTACTCAGGCCACAAATTTGTAGTTGACTGAAAAATTCGAATATTTTCAACAGGTTTCAAACAATTTTCTATATATTCAAGTCAACCCCGTAGTCTTCTTGACCTCTGATTCGAACCACTCTTCACCCCGGTCGTGGCCCTTTCTTTCAAAACTCCGTTAAAGGAATAGGAACTTTCTCCTTCTGCATTTACTCCCGTTCACGGCACTGCCACCAGCTTCATCTTATTTCCTTAGACCTATACTAGTTGTCAAAGACCTTTCTTAAGAGAGTACACGTTAATTGATTTGTTATTATTGAATTGATTTATTGTCAACTGTCAAAGACCATACAAGAATAAGTAATTATGGAAATTGAAAATAATACAAAATTAAGTTATGTTGAAAATTAACAAATTTAACTTTGTATGTACTCGTATGTATAATATAATAAAATTTTATTCCATTATAATAAAACATATACTATTATCTAATAAAAGTTTTTTATATATTTTTTTAAGTTTTTTAAAACATAAGCACTTAATAATTTAAATTTCTGATTTTTATCTGATTATTTTATATAATTTGATTTAATCAATTGTTATATAGTTACATAATATTTGAATATGAATTCAATAAAACTTAATTTATTATTTTAATTGCGTGTTTTATATTTACAGGTCATGATTTCAGTGTTAGTTCGAAACTAGATTCTATCTTGAAAAAGAACCAAAAATATAAAGTAAAATTCAAAATTTAATTCAGTTCTAATTAATAGAAAACACGGTTTAGTTGTAGGTAATGTTCGAATATATTTTGTATAGTTTTGGAAAATTAAAACGCAGAAATCAGTACTGCTAACCAATTGGCTCAACATTGATGGAAAATATTGAACAGCCAGAGTTAATTACGAAATCTGGATATTCGTATCTAACGTATAAAAATCTATGAATCAAGAAATTTCAAAAAAAAAAAATTTATAAACAAAAATTAAAGTTTTATTTTCGAAATTTAAAAAAAAACGAGATTTCGATATTGAAAATAACAAGATTTTAATTTTTGAGATTTCTTATAATAAATAATAAAATTAGTTAGTAATATTCTATTTAATATTGATTAGATATTAATTATAATCAATACCTATTTTAAAATAAGATAACTTAAAAAAAAGTGATAAGTATTTTATGTCAGTTTTTGATAATTTGTATAAAGTATTTAAAAACAAATCATTATGAGTAAATGAACATACGTATTGTAATAAAAGGCTAGATTCTGCTGCTAATTTATGTACCCTTTTCTCTAAATTAATGCCTAGTAAGGAAAGAATGAGTAACCAAGTGGTAGAATGGTTAGGACAGTGGTCTAGGAAATATATTAATTCTTAGATAAATATATTAAATGCATTTAAATTCATAAAGCATTTCTTTCGTTTAAGATTCGTTGATTCTTTTCTTAATCGAAAATTTCATTTTTCAAATTCTCATTGATTCAAAACTATCTTTGTATAGTGTTTCTAGGCACTCGTGCGAAATATTTGTCCAAAAATAAGATCAAATTCAATTAATTATTATATATACGGTTTAGCTAAAATTCAATTAAAAAAAATATTTGTATAAAATACAAACCAGTTATAATCAAATATAAATTAAAATTTAATTAAAATAAAACATTCAAAAAAATAATTTAAGGCATATTTTTATTTATCCATGGTAATAAATTATTTAAATTAGTGTATATACCTGGATATTTTGAGCTACCACATTTAATTCCCCACGAAACAATGCCAACTTGCTGTCCATCAACAACTATTGGACCACCAGAATCATATGTGCATGCATCTTTTCCTTCACCATTAAATCCAGCACAGATCATTCTATCAGTTATTCTATCTGCTTCATATCTACTTTGACATTCAGATTGATTAATAATTTGAATATCCACAGCTTGTAATTGTTTTGATTTCGAACCACCTTCTTCAGTATAACCCCATCCAGTTACTGTAGCTAGTTCATTACCAGACATTTCTTTTGTATTTAATAAAATCGGTTTAGCTGTATTACTAATTTTGATGGAATTTGATAATTTTAAGAGGGCAATATCATAGTCCAATGTTGAAGCTTGAAACTTTTCATGTTTAACAATTCTTTGAATTTTAAAAACTTGACCACCTTCATCATGATAAGATGAACCAGCTCGTACTTGAATATAACTTGCTGGCATACCTACAACACAGTGAGCTGCTGTCAATATTACACTACCATCACCAATTATTGATCCACCACAAAAATGATTTCCATTGTACAGTAGTGATATTTGATAGGGATATTCTGTAATATCTACTGGATGACCACCAATAATACGACCATTAAACTTTGGTGCAAATTTTTCTTTTAAGGTAGAAGTCTTTGCACAAACACAATACAATGCCAAGAGAAAAACTTTCAACATTTTTTATTTAATTATAAATTAAAACTGTTGCTTTTTTAGATTTTTTTAATTAAATTAATTTTTTTTTAAAGAGGTATTTTTATCGTCTAATTATCAAAATTGGTTTTGAGATATGCAATTAATTTATTATTAAATCGTATTTCGGTTAATGGCCATTCAAAAATGTCAACATTAATTATCTTTTTGAAGATAAAGAAATTTCAATGAATTAATCAAGTGCAATTTTAATTAAAAAGTCTTCTGCAAATACAGGGTGATATTAGTTTATTATGACAACAATTTTTTGTTAATTTTTATATTAATAAATTAAATAAATATTTTGACGTCATTTCGATGCCAAAATTCTGTCATTTCCAATCTGACAAAAACCAGCAATTTTTTCTTTTTTATTATACCCGCATGATTATTAGTCAAAAGGGTATTCTAAATTTGCCATTACGGACGAACAGACACGCATAGCTAGATCGTTTTACTTTTCGATTCTGAGCCGATACGTACCCTTGACACTACCCTTGACACGTCTTTATCGATGCGTTACAAACGGAGGAGCAATTTTAATATAACCGATGTCATATATTTAAGCACGGGTATAAAAATCGTCCGCCCGTCCGTCTGTGTGTCAACAGGATAACTCAAAAACTAAAAGAGCTAGAGTTTTGAAATTCACACAAAGTCATTTTTAGACAATTTCTAGGTTCCCTATTGTTTTTGGTTCAAATCGGACCAAGGCTTCGGGGAGCTACCATGCAACTTTTTTGCACCAATATGAATTTTTTCAAAACTAACTATACCATGAAGATGAAAATTACACACGGTTAGTTTTATAATGAATCGAGCACTTATATGAAGTTTCAAAATGTTACGGCCCATTTTCGGGGGGCTGCCATACAAAGTTTTTAATTCAGTAACTATGAATCTAATGAAGCTACGAGGTTAAAATTAAAATTGGGCAGTAATAGTACAAGTACTTGGCAAAGTTGGATATCACTCGGACCAACTTTTAGGGTGGGCGAATTTTAATTTTTTTTTTGTTTTTTTTTATTTTATTTTTTTTTTTGTTTTTATGGTTTGTTTTTTTTAAGCTAAAATTATGGGATGATAAGTTAAATTTTTTATACCCGTAAGACTATATAGTCAAAGGGTATAATAAATTTGCCATTACGTTTGTGACGCAGAGAAGGAGGGGGGGTAGATATAGACTCAAGTGTATGGATCGGATCAGAATCGAAAAATAAATCGATTTAGCGATGTATGTCCGTCCGTCTGTCCGTCCGTCTGTCCGTCCGTCCGTCCGCACGATAACTCAAAAACTAAAGGAGCTAGGGTCTTGAAATTTTCGGACATTTGTTTTTTTGCAATAGCCGTCATCGCTATTTAAATCCAGCCATTTTGGTCCATGGGTTCGGGTAGCTGCCATACAACTTCTTTTTTTATATGAGTATTACTCAGTACCTATTACAGCTACGTATCTGAAATTTTGCCAAAAGTAGTTTAGTTTTATGGCCAAAGTTTTTGCAAAATTTGGTTGGTCTACTGCAGAGGGTTCGAGTAGCTGCCATACAACTTCTTATTTTATATGAGCATTACTCTATACCTATTGAAGCTGGGTGTCTGAAATTTTGGCAAAAATAGTTTAGTGTAATGGCAAAAGTTTCTGCAAAATTTCGTTGGTGTACTGCAGAGGGTTCGAGTAGCTGCCATACAACTCCTTCTTTTATATGAGCATTACACTACACCTAATAAAGCTGGGTGTCTGAAATTTTGGCAAAAATAGTTTAGTGTAATGGCCAAAATTACAGCAAAATTTGGATGGTCTACTGCAGAGTGTTCGAGTAGCTGCAATACAATCCCTTTTTTTATATGAGCATTACCCTACACTTAATAAAGCTGTATGTTTTAAATTTTGCCAAAAGTAGTTAACCAGATGATATAATGTATATGTTACGGTCATACGGGTGTCCCAGAGTTGACACAGTCTACTCTACCACACTCTTCCTCGTTTTTTTGACTATTTTACTTTTTCAAAGTTTTTTTGTAATATATTTAATAGCTTAAGGGAAATAAATAACGGTTTATTTTATTGTATGCATTATAGTGGGTATGCACGGGTATCTAAAAGTTGACATAAGGGCAACTATAATCTTCCTCGTTTTTATATGAGCATTGCTCTATACCTATTGAAGCTGGGTGTCTGTAATTTTAGCAAAAATTGTTTGGTGTAATAGCCAAGGTTACTGCAAGATTTGGTTGGTCTACTGCAAAGGGTTCGTGTAGCTGCCATACAACTCCTTTTTAGCACATTTTCAAAAAATTTTGTAAAAATGTGCCTATATAGCTTCACTCTGTCCGTCCGTCCGTCCGTATGTTTACAAAAACTTTTACACCGTTTGAAATAGAGAAAAGAAATTTTAACCATGGGTAGTTTTTGCAAAAATTTTTACAAGGCAAATGTTTAGGATTGCCATACGGTACTAAAATTTAACATTACGCAAAACTCAATTTTCGCAAAATTTTTGGCCACACATATCTTCTGAACGGTTCAAGCTAGGGTCTTGAAATTTTGGGACAAGTTAGATAGAAATTAGTAGGAGTCGGTTAACAAAATTTTTTTGTTAAGCCCCCTATTTAGGAGCTATAAGGGCCCGAAAATTGAAATTATGCTATTTTTAAGCACCTGTAACTTGAATACCTGTCCAATTTTTTTTTTTATTAATATACAAAATTTAAAGGTCCAACATTATTTTTTAACATATGTTAAAGGTTTTTCTTAAATTTGAAAGGGGTTCCTTAAATTGAAGAAAGTGCCTCTAAGTTTTACCCATTTTTGCTTAGATAATAAAATTCTAAGTAAAATTCCAAATTTTTGTGTAATTCACAATTTAATTCCTAGAACTTAAAAAACTAGAGGATGAGGGGGGGGGGGGGGGGGGAAGTTGAAGTTAGATTCTTGAGAAATTTGGTAACCTTCCCCATTGAAGGACTATAACAACTTTTTACTGTTAGCAGTAAATTTTATAAGTCAGTAGTAACTATTACCAAAGTTAAACTCAGTATGTAATACAATATAATTTTGAAAATGTGCTTTTTTAAAAACCCTTGGTTTTTTTTCATCACTTGTTTTATATGAGCATTGCACTACACTTAATAAAGCTGTATGTTTGAAATTTTGCCAAAAGTAATTAACCGGATGATATAATGTTTATATTACGGTCATACGCGTATCCAGAGTTGACACAGTCTACTCTACTACACTTTTCCTCGTTTTTTATGTGCCCATTAACATCAAAAATTTTATAAAAAATTATAACAACTTTTTATGCTTATTATAATAAAGCTAATCTTCATTTAATTGTATCTGTCAATTTATCAATTTCTATCTTAAATCGAAATTCATAGAATCGGCAATTACAATTCAAGTAAGTATATTAAGAAAAAGTCAAGGTTCTGTTTTCGAAAATTAAATATCCAGAATTATAGGTGCATGCGCCTATTAAAAGAGATGTATGTAATGTTGTATCGACTTTTACATGTAATGACGGTAGCTCCAAAAATCTAATAATCTAGTCCAGCAGGTAGGTATAGCAAGAAAATCAATTATATGCAACAACTTTTTTTTGAAGCCCGATTCTCCACGAAACTGCAGTACTCCAATACTCAAAAAATAGTTGTATGTTGGAAATTAAAAATTTAAGGATATAAGAAGTTAACTAAAAGTTTTTTTTACAATGGTCAATAATGCAGACTATAATCATGGATTTGGAAGGTTACTATACCTTTTCCCAAGTTAACGCACTTTTTTTATAACTGAGAAATAATTCTGCACCTGTAAATGCCAAACTACAGTTACTTTATTTTATTATTATCATATTATTACCAAAGGGTATTTTAATTTACAATTGTGCTAATCTCTTTATAACGCTACATTCCGTTTGAGCGTTGTTTATAACCCTTTATTTAAATATTATAAAAAAACCTTAAAAATTCGTTTAATTTGTAATATAAAAAAACGAAACTAACATATACAAACTAGCAATATATGTGAAATAATCTTAAATCTATTTCTATGGGATTTAAAGTGTTTAATAATCTAATAATCTGATTGATTGTTAAAGCAATTTATTATTGGTGTTCAGTCTACTGTTAAATTGTTATATATGTAAAATTGAGCTTATATAATTTATTTATTTTTTACTATAAGAGTTTTTTTTGATCTTTCCTTCAGCTGGTTGATTATAATAAATTTATAATATACTAGCTAATACCATATGCGCGTTGCCGCGCCTCTCAATGGAGGTTTAATTGAAGTTGATGTTACTGCAAAAAGTTAGCACAAAAATTACACACATGTAAATTTTAAAATGTATGAAAGTAATCTTTTTAAAACGATTTTTCTAGGATTATTCTAGTAATTTTTGAAACTTTCTGTAATTCAAAGCAGTACAAACTATTTTCCAAAATTTGACGTAATTTACTTCCAAAAAGATTTTTTTGACCAATCGTAGGAACGACTGTTAACAGACTCAACACCATTTTCAATTTGCTTCACACATATAAAATTTGAGGTCAACCGGTCAAATCGTTTCTAATTAAGAGTTAAGTAACGCAAAAATCTATTAAAAGCCACTGTGCTCCATTGGGTTAACGGAACTACACTTTCTCTTTGGGCAAAGCAGTATTGCGTAAAATTGGACGTTATTTGCTTATAAATCTTTTTTTTGTCAATCGTCGTTCCGGCATGGGTTAACCAATTGCAAGTCTGTTAAAAGAGTTAATTTCATTTCAAAACAGAAAATTTGAAGAAAATCGGTTAAACCATTTCTAATTTAGAGTAAAGTAACCAAAACCTTTATAAAAAGCTGTTGGGCCGCAATGGGTTAATGGAACTCAACAAAATTTTTTTGAGGCTTTCTTTTTAGCCAAAGCAGTACTTCGCAAATTTTGACAATATTAGTTTCCAAAATTATTTTGACCAACCGTCCGACCGACATGGGTTAACAAATTCCAAATCTGTTAATACTGTCAACTCAATTCTCGCATCACGTATACAAAATTTGAAGTCAATCGGTCAAACCGTTTTCATTTTAGAACAAATAAGTTTAAATACTTGCACCTTAGCCCCAACTTGGCGGTCCGTTAGAGCAAAATTTTTGGGCCACGATTTCTTTCCGTACCCAAAAACCTCTATATACAAATTTTCATGAAAATCGGCTGGGCAGTTTAGGAGTCTATTTGCTGCATACAAAACAAACAAACAAGCAAATAAACAAACTTTCGCTTTTATATATATAGATAGATAGATAGATATACAAATTTTTTATTTCAAGTAAATTAAGGCTGTTTCCGCACTTATCGTATTGTACTTGATACTAGCACTCCTGTAATTTCGAAATTATAACGCATTAATATTGTCAAAATGCTTTAACTCATAAATTGATAATAAAGAAAAGAATAAAAAATTTAACAAAACACATTCCACTTTCTTATGAACATAATGTCATTAATTCTTCAGATATGCCGTAACAGTAGCTTAATTTTGACATTTTTAATTGATTTAATTTAAAATATGTACTTTTTAACTTTATGAAACTAAGAGCTTTATCTTATACTATTAAAAATTTATCAAATAACTATATTAAAAAATATGATTAATATACAATATTTAAAAAAAAATTATATATTTATTTTATTGCATTACCAATTAGATATAAATATTTTTAAAAAATATGGGAAAAA
Organism: Dolichopus griseipennis; assembly: GCA_963082915.1. Classification (NCBI taxonomy): domain Eukaryota; kingdom Metazoa; phylum Arthropoda; class Insecta; order Diptera; family Dolichopodidae; genus Dolichopus; species Dolichopus griseipennis. Next base: position 76,681,254 of record OY720443.1, read on the forward strand.
ATTCTAAGTAATATTATTAACTTAGTATAAGCTTTGTCTTCAAAAGTTGAAACGTCCACACGATAGTCATCCGGTGGAAAAACTGATGGAAAATAGATTCCTTTAGCTGAGAAATTTTTAAACAGTAATTCCTTGAAAGAAAGTATAAATTTATTTTTATAGTGTTCATTTTTGTTTTAAGTGCTAATTGTTTAACTGTTAGGCTAATAAGCTTGCCCATCCCTTATGTACATTATATTCTTATTATTAGAATTGATCTTAATGAATTCCACGTACAATTTAAACATGAATACTAGGTCTTATAACATGTAGAAACGTTTTATTTTCAATACATACAGTTCTATTAGTCTATATAATAATAATTCAATATTTAAATTATAAGATATTTCTGTACCTGCAAATTATAGACTTTTTTTTTTTTTTAAACTGAGCAGAGCATGAACTATCAAAAAAAAAATTTTTTTTTTTTTTAACTCTGAGCGCTTAGAGCTTGTGATTCATTTTTTTTTTTAAATCAGAGCACACTCCAAGCGTGCTCTACGTGCTTAGTTTAAATATGTGCCACCCAGCCGTTAAAAATTGTAAAATATTTATTAAATTTTTAACATCACATTGAACTTAATTTTTTACACTTCTTGATTATTAATACTTACACCTTCAAAAGGACAGCTATGATTTAAGTTAGAATATTGATTAAGAACTGAGGAAATAACTTTAAATAAAACTGTATATTTTCCAGGTTTCTTAGCAAAATATGCACAAAGATCCGCGCTTACATTAAACAAAAACGGTTTCCATCCATTGACTTTTCGATAAACTTCAAAACGTACCTTAACATACAAAATTGTATTTTTAAATTTAATTATTCAAAAGTAATAGTTTTTAACTTACATAATTAAGATATAATGGAGTTTTTAATTTCCCAACCCCATTAATAACGCTAAAATCTCTTTTGATTGGTTTTAGTTTACAATATGATGTTTTTTCAAAATATTTCTCAAAATTGAATTTACATTCTAAAGCTTGAACTTTCACATTAAAAAGATCGCTTTGCCCCTGTAATAAAATATCATATAATAATTTTGATTGTTTCCCCGTTGAAAAATTTTTAACTTTTAAGTTTTTGAAAGAAGATTATTCGAAATTAATTATAGATATTAAATTATTGATTTAATTATAAATATAGGAAATACATACAATAACAAAATATATTTTATTAGGAATGAATAAAATATATAAAAACCAAATTAAACAAATCATTTTATTCCGCATATTTTGTCTTTATAACTAAGGTGGACACCTTTAAAAAACAATTTAACTACTAAAATTTAACATTTATTAATTTAGTTATTATATACAAGAAAAACTTAATATTAGTATATTTATATTTCTAGGATAAATTAAATGTTAATTAAAATAGAAAACTTTTAGTATACTATATTAAATCTCAGTTATTAATTATTAAATAATACTTTCAATTTATTATCTGTGTCACGATGCGTTCATTGATCTGATTAAAACAATTACGAACCGGTAATTCTTGTTTTTAAAGCTCTAGACTATTATAAATATTAAAACAAGTGATAAAAAAACCACGGGCTTTTAAAAAACCACTTTTCCAAAATGATATAGTGTTTCATACTGAGTATTTTATCGAAATATAATGTTGAAGCTTTAATGTTAACTTTGAATTTTGGAAATGTAAACATTGGTGACTAAGTTACTGCTTACTATAAAAACAGTAAATTTTTTATTTTTAAGTCCTAATAGCTCCTTATGGGGAAAGTTGCTGGATTTCTCGAAAATCTAACCACACACCACCCCTTCCCTTGTTTTATGTTCTAGGAATTAAATTTGAATTCCACTAAAATTTGGAATTTTACATAGAATTGCCCTTATGGGGCTGTGACAAAAAAATTTTGTTAACCGATTCCTATTAATTTCTAAGAATCTAACTTCTCCCAAAATTTCATATGGTGGGTTGCTGGCGAATAATTTCAAGCACGCATTTCTCGTATTAATAATTATTAAAAGTTTCAAGTGGAAATTGATAAATTTGTTGAAAAATATTTAAAATAATCCTAGAAACAAAGTTTAAAAAAAATTGTTTTAATTCATTTTTAAATTAACATTTACATTTTACACCATGTGTAATTTTTATGTTAACTTTTATAAATAACAGAACTTAAATTAAACCTCCATTGAGAGGCGCAGCAACACACATCGGTTATTAGCTAGGAATATATAAATATTTTGTTGGATATGTTCTATTGTAGTTAAAAAACAAGTGAGGGAAAAAAACCAAGGGTTTTTAAAAAGCACATTTTCAAAATTATATACGGTGTCTTACTGAATATTTTATCATTTATTTTTATAAAAATATATATTATGATAATATTATAATTTTGTTATTTCATTAATAATTAATTATATGACTAATAGTGAAATACTTAGAATACAACCCCAATGCATTCAAGAAAACCTGTTAATAAGTGCAAAATATAATGTTGGAGCTTGAATGTTAACGTTTAATTTTGGAAAAACTTACACTGGTGAATAAGTTACTGTTTTATAAGAACATAAAAGTTTTAATTTTGAAGACCTAGTAGCCCTTCAATGGGGAAGGTTCCCAAATTTTTGCTTAGCAAACTTATGATGGATCTGCTCATCCCCCTCCTGTGTTCACCCTTCCATTTTTTTCTGGTTCTAGGAAATCAATTTGGAACTCCAACAAAATTTGGAATTTTACCTAGAATATTATTATCTAACCAAAAATAACTAAGAAACAATTTCTTCAATTTAAAGAGACGCTTTCAAATTTAAGAAAAACCTTTAACGTATGTTGAAATATAATGCTGCAGCTGTAAATTTTGCATATATGTAAAAAAAAATTTGAACAGGTGTTAAAGTTACAGGTGGTTGAAAATAGCAAAATTTCAATTTTCGAGCCCTTATAGCTCCAAAACAGGGGGCGTAACAAAAAAATTTTGTTAACCGACTCCTATTAATTTTGAAGGATCTAACTTCCCCCAAAATATCAGGAGCCTAGGTTGAACCGTTTAGAAGATATATGGGGCTAAAAATTTTGGAAAAGTTGAGTTTAGCTTAATGGTAAATTTTAGTACCGTATGATAACTCTATACATTTTAGCATTATATTTTTGTGAAGCTTATAAAACCAGCTATCTTTTGCCGTTTTCAGATTGAAAATACATTTAACAAAACTCTTGTTATAATAATTTAAAAATAGGGCTTTTTCCAAATTTGAGGGGCTGTAGCTCCGTAACGGGTAGGGCTACAGAAAAATATTCTTCTACGAAATTAATTTTTTTGTAATATCTACCCGTGGTTAAAATTTCTTTACTCTATTTCAAACGGTGTAAAAGTTTTTGTAAACATACGGACGGACGGACGGACGGACAAAGTCAAAATTAAGAAAAACCTTTGACACTAGTTGAAACTTTCGTTTTGGAGCTTCAATTTTGTATAATAAAAAAAAATTTTGACAGGTATTCAAGTTATAGGTGTTTAAAAGCTAAATTTTTAGCAAAATTTCAATTTTCGACCCCTTAAAGCTCCTAAAGAGGGGGCGTGACAAAAAAATTTTGTTCACTGACTCTTACTTATTTCTAAGGATCTAACTTTTCCCAAAATTTCAAGTTTCTAGATTTAGCCGTTCCGAAGTTATGAGGGACCAAAAATTTTGTAAAACTTAGTTTTGAATAACGATAAATTTTAGTACCGTATGGTAACCCTATACAATTGGCTTTTAAAAACTTGTAAAGCTTATAAAAGCAGCTGTCTGTTACCGTTTTCAGGTTGGAGATATACTTTATAGAACTCTAATTATAACTGTTTAAATATGGGGCTTTTTTCAACTTTGTGGGGCAAAAAAAAGTTTTAACATTAAATTATTTTTATTGCAATACCTATCCATTCCTGATATTTTTTTGTCAATCGTAGGTAAAAAGGGACGGACGGACGGACGGACAGAGTGAAGCTATATAGGCACATTTTTACAAAATTTTTTGAAAATGTGCTAAAAATATCATAAATTATCATAAGCAGAGTAAAAAATATTTAATTTAAATTTTATGAATTTAAATTAATTCAAATGTTTAATGTTTTTTCAAAATGAATTTTGAAATATTATTTTGTTTATAATTCTTGATTTCCCAAAAATCAAAGCGTGTAATTGACAATTATTTCGCTTTGATTAATTTGTCATTGGATGGGAGCTACGCAAGGTACAATTTAATTAATTAACTAAGGAAAAAAGTGTGCATAACGCCTTCATATTAAATTTTTTAAGCTTAAAAATATATTTAAGTTCTAAAATTTTTTTTTTTTTAAGTAATCATACATATATTTGACTATAAAATAAATATTTATTTCTGTAATTTTAAATACTTTATATTAATTATTTTTTATTTTATTTATTAAAGAATAGAGATAGACAGTAAAACTGGTATAAATCTCTTCTATAATCTAACTTAAAACTAATTTAATATTTAAAATTATAATAAATATTAATAAAATTTAATACACAGATTAAAATTTTAGATACATTACATTTTTTTTTTTGCTTTTTTATATATTTTTCAATTATTTAATTGGGGTAGTACAGCTTTCAAACGTTTGTTGAATAACCTTATGTTGGGAGCATATTTTATATAGGCAGGAAGACTATTGAAGCTTTTTATGCCATTAAACATAATATCTCGATAATGTTCCGCACTTCTTGTGAAGTAGCTATGAATTGAAGCATTTGCTTGTATTTTCAAATTGCTTTTGGTTAAGTTATTTGATAGTTTATAAATCAACTTGCAGTTTTCCAAAAATATTGTTTGTTCAACGGTAGGTAAATTTCGATCAGAATACAATGATGTAGTTGGAGAATCATATGGAAGTCTGTATAAGATTTTAATAGCTCTGTTGATAAAAGCGCTAACTGAACTAATAACGTATTTGATACTTTGACTCCAAACTGGAATTAAATACCTTATTTTAGACTGAATGTGGGCGTAGAAGACCAATTTAGCTATATCTTCACTTAGTTTAGGATACCTTCCAATTGCACCAGTTAATGATAAAACGGCTGTTTTTAAATTATCTATGTGAATTTTCCACGATAGATCTTCATCAATAAGTAAACCTAGATATTTCGACGATTTTACTCTTTGTATTTGTTGATTATTAATATTGATTGATAGATTAATGTTTTCTTTATTTTTTTGTTTAAATATGATCAATTCAGTTTTAGAGACGTTAATTGTTAATCTCTTATGATTTTGCCACTCACTAACTTTGTATAAATCATTATTAATATTTTCTTCCAGTTGGTTCTTGTTTTTACCTTTGTACAGAATTATTGTGTCATCTGCAAACATTGAATAATGTCCACTTAGCCCAATTTTGTTGAAGCTATTCACATAAGCCAGATAAAGAATAGGGCCTAGAACTGTGCTTTGTGGAACTCCAATTTGTAGACTTGCTTCTTCACTAATATGGTCTTTCATTTTGGTTTTGATTTTTCGAAAATTTAAATACGATTTAAATAAATTGGCTGAAACTCCTCTTATTCCCATATTGAAAAGGCTATTTATTAATATATCATGATTTACGGTGTCAAAAGCTTTTTTTTAGATCTAAAAGAATAGCGGCTGCGTAGTTATTTTTATCTAACGCCATATTTATGAAATTAACAACTTCAAGCGCAGCGGATTCTGTGCTGCTTCCGTTTAAAAAACCAAATTGATGGTCATCAATTAGATTTGAATTTGTGAAGAATGCAATTAAACGACGTTTAATAACCTTTTCAATAATCTTAGATAGACAATTTGGCAAAGATATTGGTCTATAATTGTTAACATCTGTCCTTTTTCCTGATTTAAAAATTGGAGTGATAATACATTCTTTAGCCTTATTTGGAAAAACACCAGTCGATAAAATTTCGTTTATTATATCAGAAAGCTTGTTTGATATTATGTGCCTAATTGATTTGATATGTTTTATTGAAATGCCATCTGGTCCAGGAGATGAGTTAGTTTTAAACGAGTTTATAATTTGTGTTATTTCATTACTATCTGTTGGAATAAAATAAATTGAGTTCTGATTTATGTGATCCTGTGTATTTATTACATTATTTGAAAGGTTGTTGAAGTTTTTATTTAACTTGCTTCCGACGGTAGCGAAATGATCATTTACAATATTAGCTCCTTCTAAATCAGAAGTAGTGATTTCCCCGGTGTTCTTTGTTACGTGTATTGCCGAACTCTCTTTAGAAATTTTTGAACTTAAGTGCTTATTAATAATTTTCCACAGCTGTTGAGAGTTGCAACTTTCACTTATTTGGTTGTTAAAGTAGTTATCCTTTGCTTCTTTTATTAATTTTTGAATATAGTTTTTAATTTTTTTATACCTATTTTGCAAATCATAGTTGTTTTTTTGTTTACGAATTTTAGCATAAAGTTTATTTCGTATTTTGATTACATTAAGTATAAAAGGAGTAATCCAATGGTTTTGTTTCCGTCTTATAACTATTCTTGTTGAAGAAGCTAATGCTTTACTTTTATTTATACATTCCGTAATTTCATCATAAGAGTTACACATTTGGATTTTTTACGCAACTAAGTTTTGGAAAGCATTCCAGTTAGTTTTTTCTATAGTTACTCTTGTCATTTGTTCGAGTATGATATCGCATTTTTCAATATTTATCTCCAAAACTTTGTGGTCACTAATAGGATTATCCGACAATTTGATTGTTGCATTAAAAGTTTTAAAATTGGCAATAACGTGATCGAGGATGCTTCCATGATTACAAACAGAATAGCAACTGCAATTTACGGCTTGCCGAGTTATTCCGTTCATAGTGGTATCATTGATTATGTTAAAGTTGTATGATTCAACTATATTAATATAAGTAATAGTGTATTCATTATTTGAAAGCAAATCTATGTTGGTATCACCTACTATGATACAGTTTTTACTGAAAGCCTTTAAGAGAATACCCACTGAATCGATGTAGTCGTTTTTATCAATACCAGGAGCATTATACATTGTAATAATTTTAATGTTGGGTTTAAAATTGAGTAGTTGAATTCCAATAGGATTAAATTTCTCATTTACAGAATTTGGTAATGCAAGAGAAGTAAATGCAATTTTGTTTTTTATATAAATTGCTGTTCCACCGCCCCTGTTATTTTCTCTGCAGGAATGGATGGATGAAAATTCAGGAATCTGCATAAATGGGATTTCGGATGAATAAATCCATGTTTCATTTAATATAACAATATCTGGAGAATGTGACTTAATTAATAGAGTTAGGTCATCAATTTTATTCCTCATACTTCTAATATTAACATTCAAAATATTTATTGAATTATTTTTATTGACAATATTTATAGAACTCATCATTTTGATATGGGTGTCATATATTTATTCCAACTTTCTCTAACTTTTTGAATGCAGTCTCTATAGTTATTATCAATATGTCTTCTGTATGAAGTTAAATCTTTATTGACGTCTTCTATTGAAATTCCTATTCTTTCATGGTAAGTGAACTATATTTGACATAGTTCCCTGTAATTTGTTGGTAATCCATCTTGATTTAATAAGACCTTTAAATTAGTTTGTGTATTTCCAGCATAACATATATCAGTATGATCATAAAAGTATGAAAGGAAGAGCCTGACATTATTGTAAATTCTGAAATTCCTTAGCCGCGAAAGCACATATATACTGTCACCTTCCGTTTGTTCATTCAAATTAGTACAACTGCAGTTTTCTGCATATTAAGGAGAAGTATTTAGTGAAGTTTCACTTAAATTCATTGAACTATTTTTAACTAATGCGTCAGCATGTGACTGTAATTGCTAATAACCAATTTTCTTTTTTATTTAGGTAAACTGGGCAGTTTTTACTGAAAGTGTCGTGGTCATTATCTAAATTTAGTTTCAGCCTCTTATTAGCTTCAATGCAAATTTTAAAATTTAAAATTTATATATTAGGATATATATAGGATCCATCAGCAAATTAAATTTTTAAAAAATATTGAAAAAAAATTTTAATTTAAATATCCAACCAGTATAAGACTTGTCTTCAAAAACTAAAACATCCATACGATAATTATCTCGTGGAAAAACTGATGGAAAATACATTCCTTTTGCTGATGCATTTTTAAAATATATATCCTTTAAAATAAAAAAATAAATTTAATATTTTTAAGTTATGAAAATTCTTTAGAAAATAAGCAATATTAAAATTACATAAGATATTGCACTGTCAAAACATAAACTGACATATCGAGATTTTGGTATGACAAAATTCACAAATTCAATAGTATATTTTGCTATTTTTAATATTTTAGGAAAAAATCACTCTTCTAATATTCACTACAATCGATTTAATTTGCAAATTTGATTCCACGTTCGAATACTTCGGAATGGGTCTGAAATCGTGGTTTAGTAAATACTGTTTTCAGAAAACGTTTTAAAAAAATCATGTTTTAAAAAATCTCTTTTCAGCACATTTTCAAAAATTTTTGTAAAAATGTGCCTACATAGTTTCACTCTGTCCGTCCGTCTGTCCGTCTGTCTGTCTGTCTGTCCGTATGTTTACAAAAACTTTTACATCGTTTGAAATATAGAAAAGAAATTTTAACCACGAGAAGGTATTGCAAAAAAAATAATTTCTTTTTTCTGTAGCCCCACCTGTTAGGGAGCTGCAGCCCCCCAAAGTTGGGAAAATCCCTATATTCAAATTGTTATAACAAGAGTTCTATTAAGTGTATTTTCAATCTGAAAACGGCAAAAGATAGTTGGTTTTATACGTTGCCATACGGTACTAAAATTTAGCATTATGCTAAACTCAATTTTTGCAAAGTTTTTGGCCCTTAACATATCTTCTAAACGGGCCAAGCTGGGGTTTTAAAATTTTGGGAGTAGTTAGATCCTCTGAAATAAGTAGAAGTCGGTTAACAAATTTTTTTTGTCACGTCCCCTGTTTTGCAGCTATAAGGGCTCGAAAATTGAAATTTTGCTATTTTTAAACACCTGTAACTTGAATACCTGTCCAAATTTTTTTTTAGTAATAAACAAAATTCAAAGCTCTATAATTATATTTCAATATGTGTCAAAGGTTTTTCTTAATTTTGAAGGGTGACGAAGCTTTAGCCCCTGCAAATTCCAAAAAAGCCCTATATTTAAATTGATATAACAAGAGTTCTGATAGGTTTATTTTCATTTGAAAAACGGTTGAAACGAGCTGCTTTTATAGACTTTACAAAAATGCTTCGCTTAAATGTTTAGGGTTGCCATACGGTACTAAAATTTACCACTGTGCAAAACTCAATTTTTGCAAAATTTTGGCTCCACATATCTTTTAAACGGTTCAAGCTGGAGTTTTAAAATTTTGGGAAAAGTTAGATCCTCAGAAATTAGTAGGAGTCGGTTAACAAAATTTTTTTGTCAAGCCTCATGTTCAGGAGCTATAAGGGGTCGAAAATTGAAATTTTGCTATTTTTAAACACCTGTAACTTGAATACCTGTTTAAATATTTTTTCCTTAATATACAAAATTTAAAGGTCTAACATTATATTTTAACATATGTTAAAGGTTTTTCTTAAATTTAAAAGTGGTTCTTTAAATTGAAGAAAGTGTCTCTCAGTTTTAACCATTTTTGTTTAAATAGTAAAATTCTAAAAAAAATTCCAAATTTTGGTTGAATTCACAATTTAATTCCTAGAACCTAAAAAAGTTTGGGGAAGGGGAGTAGTGAGGATTCTATCCTTGATAAATTTGGCAACCTTCCCCATAAAGAGGCTACTAGGACTTAAAAATTTACTGTTATAATAGGTAAGCAGTAACTTAGTCACCAACGTATATATTTCCTAAATTAAACGTTAATATTGAAGCATCAACATTATATTCCGATAAAATACTTAGTATGAAACACTATATTATTTTGAAAATGTGCTTTTTTAAAAACCCTTGATTTTTTTTCATCACTTGTTTTTATATTCTGCGATAAGCTCATATTTCCGATTTTGTAACCAACTCAAAAATTCTTAAAAATGAGATTTTGTTAAATAACAAGAATTAAAAACTAGAAATTAGATTTTATTTAAAAAATTTATTTAGCCGAGATTATGGAATTTCCTTCTTCAATATTGCAATAATTTGTTTAAGAATCAATCATTTTTTTTAGTAGAAATCGGTACAAATCATATTTACTTATTCCTCCTATACGAAATTTGGGAAAGCTTGTTCATGTTTGTTTATGTTTTGTGCAATATAGGCATATATATATATATAATTATTAATATTTTTAATTATTTATACTTACACCTGCAAAGGGACAGCTATGATTTAAGTTAGAATATTGATTAGGAACTGAGGAAATAACTTTAAATAAAACTGTATATTTTCCAGGTTTCTTAGCAAAATATGGACAAATATCTCCGCTTACATTAAACAAAAAAGGTTTCCATCCATTGGCTTTTCGATAAAGTTCAAAACGTATCTTAAGATACAAGATTGTATTTTTAAATTTAATTATTCAAAAGTAAAAGTTTTTAACTTACAAAATTAGGATACAATGGAATTTTCAATTTCCCAACCGCATTAAAAACGCTAAAATCTCTTTTGATTGGTTTTAGTTTACAATATGATGTTTTTTCAAAATATTTCTCAAAATTGAATTTACATTCTAAAGCTGGAATTTTCACATTAAAAGATCGCTTTGCCCCTGTAATAAAATATCAATTTTGATTGTTTCCCCGTTTTAACTTTTAAGTTTTTGAAAGAAGATTATTCGAAATTAATTATAGTAGATATTAAATTATTGATTTAATTATAAATATAGAAAATACATACAATAACAAAATATATTTTATTAGGAATGAATAAAATATATAAAAACCAAATTAAACAAATCATTTTATTTCGCATAATTTGTTTTTATAACTACCAGTGTCCAGCTTAGTACAACAATTTAACTACTAAAATTTAACATTTATTTATTTAATTATTATATAATAAAACTTCGTATATATATATTTCTAGGATAAACTAAATGTTAATTAAAATAGAAAACTTTTAGTATTCTATCTTAGATCTCAGCTATTAACTATTAAATAATACTTTTAATTTACTGTCTGTATGTCATGAAGCGTTTATTTATCTGATTGAACCTGACGATTAATGGTGGTTTCTTGTTGTAAAGCTATTGTACATATTATAATAATCGAATAAAATTTATTTATTTTGTACTATCTAAAAATTTGTAAAATGTAAATATAGTTTGACTCAATCTTTCCGACAAAATTTCTATGCTGTTTGAAATAAAGAAATGGCATTTTTTCTACGGATAAATATCGCAAAAAAATTAATTTCATGTAAATTTTTCGCCTCATCCATTACGATGCAACAAACCCCCGAAGTCTGGAAAAACTCCGATTATTAAATTAGTGAAACATGAGTTTTATCAGGTATGTTTGCAAACAGTAAAAGTCAGATACTTTTATAAGCTTTATAAATATGTGTAAAATAAATGTAGGACTCCTCTTACGATCTAAACGGTTTAAGTTAGAAACTTCAAAATTTTGGAAAAAGTTAGATCCCAGAAATTAGGTATGAGTTGTTTAAGAAATGTTTTTCTTATCATTCGACTTAATTGCAGAAACTCCCGTCATTCATGTTTCCACTGAAAGAATAATTGATTGTTTCAGTCGCCTTACTAAAAACTAATAGGCTCATTTAAACTTAAAGAAAGTGTCTCTTTATATATTTTTGCTTATATAATCATACTCTAAGAAAAGATCAAAATTTTGATGCAAGATACAGTTTAATTTCACCAAAAATTTTTAAGCTTTTCCTTAAATATATGTATTTAAGTGCTATAGGGTACATTTTAGGAACACATTAAAGTTCTAACATTATATTTTGACACATGTCTTGTTAACTTGATTCCATTTTGTCTTATATTCTAAATACATAGTTCATTACTATTCATAATTTTTTATTAATTAATAATGAATTGATGAAATAACTAAATAATAATATTATGAATTTATTTTTATATTTATTTTTTATTTAAAACTTAGTATGAAACATTGTGTAGATTAAAAAATAAAGTGTGTTGTTGGATGTGTTCGATTAAATTAATTAATAATAATATTATATAAATGTTTTGTTGTAAAAAAGATAGCATAAACTAACAGAATATTTTTTGAAAATCTTATATAATTATTAAAGCATTTTGTTATTAAAAATTGAGACTATATTTCACAAGATCATTTTTGGGGTAAGCCTTTATTGCTTTCAGTGAAAATCTGAATTAAAGGTGAAAACTCAATGTATGTTTTTTTCCTTCGCTTGCTTTGCTTTGAAAAGCAAATTAAAGAAGCAAGTAGCCAAAGTATTTTCAAATATCCCAAAGTACGCATTTGAATTGCTTAAAATTTAAAATATTATTTTTTTTGTGTAGCTACGTAAGGTGCAATGTAATTAATTTTAACTGTAAAAGCATATAAAGCAAGCGTAAGAAAAAGCGTACATAGCGCCTTCACCTTAAAGTTTTTAAGCTTAAAAATATATTTAAAGTCTAAAATCTAAAATCCATCACCAAATTCAATTTTTAAAAAGTATTGAAAAAAAATTTAAACTTAAATATCCAACCAGTATAAGATTTGTCTTCAAAGAGTGTAGCATCAAAACGATAATTATCTGATGGAAAAACTGATGGAAAATACATTCCTTTTGCTGATAAATTTTTATAAATTATTGCCTTTAAAATAAAAAAATAAATTTAATTATTTAAAAAATAAGCTAAATATAAAAATTACAAAGATATCGCACAGTCTAAACATAAACTGATATATCGAGATTTTGGTATGACAAAATTTACAAATTCAATTGCATTATTTTGTTACTAGCTGTTGGCCCGTCACAGAATGACGGAAGGTCAATTAAAAGAAAACTTTTTCTAATTAAGAACTATTTTTTATTTCATTATATACCTACATTATACATATACATATATTGTTTATTAATACCATATTCTTGAATAAAATCGCAAACGTCACAATTTGTATTCCGCCGATTATGCTTCGATTTTAGTAATAGATACACCAAAAAAAAAAATAACTCATATAATTTCTAGTTGTATCTTAAAAACTTAAAGATGAATATGTTATAATAATCTACGTTTTGTTTTTTTTTTAATTGAATAAAATGTTGTGGTTGTTAGTTCAAATCCTTTCTTGGTGAAATTTTTCTTTTAATTTCAATTAATATATTTTTTTATTTAAGTGTGTTCTTGTTAAAAATATTAATTTTTAAAATTAAATTCGATAAATTTGTTTGTTAATAAAAGATTTTTAATTTTTATTTTTTTTTATAGAATTATTTTGTTTCAATAATGATCTATTTCTATATCTATTAATTTGTTGTACACATATTTTTAAAAAAGGTTGCTATACATGGGTTTATTGTTTCACAACCTTTGTTTAGATTCGCATCGAAATAATTGTTTGTGAATTTAAATTCTATAATGTACCTAGTCAACATGCTTAATAATGTACCCATTTACATGATGTACGTATGTACGTAATGTGTTATAAATTCTATTTTGAAATTTTTTTATTATACCTAAATAAGTTGAAAAAAAATATATTTTGTTTGACTTCTATGGTGCATTGAGCTCAGGTATCTCTCCACCTCTACACCATTTTTTTTTCCATTTTTAACCGTTTTTAAATAGAAAAAATGTAAGCAAGCAATGTAACAAAGCGTACATTAGGCTTTCGCCATTATTTCAGATTTGCACTGAAAATAATGAAAACTTACTACACAAATTTTCCTGTGAAGCATAGTCTTAATTTTTATTATCTAAATGTTTTTCTATTTATATAAAATTTCCAGAAAATGTTCTGTGAGTTTTAATAACGTAAATGAACTAATTCGTGAACATTTAAAATAATTTGAATTCATAAAAAATAATTTTTTTATTTCGTTTTTTTGTTTATTTTTTGTTTTTTATTCAAAATTAATAAAATATGTTTTGGCCTGCTATGATAATTTATGATATTTAATTTTCTAAAATTAAACACATTCAACTAAACATTAATATTTTATATTTTTATAATTGAACACATCCAACAAAACACATTTAATTGAATGCGTTTGTTACACCTCATTCTAGACAAATATATTTATAAAATAATAATTTTTAAGATTTTAGGAAATTGCATTCGGAAATTTGGATTTACCTTCGAATAGTGCAACAGAATGGATCCAAAATCTCGGTTTAGTAAATACTGCTTTTAGAAAAGGTTTTTAAAAAATCTTTATTTTTGGATTTGTTTTTTTCATGTTCTGGATGAAGTTCACACTTCATATTTTAACTCTAAAATTCTTAAAAGCTAGATTTTACAATAAAAAACGAAAATTTAAAAAAAATGAGATTTTCTTTAAAATATTTTTTTAAGCGAGATTATGGAACTTTCCCATTTCCTTAAGAATAAATAATTTTTAGAAGGAATAGGTACCAAATTTACCTATTCCTAATATACCAAATTTGGAAAAGCCCGATTTATGTTTTGTACGATATTGGCAAATATATATAATTATTAATACTTACATCTTCAAAAGGACAGCTATGATTTACGTTAGAATCTCGACCAAGGACTGAGTAAAGAACTTTAAAGAAAACTGTATATTTTCCAGGTTTCTTTGCAAAATATGGACAAACATCCCCGCTTACATTATATAAAAACGGTTTCCATCCATTGACTTTTCGATAAAGCTCAAAACGCATCTTAACATACAAACTTGTATTGTAAAATTTATTTAATCAATAGTAATAGTTTTTAACTTACAAAATTAGGATATAATGGAGTTTTTAATTTACCATATGCATTAAAAACGCTTAAACCTCTTTTAATTGGTTTTAGTTCACAATATGATGTTTTTTCAAAATATTTTTCAAAATTGAATTTACATTCTATAGCTTCAATTTTCACATTAAACAGATCGTTTAGTGCCTGTAATGTAGTAATATGTATGAATGTTTCAATTTTTTTTTTTGAACTTCCGTTTGGAAGTTTTAAGATTTTCAAATAAAGAAATTTAAAATATATTTGGCGCTATGAATTAACTGCGCATGTTTTAAATGCGCAAAAAAAATTATGATTTTTTTGAGATTCATTATGTTTTATGAACTGACAACGCAAAAAGGAAAATAAATTAATTAAGAAAAAGTTGTTTTATTTTGCTTTGTTAGTTCATATTCATAAATCATAATGAAGTATCATATGATTTTTGCAAAAATATAGTGCGGAGCTAGCTCATTTTTTTTTTTTTTTGCACAGTTAAAACATGCGCAGTTAACTCATAATTAAAAAAAACTTAAACCATTATTTTCAAAATTAGCCAACAATTTTACAATATCAATTATTATATTAATCCGTATAAGAAATTATTACCATATTTATGCATTATTACGACCTTGATAACAGTAAGTTATTTAAGTTTTAATTATAAAATATACGATATTCATAGTACGTACCATAGTTAAATATTTTTCATTTACAATAAATAATATGGAGAAAAACCAAATTAAACGAATCATTTTATTCTATTTAATTTCTCTTTATAACAAAATTAGTTAGCAACAATCCTACTACTTTAATGAATCGTTGTTGAATTAAATAAAATTATATTTTAAAATTTTTTAAAGTTCGTTTTTTGCTAGAAAATTAAATGGTAATCAAACTATAAATGTGTTCTAAATTATCTCAGATCTTATTTAACTTTCATGGGTGTTTAAATGCTGTACAAACTTTTTATTGTATTAATTACTAAATTAAGTTATTTATTTTGTTCTCTAAGAGCATTGCAACTCTTTTACAGTTTTAGCACATTTTCAAAAGATTTTGTAAAAATGTGCCTTTGTAATATAATCTCAATGTACTCAAGAAAACCTGTTAGCGAGTATCGAAATATAATGTTGGAGCTTAAATGTTAACGTTTAATTTAGGAAATATATACACTTGTGACCAAGTCACTGCTTACTTATAAAAACAGTAAATTTTTAAAACCAAAATTTTAAGTTTTTAGCTCTAGCTAAAATTTGTTTCGCGTAACGGTTATTTTAGTACCATATGGCAACCCTATGCATTTGACTTTCAAAAATTTAAAAAGTTTATAAAACCAGCTGTCTTTTAACGTTTTCAGATTGTAGATATACCTAACAGAACAGTTATAATAGCAATTTAATTATAGGGCTTTTTTCAACTTTGGAGGGCTATAGCTCCCTTACAGGTGGGACTACTAAAAAAAATTATTTTATAAAATTATTTTTGTTACAATACCCATCCGTGGTTAAAATTTCTTTTCTCTGTTTCAACGATGTTAGAGTTTTGTAAACATACAGACGGATGGACGGACGGACGGACGGACGGACAGAGTGAAACAATATAACCATATTTACAAGTATTAATTTCACTATTTTTCATGTTTAATAATGACTTGATGAAATAACTAAATTATAATATTATCATTTATTTATTTTTATACTGAGTATGAAGCACCATATAATTTTGAAAATGTTCTTTTTTAAAAACTCTTGGTTTATTTCATCACTTGTTCTTATATTCAGCTTGGTGCTAATTTTCTAAATGTTAGGTTAACAAGCGTGTCTGTATCATAATTACATGTTGTAACTAGTGGGAAGTTCCTGTGAACATATTTTATTATTAAAAATGATCTAAGTGCAATTACGAAGTATGACAAGTACTGTAGGTCTTGCCGCAATACATTTGGGGTCGCAAGTTCTAATCGATATTATACTGTTGATTTATATAATGAATTAATTTTATTTTTCAGTTATGAAATAATGGAAAATAGTTCGATTTATATTTGTGAACCGGTGGGTTATAAGTATGAATTTAATTATTATTTGTTTATATTGGACATAAGTCTTCAAATTCATGCAAATTGTTTTTCAAAAAATTGATAGGTTTAATAAGGCAAGCGCTCTTCAAAGGTTTAGGTGTTATCGCAAAAGCAGCTACACTTAGCTTTTCTTAGAGAACTAAGAAGCTAAGTGTAGCTGCCGTTACGATTCCTGAAACAAGAGTACATATCTTTTCATCTAACAAGATTAAAAAGCTGAAAATTTGTAAATTTTGCGATGTTTTTAAATACGTAGGTCAGATTTTTGGAAAGTTGCCATACAAAATTCTAAATCCGATTGACTAGGTAGGACAATTAGAATTTTTTTCGTTTAATTCAAAATTGAGTTAATTTCATGTTAAACCAACCAAAGTCTAAATAGTCAGGGAATCTGATAATAAACAAAATAATAACAAATTTTTTTTTAATTGTTATTAATATGAAATTTAATAACTTTATCTAGATTTATTTCAAAATTATTAGAGTAATCAAACAATCAATTTTAATAGAGACTAAAAATTAATTTTAAAAAATATATTTTTTAATTTTTAAATTCACTAAGTGATAAAATGTAGCTTATTTTAAAATATATTGAAAATAATTTTTATTAATATTATAAAATGAGTATAAGCTGAGTCTTCATAAACTGAAATGTCAAAACGATAATTATCAGGTGGAAAAACTGATGGAAAATAGATTCCTTTAGCTGATAAATTTTTTGCAAATACTTCCTTCAAAATCAAAAAAAAAAAAATTAAACTTTAATTTTAAAATTATTTTTTTTTTTTAAAGTTTTTAAATATTCATTGAAATTAGAACAAATTAATTCAATAATATATTATGCAGTGGGTTGCCAAATTATTAGGTACACTCAAAAAAAAAATAAAACTGTTATTAGTCACACTTCCTTTGATGATTTTGCCTCATTTATCCCTCGATGATGTATAATCTTTCCATGCCTTGCGAGGATATTATGGATCGCACCATAATACTTGGGATATTTTACCGCCTTTACAAGGCAGTGTGGAATGTATTATTTGATATATACTTACTCAATCTTACTCAAATAAACCATTCAATCAAAAATATTATTTTGTTAAATCAGAAACAACACCATTCCTGTTGTTATTTTTTGGAAATATTTAAAATTGTAGTAACCATAGAAACAAAACAAAAAATGCATATACTAATTCTATTATAAAGTCATCTAAATCAGGAAAATTCAGAAACTTCGTGTGCTATCCCTAATAATTTGGCAACCCATTGTATATATTTAATATAAATATTTAATAATATTTTTAAAAATTAATACTTACACCTACAAAAGGACAGGAATGGTTCAAATTTGAATAACGTGTAAGCATTGAGTAAATAATTTTGAATAAAACTGTATATTTTCCAGGTTTCTTAGCAAAATATGGACAAACATCTGTGCTTATATTAAACATAAATGGTTTCCACCCATTTGTCTTACGGTAAAATTCAAAACGTACCTTCAAACAAAAGCTTGTGTTATAAAAGTGAATTAATAAACAGTAATTATAAAATTTTGGCTCACATAAGCTGGTTCTATTGGAATTTTTATATGACCAACCCCATTAATAACCGTAAAATCTCTGTGAATTGGTTTGAGTTCGCAATATGAGGTTTTTTCAAAATATTTTTTGAAATTAAATTTACATTCAATCCTTTGCATTTTTACATTGAATAAATCACGTTGACCCTGTAATAGGTAAATTTTAGTAATTACCACGTTTAAAATAAGTTTTAAAAGTTCTTAAACGGAAATAATTCAAAATAAGTTTTTGAAAAACTGTAAACTGGTATTTTCAAAATTATTTCAAACATATCTAATCTAATTATTATAGTAGTTAATAATTCTTATAACACATTTGAACTTAAAATATATGAAATTCCTTTCATCCATTAACATATATGGCTTTTGGGTTCAGCTAATTTTGATTTATAACCACTAACAGCCGGACCTAAACAAGAACATACGACGATGTAAATTTTTATTCAAAAAACTTTGAATAAAAAATTCTAGGATATGAAACTGTTTTCAGGGAAAAACGAGCGCCGTACACATTATTTTAATATATATCAACGAATGAACTGCGTGTACATCGTACGAACTTCTTTAAATCAGGCTGAACATTTAAAATATTAAAAATATTTTTAGACTATTTTTCCAAAATTTTTTTATATAAAATATTTACCGTAATAAAACATATTTTATTAACAATGAATAAAATATAAAGAAACCAAATTAGACGAATCATTTTATCCAGCTCAATTTCTCTTTATAACTAAGCTAGTAAGTAACCATATAACTGCTAAAATCTATTAATTTTTGTTTAATTATTGTTTAAAATTTTTCATTTATACCATCTGGGTTTAAAAATTTTTTATTTGATTACTATTTTAAAATTTTCAAAA
The DNA here is from genome assembly GCA_963082915.1 of Dolichopus griseipennis. NCBI lineage: Eukaryota > Metazoa > Arthropoda > Insecta > Diptera > Dolichopodidae > Dolichopus > Dolichopus griseipennis. The sequence goes on from OY720443.1 coordinate 76,700,647, forward strand.
TTTGTAGGTATTATTAGACTTAAGTCGTATAATGAATTTACCATTACGTTTGTTACATAGAGAAGTGGATGAATCAAAAAGTAAATCGATCTAGCTACGATGTCCATCCGCAGCTCGGCACGATAACTCAAAAATTATAGGAGCTAGTATTCTATACAAATTTGTTTTAATCATCATCACTATTGAAATCCAATAAGTTTGCTGAACTGATTCGAGTAGCTCCCGAACAACTTATTTTCCATATGATAATAACTTTGTACTTAATAAAGCTTGTAATGAAGCAGGAATATCTGAGATTTTGTCATTAGTAGTAAAAGAGTTTCGAAGAGCTTCCATACAACTTATATTTATTTTTAAACACAACTCAAAGTTTAATAAGTTAAATATTGTAAAAAATAATCAACCGGATAATATAATTTCTATATTACGTTCATAAGGGTATCCTAGAGTTGACAAAGGCTTCTCTATTACACCCTTCCTCGATTTTAATATAAATTAAATGTTTATTAAATTTAAAGAAGATTTTAAATTATCTTAAATCTTACTGAATAATAGTAAATTAATGTTGTCATTAAATTTGTTTACACCATGGGTGAAGCATCCCTTTAAAAAATTGAATAGGTGCTTCCTTAAATTAAATTCGAAGAAAAAGAGCTACATGCCAAAAGTATCGATGAATCCTGGGACATTCTGGAAAATTCTTATAAAAGAACTAAAAAAAAAAAGCTTGTTCATTCCTTATCCTATCGTTCAGTTTATCTTTCTCGAAAGCCAATTTTCAACGCTATGCTTTAATCGATGCTCTATTATGCGCTATGCTTTAATCGATGTTAACACAACCTTAGTTTCTTTCATACAAACCTTTTGTGATAAATTTTGCGTAAATATAAATCTAATAAACTAAATTATATATAAGTCAAATAAAATTTAATTGTTAATTAATTTATAAATAGCAGATCCCCAGAATTTGTAACCGGTTCAAAATATTTCGGCTGTTTGTTTCTTGAAAACTTAAAATTCTGATATAGAAACCAAATACTTAATAGTGATATCTTTTCATGATGATTAATTTTACTTAGTCATCGTGACTTCAAAATTTACCTCTATTTATAATTCCTTCAATACTTATGTTTACTTTTACATTGAGGTGTGGAAGATTGGATACACATCTGCAACTATGAACTAATCAGAAGCATTCCAGTTAGCATTCAATATTTGGAATTTAGAAATATTTAACAGAATTCTCCAAAGGAGGTAAACAGGGAAAAAGAACTAAGTTTAACGACTAATAAGGAAATACCGTTACAACAGTTAAAATATAAATTACAACAGCTTATTTGTTTAAAGTAGAAAAGAAGATAGAGAGAGAGTTGGTTGGCTTGCTAAGAATGTAATTAATACTAAACTAATATACTATAACAGACTCAAAAAAATATGCATAACTAAATATCCCACTCATATACGAATTTAAAAAAGTGAGTGTACGAATGAGTGGGCGGATGAGTGTGTTTGTTCCGGCTTCTAACTTTATTATTTTAAAATCAAATTACGTTAAACCTTATTTTTTAAAAAAAAATTAAACAAACGGGATTAAAAATAAGTGGTCCAAAAATAGTAAAATGTGCGACTGTATCAATTTCCTTAAAGGACCTTCATTTCAAAAATACTAAATTTTACTCCCTTATCAATTTTTTTGTCTTCTTTTCAAACACTTTTATTTGGCAATTGTCAACATTTCAGATATTCAATATATGACTCCTTTGAGGCCATCTATTTAAAATTCAATCCCAAAAAAAAACTATTGCTTCTACCTAAAGTTTTCAATAAAAAAAAAAAAAAACAATCACTTGTCCAAATAGAATCTATATCTTTGAATTTGTATATTTTTGTCAACATGAATGAGTTTTTACTGCATATTTCTATTCCATTCCATTCATCAATTCAGTCACATCTGAAAATTGCTGTCCTAATAATAAATTTTCTTATATATTTGTATGTATATGTATATGTTATATAAGTAGTTAGATTTTTGTTTACTCTAGAGACGTAATAAGAGACAGGACATGAATAAAAAACAAGTGATGAAAAAAAACCAAGGGTTTTTAAAAAAGCACATTTTCAAAATAATATAGTGTTTCATATTAAGTATTTTATCGGAATATAATGTTGAAGCTTCAATATTAACGTTTAATTTAGGAAATATATACGTTGGTGACTAAGTTACTGCTTACCTATAATAACAGTAAATTTTTAAGTCCCAGTAGCCCCTGTATGGGGAAGGTTGCCAAATTTCTCAAGGATATAATGCTCACTACTTCCCTTCCCCCAAACTTTTTTAGGTTCTAGGAATTAAATTGTAAATTCCACCAAAATTTGGAATTTTTCTTAGAATTTTACTATTTAGGCAAAAATGGTTAAAACTAAGAGGCACTTTCTTCAATTTAAAGAACCCCTTTTAAATTTAAGAAAAACCTTTAACATATGTTAAAATATAATGTTAGACCTTTAAATTTTGTATATTAAGGAAAAAATATTTAAACAGGTATTCAAGTTACAGGTGTTTAAATATAGCAAAATTTCAGTTTTTGAGCCCTTATAGCTCCTGAACATGGGGCTTGACAAAAATATTTTGTTAACCAACTCCTACTAATTTCTGAGGATCTAACTTCTCCCACAATTTCAAGACCCTAGCTGGAACCGTTTAAAAGATATGTGGGGCCAAAAATTTTGCAAAAATTGAGTTTTGCACAGTGGTAAATTTTAGTACCGTATGGCAACCCTAAACATTTAAGCAAAGTATTTTTGTAAAGTCTATAAAAGCAGCTCGCTTCAACCGTTTTTCAATTGGAAATAAACCTATCAGAACTCTTGTTATATCAATTTAAATATAGGGCTTTTTCGGAATTTGCAGGGGCTGTAGCTTCGTCACCCTTCAAAATTAAGAAAAAGCTTTGACACATCTTGAAATATAATTATAGTGCTTTGAATTTTGTATATCACTAAAAAAAAATTTTATTCAGGTATTCAAGTTACAGGTGTTTAAAAATAGCAAAATTTCAATTTTCGAGCCCTTATAGCTGCAAAACAGGGGACGTGACAAAAAAAATTTATTAACCGACTTCTACTTATTTCAGAGGATCTAACTACTCCCAAAATTTCAAGACCCTAGCTTGAACCGTTTAGAAGATATGTGTGGCCAAAAATTTTGCAAAAATTGAGTTTTGCATAATGGTAAATTTTAGTACCGTTTGGCAACCCTAAACATTTGTTTTTTAAAAATTTATAAAGTTTATAAAACCAGCTAACTTTAACGTTTTCAGATTGAAAATATACCTAATAGAACTCTTGTTATAACAATTTTAATATAGGGCTTTTTCAAACTTTGTGGGGCTGCAGCTCCGTAACTGGTGGGGCTACAGAAAAAAATTCTTCTACGAAATTATTTTTTTTGTAATACCTACTAGTGGTTAAAACTTCTTTTCTCTATTTCAAACGATGTAAAAGTTTTTGTAAACATACGGACAGACGGACAGACGGACAGACGGACAGACGGACGGACAGAGTGAAGCTATATAGGCACATTTTTACAAAATTCTTTAAAAATGTGCTAAAAAGCCGCAACGCAAGTTTCTTTATTCTTATATTACTTTTTGTTTCTTAAAGCTTTGTTTGCTTCTTTTTGAAGAATCCAAAAACAGAGTGTCTTCAGTTTGAATAATTAATTAAATGAATATACAAGAAAGTGGAATAAAATAAAAGGAAGTTGGTGGCAAGAAGTAAATTACATTTTAAATCTTTCAATTGAATAACGGTAAATCGTTGACAAATAGCTGTATCCAATTTTTTTGAACCAAATTTCCAGACAAGTTACACTCAATACTACCTGACTCACTATTAGGTCACTATCAATATTAGGTGAGCTAATCCTTTTATTTTTAACTATTATTTCTGCATTTTCCCATTTAAAATTACACTAGTGTTTATCTGCTATAGTAAATTTTCCCTCAATACTACCTTACGTGCTCCATTTCATTGCAAAACGGGATAAGTTGTAAATTCTCCTCACCATATGACCAACTGTGGAACTTTGCTGTATTAATGGATTCTTCTCCAGCATTTGATAACAGTTAATGAACATCTGTTCTTTGTAGGTTATGAATCATATAATGCTTATAATCATCCAAGTCCATCACTACTATATGTGGGTAGCGTTTTTATCAGGGTTGGAAACCGGTTTTGAACCAAACCAAAAAACCAAAAAACCAGTCAAAATTTAAGGAACCAAAACCAAAACCAAAACCACCATAACTTAAAATACAGAAACCATAACCATACCAAAACCACTAAAAAATTAGTTGGTTTTATGGTTTTAATTTAAAATGAAATAAAATCCTGCAATTAAAAAAAAGGAGCAATTAAAATTTTTACTTAAAAAGCCATTAGACATTTTCAAAACAAAACTTGCAATTCAGCTCTTTTCATTTTGAAATGCATAATCTAGCCCTCACGAATAAAAAAATTTGCAACATTTTTAATTTCATATTGAATTGACGCTTTTGACAATATAAAAAGGATACCAAAAACGGATAATCCTATTTTATATTGGGAAAATAGAAAACAATCTGAAATAGAACTATACAATATTGCTCAAATTATTTTTGCTGTACCTGCTACGCAAGTGTCTGTTGAAAGAGCATTTTCTGCTCTTAAATTTATTTTAAGTGATCAGAGAGAAAGGTTGGGGGAAGAGGTATTGCAAAATATGCCCTTACTAAAACTAAACTCCTGATCTCGTTTTTATAGGTAATTTTAATGTTACATATATGTTGTAAATAATATAATAATGGATAATTTTTTTATTTTAAGTTCCTATATATATAGTTTTTATTTTTATAATGCTGGTGGATTTACTTATATTGGATTTGAATTTATTATTATTCTGTTTTTGTTATATTTTTAATTTTTTAATAAATTATTTTTTATAATATATTCAATTGAAGAATTACTTTATTGATTTCCTTTCAATAAAACCAAACCAAGACCAAAACCAAACCAAGGTTTTCATGGCTTGGCAAACCGAAACCAAAACCAAAACCAAGACTATAATATTTTCGGACCACGAAACCAAACCAACCAAAAAAATTAAATGGTTTCCATCACTGGTTTTTATGCATACATTGAAGCTGTTTAGTTAAATTCTCCTGGAGTTCTGGGTCTTTTTCCATGCATGGATACTACTGACTAAATGCTACTCTTGCTTTATAAAGTTTTATAGTAACTTTTGATTAACGTCTAAACCTTAATTTAGCTATGGATAATTCCTTGGACTCGGGAAAAGTATTTTTATCTGTTGTTATTTGTTTGTACAATTCAGTTGACGCAACAAATTTATTAATAAATCTTTCAACATCTATAATGACTAGCTTTGATAGGACTGCCAAGTGATGTCGGTTTGTAGTTTCTTAATGGCCATCAGACATAGTTCTCTTTCCTACGATCAACAGCTTGAAGTTTTATTATGTACCCAACCCAGTCAAAATGTCTATACATTAAGTTTCCTAAACTTGATATCAAAATGGTATGCGATGTATGCGCCTTTTGGAAAGTTGGAAATAACTGAAATCTCTCAAAGTTGTTCATTTGTTATAAAAATAACTTTTACTCGCTATAGTAAATCACCCTGTTTAATTATTATTCAAAATAAACACATATATCTACTACATATATGTATATACATAAAAATCCTAAAATATATTTTATGGAGGTTATTTATTTGTCTCATACTATAACTTGCCTATAATTTTATTCAACCCCCTCGCCCTCTTTCTATTTTCTTATTCTTCAATTTTAATTCCCCCCCTCTCTTCAAGATTTCATTTTATTATTTTAGAATCCCGGTAGCTTTACTTTTGATATCAATTTAGATGAGATAAAAAATATTTGAAGTGGAGATTTTTTTTTTTATATTAAGATTTTGTGATGTATTTTGTTTCAACATTTGAAGAATATTTAAAAAAGCAGAAGAATTGCCAGGAATGGGATTTTATTTTTGGGAGAAAAAAAAATTTTTTTTGGGGAAAAAAAAATAAATAGAAAAAGAATTTAAAAATGAAAAATAGTAGGACTAAGTGATTTTAAGTTGAGTGTGTGTTTACTTTATCCAATGAAAATAAAAAGAGATCTTTGTTTTGTCCTTTTTGTTGTTTTTTTTTTTTTTTGCACAATTTATGTGTTCTATCCAGAATTTTTATTTCCTTATCTCTATTCTATTAGATAAAGTGTAATATGTGTATATGTTTGGGTTTGTAGTTTGTACATATTATTTAATGCTTGATTGTCTGGGTGATATTCATCATTATTCTGAATGATTAAATGTAGATTTGGGCTGTGTGAAAAAAGTCCCCAAGAAAAAAGTTACCAGTCCGAAAAAGAAAAAAAGCCCCCAAAATTTTATATTAAACTTTGTGGACTTATTTGATATGTGAAAAGACCATTAGTCTGGAGAAATTTGTAGACTTTTTCCGTTTATTTTTAGGACTTTTAAAAAGTAGGACTTTGCGTATGAAAAAAATCCTCAAAAGTATTTTTATGGAGTATATGACAGTTAGATTCAGTTGGTTGTGCGGAAACTTTCAATTTTTCTATTGCAAGTTTAGTTTTCTTTAAAAGTTTGGAGTTGGAGGAGTTGGTTAAAGTTTTGTAACCAACTCCTAGTTTGTTTTTATAAATAAAAAGTTGGTAAAAAAGCATTTAATGTAATAGGGGCTATCACCATTAAACCCAGTTGAACAAATTAATTAGACCCTGATTTTGTATCCAACTCTTAATCTACAGCTAACTTTTACATAAATGATTACTCAACAACAAATCAATTAAAATAAAAAGGGCTACCGCCCCCGACACCATGCTAAACAAATTACTCGAACCCTGATTTTGTATCCAACTCTGAAACCCCTTTCTAACTTTTTTACATAAATAATAAATCAGCAACAAAGTATTAAACTTGGGGACTGTTTTCTTTTCTTGCAGGGACTTGATTAAAAACTGTATTTTGGAAAAAATTCCCCAAAATCAACGACTTCGGGGAAATTTTTCGTACAGCCGTAGATTTCGTCTAAATGTGTAATGGAATTTCGTCTAAATGTATGTATATATGGATTATTTTCTTATGACAATGTGTAATTTTAAAATGGAATGTGGAGCAAATGATTGAAAAATGGGAGGAATAAAATGATGATGTTGGATAGATACTTATCATTGTCATCACGATAATCATCAACAGTTTCATTTTTATTTTTTTTTTTTATATTTTGATTAGAAACTGATAAAGTTTTATTTTGAGTAAATAGTTTTTTTTTTTGGATTGTAATGATGTCTGTGACAATACGGTATAAGTTGTTTTGTTTTGGGTTGGAGTGAGATTGAAAGTCTATACGAAATGTAAAATATATAAGTATAAGTATAAATAATAAGTAGAATTACAATATTAAGTATATTTTGATTATCGTTTATATTTTTCTACTATAATTTTGTATTTTATGGTCGTCTCCCTTTTTTAATAGAAAAACTTTTTTTCAAATGATTTGTTTGGTTTTTTTTTAGAAAAATGGGGAGCCTTAGGCTAGAA